>JAWWMP010000005.1:5511684-5576305 GCA_035047865.1 Dendrocincla tyrannina | reverse complement strand
AGGCGGGCAGGACGGGGGACCGGCAGGATTGGGGCGGCCGCACGGAGAGCGCTCCGGGGGGCGCGGGGAGCCCGGCCCGCCCGCACCCCGCGGCCGGGAGCGCTCCCCGGCGGGGGCAGTGGGCTGGGAGAGGATCGCGGAGGGGCAGCCCAGCCCAACCCAACCCAGCCCGGTCCAACCCGGCCCAGCTCACCTCGGCCTCCCGCCCGGCGGCTCCGCGGCTGCGCGAGGGGAGGGCCGGGCCGGGGGCGGGCAGAGCCTGCAGCGCGTCCCGCCCCTCCTGCACCGCCCACCTGCCACACCTGGGCGGCCACCGTGCGGGAGGAACCCGTAAAAAAATAACAGAAAGAGGTGGTTACTTGAGTGGCACACGTTTCCTGAGGTGTCTTTACCTTCCTGGCAGCAAAAGAGACGCCTCCGCTCAGGCATTCAGCCTGGATGGCAAACTGCGAGTCCCCCTTAGTTATGTCAGTAATGAAAGTTAAAGGATGTTTCAACAATATGTTTTGTTGACTATAAAAGTCACTGGGGAAAAGCTACAGGAACTGCCACACCAAAGGCAACGCAAGTCTTAAAAGAAGTAGCCACTCAACCAACCCATTTCAAGTAATCCATTTCAAGACACCCATTTCAAGTAATCCATTTCAAATGATCAGTTCCAAGACACCAATTTAAGTAATCCATTTCAAATAATCCATTTCAAGACACCCGTTTCAAGTAATCCATTTCAAAGTTCATACACTTCAGGCGAAAGGGGACACCCGTTACCAGCAAGTAAAAATATTTTTAAAAACGAAAAAGCTTGGAATATTTAAAATCCCTTGAAATTAATTCTTTATTATTAAAAAGAGTACTTTAGTACATCAAACATTTCAGCAAACCTTTTTAAAAAAATACATTTCGCTATTTCCATTTTATGGACAGTTTAAAAAAAATAAAAATAGGCGGTATTTAAAATAATTACACACAGCAAAAGGGATAGGACCTCTGTTGCCCTATTCCTCCCTGAGCGCGTACATGACGTCGTCCTGGCTGAGGTTGAGGCGCACCCGCATGTGGAGGTATTTGCTGCTGGCCTCCAGCAGCAGCAGCCTGCAGGCACCGAGCCGGGAGCAAATGGCCATCATCTCCGACACCGAGGGGCTGCGCATGCCCTCCATCCTGCACAGCGCCATGTGCTGGTGGTACACCTGGAGAAAAGGGCAGAGGACACAGGGCACCTTCACCTCCTGCTGCAATGGAGTACACACAGCTGATAAAGAGGAGCTTCCTTCACTCCACATCCATAGGAGGGGAGGAAATGCCGGCTCCAGCCAGGTGAAACGCATGTGATGCTGTTCTTTGACAAAGCCCTGAAAGTTTGTGCTGGAAGTAACAATTCCAAGCTATGGTTTCCCTTTTAATATACAAAAAAATCAGAGCAAATAGCAACCTATCTTCTCTATTTTTTAACTAAATCACTTATCTGTTACTGCCTCTTCTTCCCTGGACTGTGCAGACTGAAGCTGATGAAGCAGTAAGAGCTGACACAATTAATTACGTATCAACTCACTCTGTTTTCTTAGACATGTAAGAAAACCTCCACACAGGTACTGAAGTTATTATTAAAGCCCTCAGAAGTGACATTTGGGCCCAGTGACTGGTAAACACAAGTGAACACTGACTACAACCGTCCAAGATCACACTTCAAAAGGCATGATAGACCTTTAAGCACTGGAGAATGCACTTGCCACCAAGAATGCAGACTAGTAAATCTGTAACAAGTTGGGGGTCTTCTGCTTCTCTATTTAGAAAATGCAGGAGAAACCCCTTTTTGGTGTTAAACTAAGAGGAAAATGTAAGAAAATCAGTCTAACAAGATATTCTTTGAAGTTCACAAACTGATCACCCAGTGTATCTATGCAATCAACTACTGCAGGTGGTTCAGGAGCCAGTAATGAAAAATGGCATTAAAATGTTACCTACAAACCTGTAGAACCAGGTAATACTAGAAGGTAATTTTATATAAAATTGTTTAGAACTCTATATTTATAGAAGTATTAATTGATACACAAGTTGGAATCAACTTTCAGTTTTTCTCCTTGAACTGTGTTGCCTGATAGTTTCAGGTTCTCCTTGACTTTTCCTGTTATAAAGCATGTTAGGGTGGAGGAATGAGTTATTTTCACATGCAGGCCCAAAAAAGGAATCACTCTGTGATCCAGATAACTGGTAATGTTAACACAACAGCAGGTGTTGCCAAGTGTATTTAGTACCTTAAAAAAACAGGTGGTAGCATTAAATTAGGCTTTACACCTGTCCTGGGCAGGCATGCCCCAATTTGCCATCACATTTTAGGAATAAAACCCCAAGTATTTAAATGTTTACACTTTTGCCTGATAATTTTGCAGGTGCCTCCCCTCTTTTTATAAGGGAAGAAGAGGACTCTGAAGCACAAACATACCTGTTGAACTGTTGCCTCCTCCACTCCTGCCCTGCGAAACTCTGCTAAAATTGCTTTCAAAAAGATTTGTTCATGCAACGAGGCATTCCTGAATGGAAAAAACAAATGGACAAAAATCAGCCTGTGAAGTTTAGAACCTGTGAAACATCAGGAAGAAATCCAGAAGAGAAATTCTGTGGTAACTACATATTTAAAAGCAGGGTGTTTTTCTACCCCAGAGGGGCAGTTTATATTGCAGTGAGCCGTTTTATTCCAGCCTGCAACTCTGGCATCACAAGAGATGTTTTGGGAAAAACAGCGCAGTGAAAGAGACCCAAAAACAAAGCAGTTCTCTGAGAGCTGTACCTGATTGCATTTATATATGGTGATGAGAACATTTCATCTATGGCCTCAGTGACATGGGCCATCCTGACTATCTCAGGGCTTCTCTTCTGCCTGGCAAACTCACAGATCTCCGTGGCCCTCCTGCAGATATCAAGGCAGCGCCGAGCATCTCCAGACAGTGCTGCGACCTGGAACGACACGGGACAGCTTGGGAGCAAAACTTCCCACGGGTTCACACAAGAGTTCAGCAAGAATCAGGAGACAATCCAAACCCAACCACCCTGAGCACCCAAGAGGAGAGCAATGCCACTCTTATTTAGAATCTGGCATTGTAGGCACATATTGACCAAAACCAACACCCTGATCTCAGTATCACCAATTTAAGACTGAACTTCTTTTCTGTAACTACAGAAGGTTATAAAGGGTAAAAAAAAAATAAAAATTAAAGGTGAGAAATTCACTTCAACACCAAACCCTTTCAGAGATATCAATTTAGTTATCAAATAAGGACCCCCACCACAATCCAGGTTCATTGAGAGAGAAACAAAAAATAGGGAGGGGCATAACACAAAAAAGCTTCTCCATACTCATTAGAATATTGATTTTAAGAGTACACTAAAAATTTTAGTAGGTCTCAAAGAAATATCTGGGATAGTGAATTTACATTGACAAGTGCCTGAAAACATTTAGGTGCCTGAAATTTCTGAAACTAAATACTTCCTAAAACCCCAGTTGTGCTTTACAATTTTAATAAACCTGTGAACATTCACTGCACATACTACTGGCCTAGTTTTCCCAGCAGATGCTGGTAACATATAAAAGCCCTAGAACACAGCTGGAGCCAAGGATGAAAGTTGTATTTGTAGATTTTCTGAAGGAAAATCATACTAGAAAAACACTGCAATTATTCAGTCTGCAAAATCATTGCTATTATTCTTACAAAAAGTTGGTTCCTTCCTAACAAAACACATTTACTTCTGACATATTTATTAGTACTTTTTTTTTTATCCTACAATGATGTTGGATCTTCTGTCAGTTTTAATAGATTAATTTAATATATAGCTGCTGACATAACACATTAACACTGCACATGCCTCAATTTGAGAAGCTGCTGATCCTCAATGCATTATTTATTTCCTTTACCACTGAGTATTAAAACTTGCAAACAGAACAGGTACTATCTATGATCACAAGGCATTAAACATCTTGAAAAAGAGGATTAAAATGGGTATTTCCATTGCCACTGGCATACTATTTTTTTTCAAGATCATCCAATGACTCACATTACACCAAACACTGGAGAAACCTGACATCTTATCATTATGCATTCTCACGACTCTTGCTGTCATGCCTTCAGCTCTTGGAATGTACTGCTGCCTTCTCAAAGTAGGTGGAAAAAACAAGGACACTGCTTTAGCAATGTTTTCTGAGAAAATACCCTGAATAATGTATGATCTGCTATTTGTGCCCCACTTGTCTCCCACACAGAAAACAACCCCAGAACCAAGCCCAGCTACTGGTACAGAGCTCTCCCCACTGGCCTCCCCCTCTTCACCCAGTGCAACACGAGGAACCTGTGTCTGCACTGTGCTCACCTTTCTAGAGACCAGCTGAATTGCATCCTCTTCAAATGCCTTCACCCCCTTCAGCCTGGATGAAATAATCTGCTGGAGCTGTTTGTAGGTGTAGGGCTGAAAGGACATTCTGGTGAGGCCCTACAGTAAATGACACAATACAGGAGAAGCATTTGTAGTGCTGGAAAACTCTCAACTGCTCAACCAGTTAGTTTTACTTTCTCTGGCAGGAGCAATCAGTCTTTCACATCCTTTCCCTCCAAGTGGTGTGCTTTAATTGATCACAGTTGTGAAATAAATGTCCAAATCCACCTGAGGAGCAGGTGCAGCTGCTATTAGAATGCAAATTTTTCTTATAAAAACCTTTTAAACAAATCAGAGCCCTGCCAGTAGAGAAACATTTTGATTACAACTCTTTACACATTATTTTTTAATACAGTAGCAGCAGAAGCTGTGAAAAGATATTCATCTCTCCTTTAGCAAATCTGTATACAGTCACACTACTAACTTCATGTCAGCAATTAGCCAAGAATTAGAAATCCTCTTGTCTCAAGCTATTAAGAACTGCTCTCAGATGAGGACAAAGCTATGTTACAGATGGTGCACTGCCTTTCATATTCTAGAGGAGGCCTTGTACTTGTGCAAAATTCTTCTCCCTTGTGACTATATGGACTCAGCTGATCTGAGTGGGTTTAGTAATTCACACTCTGGGGAGCTATTTTGGAGTCACAGAAGGATGGAGGCACAGAGCACTGTTTTTGCAAATCACTCCTCAGGACAGTGATGAAGAGATGACCTCGGAAAATGTATTCAACACAGGTGTAGAGTGCACCCAGCTTTCTGTCCAAAGGCAACCAACAAAGATCCACCAGCTGATGATGGCAAACAGGGAAGTAACTAGATGCCTGGAATGAAAGGGGAAAGGGGCAGGGAAACCAGAGGACAATTCTTCTGGGCTCTAGGGTAAGCAGCTTAATCATGAAGCACAGCATTTGATTATCCAGATCTCGATAAATCTAAAAAGACATCTGTATTAATATATTCCTACCCAGTATACTTACAGACAGCATAACATCTCATAAGCAAGCAGGCTCCTGAACTTACTTTGCAAAGATTTACATGTTCGTTATCAGCCCTCTGGAAAGGGAATCATAAACCACATTGTTCAACCTCTGATATAACCAATCCCACCTTTGCCCTGGATTTCTTGTGATAGCATCCAGTATTTAACCTGTTCTCATTTCATGGCATAGCAACAGAACTGCTGGGACATACCAGCCTGCTGGCAACTCTGTTCATCATGATCCTCTCTGGCAGGTCCATGGTGTTGGCAATGGCCAAGATGATTAACTTGGAGTGCTTTTGGGTTGGCCAGTCAAACAAGTTGTACATTACCTTCTGTTTCTGGGTCCACAGAAGATCAAGCTGCAGAGATAAAACAAGAAGAGTCAGACTGGAAAAGAATGGCCTCTTATTTACACCTGATGGGGCCTTGAGAGAACTGGCTCTGCCACAGAAGACTTCTCACATGATCCTGAACAAGCTGCCTCTGTTGTGTTTCCTTTCTCCATCTACTTACAGGGCTGCATTTTCTGAATTAGGGCTCTAATCTCTCTTAGAAAAGCACAGTCCTACTAGATGCTTGAATAGTATTAACCACAGTAGAGTTATTAAACAGCTGGAGTTTCAAACACTGCTGTGACACTGATACTACATCTAACAAGATTCAAAGACCCTGCGTGTGAGAACGTGAATTAGCTTACAGCAACAAGAGAGCATTTGCTTGTTACTGAACATAGCACATTCAAGGCATTCCAAAACTGGTTACAACTTATTTCACTGTAGTTTTCCCACTGGAAAATCAGCAGCTTCCAGACAAAACACAGCTGAATTCTGTGGTATTTAGAACTTGACATAACTACTCGCTCCATGTCTTGGACCACACCAAAATACAAACCCAATGTGAAATCCAAGGGAAAGAACAATATGGCCAAAAGATACTTAGCCTTTTCAGGAAACTGAATTTCACTGGGTAAGAGGAAATACTTGTGTGTCTTCTTGCCTAAGTCTGTTCCTTTGAGATCACATATGATACACTCAAAGCATGTCTAATTTGTCTTTTTTCCATTCTCCAAAACTTCCTTCCTTACGATAGTTCAAGGAAAGAAAACAAAGGACTTTTTTTTCTCACCTCATCCACTATCAGCACTGTGGTTTTCCTCTTTGGTCCAGGTGTACTGAACAGTTTGGCCAACAGTACTGCAGCGTGGGTTGCTGTCACCTTCTGACCTGTCAGGAACTGGACAAGGATCACACATTTCAGGTTAATCACACCAAAATTTGATTCCTGTTCAGTTTTACCTTTCTCTAACAATCAACACCAAACACCTGGATTACTTTGTTCAGTGGGGAGTTAAAAACCCAGAAAAATTAGCTCATAAGACACTCAGGTCTACCAGGAACTGTCCATAAAGCAGTACAGAAAAAACCCAATACACAGCTAAAAAGAAAGGCCATTAGAATTTTCTGCAATTTGTCTCAGAAGCATTAAGAAATCCTGAACCCAGTCTCAGGGGACTCCAAATGCAGCATATCTCATGGGTGTCTCTGAACACACACACCTACTGAAAACCTAAGTCAGCTGACAAGAATTGCCTGACTTCAGTAATCTTGGATTCCCATTAAATTATTAATGAATCATCAGCAGGATCTAGAACTAAATTCATTCAACCCTAAGCTAAAAAATACCTTCAATACTTTCTGCAACAATCTCTGTGGCTGAACAGATGAGCTGACTGTAGGTTACCTCTTCTCTTGCAGGTCCAAGGATATCCAGAAATTAAAGCATGACATTTCAAAATTACACTATATATGCTGATTAAATTATTCATCAGAGTTCAGAGTCAAGCCATAATGCAAAATGAAGATTGCATTTAAAATATTATTTCTTTTCTAGAATTCTTATGAACTGACCTAAGATTTCATAATTATTAAACAAGCCAAAGCATGACAATAATATATAATCTATACTTGTGTCATGTTTCCAGTTCAGTCAGGATGGTCTGAATCAGTCATACAGAGCAGCTGGATCCCAGAGAATCCTGATCTACAGCCCTGGGACTGGGTATCTGATATCCCAGAGAGCTCAGTTTGTTGTGATGGAACTAGACACTGCATTTAACCTTCTCTCTTCCATCTGTCAAGGGCTTCCTGTGCCTGTACCTTCTCTATACATTTCCATCTGACAGTGAGGCAAGTGCAGAAGGGAACACTGCAGAATTTGTTTCAGTCATGCAAAGAAACATCAGCAAACTGGAGCTCAAGGCTGACCTGCAGCAAGACACAAAGCAAAAGTAGCAGCAGCCTGGCTCTTGGCCAGGGCACTTGGATAATAGCTGGGGCAGAAGGAATGGGAGAACTAAGTGGTTCATATGGCTTTTCTAAATACCCTTCAGGGGAGTACATAGCCATTTAACTCTCAGCTGTGTAGAGAGGGATATTAGAACACTGTATGCCACTGTATGCCACTCAGAAAGAAGATGTAAAACTTAGATAAATGGAACAGAAGTTTATATGAAAATGGAATGGATGGTTCAGGAAACTATTTCACTTCCAGGTCACTTGCTTAGTTTGCCTAGACTGACAAAGCTCTTGAGCAGTTACGTCTAATGCCTATTGAGTGATCTTTATCCAGTTCTCAGAAGGTTAATTCACACCCATATAAAACACAAGCACAGTGAGCAGTCCCAGATGGATAGGGCAGACTGGTTTGTGATGGGTATCAGAAACACACTTTTGTTGACAGAGAAAGTCCCTCTTTAGGTAAGTTGCTATTATGACAGACTAATTAGCCATTAACTATTCCACTACTACACTGACTTTCAGAGTTGTCATCTTAGTAGCTGCTTATGTGAAGAAAAAGTTGCAAAATCGGAATATATATCAAAATAAGCTGGTTTAGATTTTTTCAAGGCCTTAAATCAATTGTTTTCTAACCTGCTCTATGATAAAAACACAGTCTCCTGGAGGGACTTGGAAGTACTGCTAAGTACCTTCATACTGCAACATATTGAGGATCTGATGGTAAGGCATAAAATCTCCTCACTCAAACCACAGAGCCACTGGAAAGGCTTTACTTACCTCTAATATCTGCACATAAGCTTGGTGGGGGTCTGTCAGCTTCATGCCATTGATCTCCACAACCTGGAAGGATGGCAGCTCATCCTTTTCTGCAGCTTGCTGAAGGCAGCGAACCACTTCGTGCACAGTTGCAGTTTTACCTGTCCCAGGCACTCCAGAAATGTACATGCACCTACAAAGGAACACCTCTTCAGCAGCCTGAGCAAAATGGTGACACTCCTGGGATCAATGAGGGGGAATCCCTGGCCCCTGACACCAGTCTTGAGTCACTTCAGGCAAATTCCTGTAATTCAGTTACTTTATTTGCAAGCTGGGATATGTAACACGCTGAAGGGTGATGAGGATTTTTATTATTACTGAAGAAATTAATTACCTAAAATAGTTTATAAATGTAATTTGCCTCTTTTTTTAAAAAAAATAAATGGTTTCCCAAACACCTAAAACTGACTACTTATATTTGGGCCTTTAATTTGAATCTGTGCAATAAAGATTATTGCATTATTTCTATTTCTTCTTAAGAATACCAGGAAAATTCCATTAAGAGCTTTAAATGATAACTTTTAAAATAAAAGCAGTGTGTTGTTGGACTGCTGCTATGCCAGAGGTGGATTGGTTACAGTCTTGCCAAACTCACCCTCCTGTACCATCAATAAGTTTGCTTTCCACAAAGTTATAGATGTCGTGGAATTCTTCCTCCCGACACGGCAGAGATTCTGGGACAGCAGACACATGCAGCCTTTTGATTAAAATTTAAAACAAAAAGAAAATTAATATCACAGTTCTACCTGAAAGGCTGACTGACATAACAAACAGCCAGATGCAGAGTTTTTCAAATCTCTTTTACATACTCTTAAGCCTGAACATCAATGTCAAGTACCCCAAAAGAAATAGCCTAGTCTCTTATGTGCTTATAATTTACGTAGCAAAAAGGACCTAGCTGTTTTAATGCAGAAACCTTTTGTAAGTCAGTGCAGAGGTAGGGTAAAGCAGGGGAGGTTGCTTATAGGAAATAGAGAACTAAAACCCAGTTTGAAAGATACAGTCAATCCTGAATGCTGTTTTACACCCTACTTTCAAGATCTACAGTGATAACTGGAAAGCTTTTTCTCACACCAAGAAGATATTGTACCTTTAAAATTTAAAGCTGACAAGACAGGTCTCTGCACAGAATAAAGACAGATACCCAATTCTGAAGAACTTAGAATGGACTGGTTAAAATAATTTGAAATTGCAGAAGTAGTACTGTAAACACTACCAGTATTTGTGAATCTAGTATTGTATTGTAAATTAATAAAGGCTCTTCTTGTATCAAAATCCCATGGGTTTTTACAATTTCATTCAACAGGGTAAAGATGACATTCCCTACTTCAGCACAGCCTAGTGCTGTGCACAACTGATGCAGAAAAAGATGATTTCCTCTCCTGGGCACAAGTTACCTCAATCTGGCTTCTTCCAGCACACTGGCTGGTTTCTGTGCTGCATGGCTGCGCCTGGGAATCTCAGGAGTTGCATTCCGGGGAGTCTTGGGTGTCCCTGGTAAAGGCTGCAAAGAAAAATAACAACCTCAGAGAGATTTCCTACATGCACCAGTTTCTGGTGGAGACTAATGATACATACAAGGTTCCCATTACACGTGCATAAACTACCCAGGGATGCCAGAGTACGGGATGGACAGAGAAAAGGGAATTACCAAATAAGCAATTATGGTTCTTCCTAGGGCAAAAAGGAAACTGGAAAGAAGGTGGTGACAAAGCAATTACACCTTGTATCTGTCTGAAGAATTCTGAGGTTGTTAATGCTTTTCTGAAGAGCTGTGTTACAGAGTGATCTGGTTCTTAAGAAACAGCAAGCAAATAGACACTGATCTATCTGAATTCCACTTTTCAAACAAAAGCCACACAAGTATCTTAATTATTCTTCTTTGCTGTGCTTGCAACCTAGTTACACTAGGTGTTCTGTGTGAGACATTTCATCTTCATTAGCCACAGAGTAAAAATGAGCCATTGACAGTGTGGACCTGGCTAAGGTGCTGAATACAGCCTTAATGAGCCAGGCCCCAGACTCATGTAGCCTGGGATTCCATCTCCATCAGTAGCCAGGACACTGTGGGAAACTGCTGATCACACACTCTCTGGTGAGGTCCTGATGCTGTGGAGCGTCCAAGCCACTCTCTTCCCTGTTTAGCCTTGAGTTTTCTGATCAACATTGTTACAACATGCAAGTGGTTTATACAATTGCATAACTTACTCATATCAAAGACTAATGAATCCAAATAACGTTTCATTAAAAGCTAAGGGGTTCAGATCCTTAACTCTGGTACACAAGCATCAAACATTCAAATAACTAGCTGAGAAACCATTAAAATAGCTCCTTCATATGGAACCTTACAGTTTTCTTTGGGGTCTTTGCGGGAGTGTGAATTGAAGACTTGCTTGATGACTTTGGGGTGCTGAATGTTCTGCTTGATTTATTTTTCTTTTCTGGTGTACAGGGCTCATCATCCTCGTCCTCTTCCTCGCTACTTGAAGAGTAAGAACTGTCAGAGCTGGACACAAGATCTTCCTGGTTCAATACACTGTAAGAAACAGAAATTACATGAGCTTTCAAAAAAATACATACAAATCGACAGACCACAAAGCATCATTTGTACATTTTCAGCTTTTTCTGTAGTTCTTATAATCAGCAAGCCAACAAGTTTCCCACTTGAGCTGTTAACTTTTCGTGGCTATTTAACAGTTTAGAGGAAGTCAGTTTTCTGAAGAACACCATGAGTCAGCTTTACGTTTTCTGAAGATAAGGCAGTTTTGACTCATGCTGCAATTAGAATTCGAGTGCTTCTAGAACAATTTGCATTTCAATATTATGCCACACAAACTCTCAAGGGTTCCAGCTGCCAACAGCCATCTGAACGACATACCATGGATGCAAAGTTTACCTGATGTGCTCTGCAATGAGAGCACTTGCTTTCTGGGCAGATGTTCTGCGAGAACGAGGGGTCAATACAGGGCTCTGACTGTGCGGTTTCTGATGTCCAACTAAACTGGAAAGAAAGAAAGAACACAAAGCTGTTTGTACTTTTTCCTCTTTGCATCACACATGTAAAGACACAGAGAAGGCCTTTCAAACTTAAGGCTCAATTGTTATCATTGTCAATCCAGCATGAATTCTTATTTGTTATTTACAGATTGGCCATGGCATGGATACTGGCAGCGCAATTTCCCCCCTCTTGCACTGTCTCTTCAATATGTCTTTACCAAGAAAAAAAAACAACAACTACAAAATATTTGCTATACTTTGCAAATACAGCACTGCCAAACTGAAGGGACAGAGGCTCAAAACAGTTGTGGTTTTATTTGGCTGAGAGGTGGGGGGGATTTGCTTTTTTTTTCCTTTAAGAGAAAGCAAAGACAAAAATTATTTCCTTTGGGCCTCTCTTTGATCTGCCCTTTGGAATATATTTCTCTCTTTGTGTTTTGATTTCCTTGGTTGTCTTCTTGGGTGCTTCTTCATCCCTACCACTGAAACATTTTGTTGTTAATACACAACTTCCCTACTCAGTCAAAGGACACGATGAGATGAATTACAGATGCTTTGATTACTTGTCAACAGTTCTTGGAAATTATTTAGATCTATAAATACAGCTGAAATGCCATTACCTTATCAATGAAAGGTAAATAGTTTTAGTCTATATAATAAATAACAAAAAAAGAAATGCAAATTCCATTTTTGCATCTGCATCCATTACTCTTGGAAAGGAGGAAAATTACTTGGTTTTGGCTTCTTGCAACATTTTGTAAAAGCAAGTCTGTTGCATTCTTCTCCTGCCCCAGCTTAATGCCATTAGTAAAGCTTCTGTCAAGATATATTTTAAGTTATGATTTTTGAGTTTTGATTTCTTTTCTACATAAATATTAGCATAAAAGTACACATACAGTTCTCAGGAGAACTCTCATGAAGCCAATGAAACCCCAAACAGTCCAGTTGTCACAAGTAGGGCACATCTGAACCCATATGACCGTGCAGTACAGGGAAACAGATTTTCATCCATGTTGATGAGTACAATCAGCACAAGTACAATGACCAACATGGCTTCAGTTTCCTTTCATGTCATCCTACCATCCCTGTTTCCAACATCACCTCTCTGTTCTTGTAACCATGAACTGCCTGTGTCCATCTTTAAAGTCAACTCCTCTGTGATCTCTCCAATCATTCATTCACCTCCAGGTAACATGTTGTCCAAAGCTTCACCACACTTCACTCGTCACTCTTAAGGCTCTCCCCCTTCTCTCCTTGTTCCCAACAGGCAAAACATGGTACATGCGGACACTTCACCCACTTTCCTCTCCGGAGCCTTTTATAAACGTGTTTTAAGAGAACTACATGCAAAGAGAAATCCCATACACAAATAACGATAAAAGGGCTATTGCTTACGATATGAAGTTGTCTTCCCCATCAAGATTCTTGGCTATGTCACTGAAGTCTTTGGCCTTGGGGTAGGGGGACAGTCGTATTGTCTCACTGAACCTCTGACAGGGCTCTGCAGTATCAGCTGCTGACTTGGACTTATCAGTGCTGCAACGTATCTTTGGCGGAGAGCCTAAAACATCACTTGTGAACCTCACTTTTCTTTTAGTAGCTGATGGTTCTGATGGTGCTGTGGAATCCCAGTCATCATCCAAAAGATCCAAAACTTCACATCCCAGGAGCCTGCCTTTAGATCTTGTGGGACCTAGAAATCAGGAGCAAAATGAACTTTGGTTGGGCTTCAGTATGGCTGGTTTGGTTAACTTTTTCAGTTTTCTAACCCACCTCAATCACTTGGAACTTTACTGAGGTTCCATGTTGAAAATACTGCATGTTATCTAGGATCAGATATGCTTTATCAACCAGCTCAATGGGAACATTTTAGTGCACCATTAGTCAGAAGATTAAAGGAAGTGGGACATTCTGAGGCCAAGTTAGGCTGACTAGGAGCATTTCAATCAACAAGCACTTTGATTTAGACTTATTCAGTTACAAATAAGACATTTGCAACAGCAATTGGATAATAAGCAGTAGAGCTGCTTGAAACAACGGACAAGACAAAAAACTGATGCAACCAAAAGGCTCGGCCTGATCCCAAAGCCTGAACAAGGTAGCCAAAAATACTGATGTTGAACGTTACCATTGTTTGAACTACCTAAACTGGAAAAGCACAAAACATGTTACATTCAGAACCACCAAATGGACAGAATATTGCCATATACATACTGCTTAAGTCCAACTTCTTCCTTGCTGTTGGGGTTTTGATATCATTGGCCACTCTTTGTGAATGCCTCTCCTTAGCGAAGGAGGACTTGGAAACAGAATGTTTCGACTGTATCTCCAGCTCAACATTTTTTGATTTTGTGGCACTCAAAGCAACACTCTCTGTATCTTTTTTCTGGGGTGTAAGGATGTCTGAAGGAATAAATGCTTCTGAGAAAGCTGGGGTGCTGCCTTTTTTCTTCTTGGCTTCTTTCAGCTTAGAAAACGTGTCTGGGGACAAAGCCTTAAAGCATTTCCCATCCCAAGACAGTTTTACATAGAAAGTTTGTTCCTTGTTTAATATGAGAGGCAATTCTTCCCCTGGATGCAGTGGTATTACCTGCAAAAACAGAAAATACCAAAACACACACACATTAACATATACTCTTAATTTAGCATTCGGTTATTTTCTATTCACAGACCTTACTATTGCAAGTCATGCAATCCTTAGTTATATAAGGCAACACCTTCAACCTACATTTACACCAGCATAAGTTTATTGCACTACAAGACTGTGCAGAAGGGCTGCAGTACATACCATGATGCTTTTAATGATGGTCTCTGCAGATATATCAGTGTCATAGCCAAGAACTTGGTCAAAAAACACCTCTTGGGGAAAAGCCTCTCTTTTAAGCAGCTTCCTTTTATTCTGAGGTATCTCTCCAATATGACAGAACCACTGCACAACTGCATGTTTATGCTGAGCACCTGGAATGAGGAAAAGTCAGTGAATGGGAAGAATTTTACTGCACACAGCTAGCACCAGACCTTAATGACTTGAGGCAAAATGCCATCAAGGACAGAAATCTTCCCTGGACACAGGTGAGAAAGCACCTGATAAGAGATTGCAATTCTTATTTTCTAAGCTAAATCAAAATGCTCCAGACCACCAGTTCACTATCACAAATGAAGAGGTTCCTTATTTGCATAGATGTGATCTCAAATCCCACTAATTTAAAGCAGGGACATAAAAGGGGAACTGAAACTTTTCAGAATGTTACTTTAGTACCACTATAGTTTTAGAGGCCAGAAACATTTTTTTCATCACCTAACAAACCAGTTCTTTGTCAAAGACATACGGCAAAAGAAAAATCTTGTTTTCCGGGAAGTTTCATGGGTTTCATTCCAGCATGAAAAGAATATTCAGGTATGTTACAATAAATGTTCATTAGTAAATAAATAAGCTGGGGTGATATGTATTTATGTTTTAAAAAAGGTAAAGAAAATTAAAAACCCTCAAGATGGCACCCTTAATTATTATGATGGCACAAAAAGAAAAAAAGCTGTTCAAAGAAATCCAATATAGCCAATGAGCAGCTCCCAGTTTAGACTAAGACATAGTCTTTGTATCACTCACCTCCTATGATGTATTCTTTCGTATCTATGTATAAACAAGTCACTCTACAAGGGACAGATATAACAAGTCCCATTTGCTCAGCCTTGTATTTTATTGTTAAACTGTCTGATGTCTAATAAGATGCAAGTTTCAGGGCTGCAGTGCTCTTGCTCCATTTGGATTCTCCAATCTCTAAATAAAGCATGAACTCACACTGTCTTCCTCAAGGACCATTTCTTTTAAATTAGACAACAAAAATACTGTAAAAATATAATGTCCTGAAAATCTCCATTTATGTGTCTAATTTAGTTGAAATAAGCCATCAGTCCCAAATATTTGGGAAGTATGTGAACACGGATGCAACAGTTTAATTTCCTTATTAAATTAGGCCAGTGATACAGCATTAATGCTAACTACATGCCCATGAAAAATGTAACATTTTAAGATTTCTCAGATAAAAAGTAAATTATTATTTCTCTTACCATCTTCATATAAATCCAAGAGCTGTGCCACGTAAGGCTGGTCTGCATTCACCCCTTCTACTAAAATGAAGTCCCCAAGTTGTATACAGGTTTCTGTTCTGCTTCTTTCTGAAGTAATAACAATCCCCCTAGAAAGTGACAGGCAGATTAACAGAATTTCATACTCTTCCTAACTCACATATCATTAAACCAGATGGCTTGTCAACCTCACAGCTAATTATATATCCCTTCTTGAAAAGCTTACAACTTAGTTCCCTGATTAGCTTTCATACATATTTCAATTAGACAGTTAACACTTATTCACTTTTACGTTATACAATTTATAATTCAAGAGCTTTCTAGCAATGTTTTTGCTATATATGTACAGTGTCACGACACAATGCTCAAAACCTTACTCCTATTCTCACTGCTTGCCACATTAACCTAAACGATGGCAAAAAGGTAAAGAAACATTCATTGATTAAGTTTCTCCGACCAAGACAGAAATAAATGTTATTTACTTGTACTGGAAAGTCCTCAGCTTTCTGTCTGAGCTCACAGGTTTTCCATACCAGGAGTAGATAAGTTTGCTTTGCTGCCGGGTGTTCATGATTCCCAAGGAAAAGCTGAAACAAATAAACACTTTAAAAAATATACTTTTAAAAGCAAAAGGAAGCAAGATAGGGAGATACATAGAAACGCCACAAACTCTTTCGGTGTGTTTAAAGAACGTGGTGGTTCACTCAGAGAAAACCACCTTCCCCAAAGCCTCCAGACACCTCTCCCCGAGGGAAGAGGGATAAAAAGGCAGATATTTAGTAGTGAATTGTTCTCCAAGTCCTTTTCACTGCCCGGGGGCTCCCCGGCTCCCGCCGCCATGGCCGGGCTGCCCCCTCCGGACACTGAACCTCGCTTGTTTTCCACACCTCACTGCGATCGGGGTGCTTTGGTTTGTTTAATTCCTTCTTTTTCCAAGGAAGAGTTTTCCTTGGAAACTCGGGGCAAAGCCACAGGCGGCGGCGGTGCCGGTCAGCCCGCGGGTTCGGGGGGCGCGGGCGGCACAGGGGAGGGACCGGGCGGGACACCGAGGGGCTGGGCCACCCCCACAGGGCCGCCAGCCCGACCGACCCCTCAGACCCCAAACCCCGAGAGCTCCAAACCCGACCCCTGAGAGCCCCAAACCCGACCCCTGAGAGCCCCAAACCTGCCCGACCCCCTCACAGAGCCCCAAATCCACTCGCCGCCCTCAGAGAGCCCTGAACCCGCCCGACACCCTCACATTGCGGGCCAGGCTGGAAGGGACCACAGCGATCCATCCGGTCCCACCTTCCTGCTCCAGCAGGGTCATCCCGTGGCACAGGATCGCGCTCAGACCGCTCCGGGCTATCCCCCAGCGAGGGAAACTCGTCCACCGCACCCCGGGACCCGCCGCTGTCCCCTCACGGCTCACACTGTCCCCTCACGGCCCCCGCTGTCCCCTCAGTGTCCCCGCCGTCCCCTCACGGCTCACACTGTCCCCTTACGGCTCACACTGTCCCCTCAGTGTCCCCGCCGTCCCTTCACGGCTCACACTGTCCCCTCAGTGTCCCCGCCGTCCCCTCACGGCTCACGCTGTCCCCTCACGGCTCACGCGGTCCCCTCACGGCCCCCGCGGTCCCCTCACGGCCCCCGCGGTCCCCTCACGGTCCCCTCCCGGCCCGCACTCACCGCTGCGCTCCCAGCAGGTCCCGCCGGCGCCGCAATGGAACTTGGCGCCAAAGGCGCGGGCAGCCCCGCCCCCGGCTGCGCCATGTCTGTGTCGGGCTGCCCGCAGCTAAGATGGCGGCGGCGGCGCCGCCCCGGAGGCGGAAGGTGCCTGGGCCGGGCCGGGCCGGGCTCTGAGGGGCCGGAGCCGGGGCCGGGGTGAGCCGAGGGCTGAGCCGAGGTCGGGACCGCCGGCATGGCCAACCGCACCGTGAAGGACGCGCACAGCATCCACGGCACCAACCCGCAGTACCTGGTGGAGAAGATCATCCGCACGCGCATCTACGAGTCCAAGTACTGGAAGGAGGAGTGCTTCGGCCTCACGGGTATGGCGGGCCGGGGCGGGGCGGGAGCGGGGCCCGGCGGGAGCGGCCCTGACGGGCTGACCCGCGCTGCCCCACAGCCGAGCTGGTGGTCGACAAGGCCATGGAGCTGAAGTACGTGGGGGGCGTCTATGGAGGCAACATCAAGCCCACGCCGTTCTTGTGCCTCACGCTGAAGATGCTGCAGATCCAGCCCGAGAAGGACATCATCGTGGAGTTCATAAAAAACGAGGACTTCAAGTGAGTTGTAGCGTGATTTCTTTCCCCATTATTTGGCGTTGTTGTAACGAGCGACACTGCGCAAAACAGCCAGGGAGACGTCGGTGTGGGGTTCAGCTCTCCTTGGGCCCTCATAAACTACTTGCTCAAAACCAAGCCTTTCCTCTTGCTTTCAAGACTGCTTTGCTTGTCTTTGGTGTTCAGAACGGCTCGCACTTGGGTTGTGTGCTCTCTGTGGTAATAAACCTCTGCCTGAAGTATTTGGAACAAGGTACATAAAGGGAGCCACGTTAATCTAATTTTTCTTTGATATTTCTTTTATATTTATTAGTGAAAGTACATCCATACAGACATGAGTATATATATTTTTCATATACTTGAGTATGTGAAGGAGGGAATCCAAATGACTGTGTGTTCTAGTCAGTGTGCTGATTTTCCTCAGAAACTCCTCTTTTATCCAAACTGCTAAGTGTGCAAAAAGCCCAGGTCCATGAGAAGGTTCCCTTTCCAGGTATGTCCGAATGCTCGGAGCACTGTACATGAGACTGACAGGCACTGCCATCGACTGCTACAAGTACCTGGAGCCACTGTACAACGACTACAGAAAAATAAAGAGTCAGAACAGAAATGGGGGTAAGTACTCCTGCTTAGCTGTGGCTTCTTAGTAACCCACAGATGGCCATGCTAGATAAAATAATTTATTTAGCAATATAAACTGAAAAGTTGTGGCATAACCAGCCTGGTTGATATAAACTGAAGTGTCTCGTCTTTACTCTAGCCACTAATCTTGTCTCCCAAATGCTATTTTTCACCTCCAGAATTTGAGCTGATGCATGTGGATGAGTTTATTGATGAGCTCCTCCACGAGGAACGTGTGTGCGATATCATTCTGCCTCGACTGCAGGTTGGGAAAAGCAGATGGTTATGTAATTCTTAACTGCATCTGGTTCAGTAGCCGTATCAGCTACTGTCTTGTTGTATAAAGGTGTTTATTCTTACTTGGGTTGCGTCGGATAAAGTTGCCATTTCTCCTAGAAACGGTATGTTCTGGAAGAAGCTGAGCAGCTCGAGCCTCGTGTTAGTGCTCTGGAAGAAGACATGGATGATGTAGAATCTAGCGAGGAGGAGGAAGAGGAAGATGAGAAGGTTGGTGAACTGTTTTGGAAAGGGATAGTTAAAGCTGAACCACTTTAGAACACTTTATGGTCTGTGATAAATATTTGAGGGGAGGCACCACGAGGCTGCTGGCAACACCCCCTTAAAATATTTTCATATGAGCAGCTTGTAAGGATTTGTTAGACCCTGAAGCAGTTCTAGAGTGCTCTGTGTTTGTCAAGCTTTCCTGTCTCCTGAAGTTCACAAATCTGAATCTGTTCTATGTTAAACGTATTTCAGGTAAGTTGTTTTCCATATATGTGTAGTGGATAGAGCTAAAGGTGATGATGGAAGTTATGGTGACCATCACAGTCAGTGCTGCTGTACTTCATCAGAACCAACAGCAGTATGAGAAGTGGCTGTTTTAATTTCCAGTTGGCAAGTGTAGCAGAACCACTCCTGTGATACGTGGGGATGGGGAAGCTTGATTGCATGACTTCTGTAATGTATATTAATTGTTCAGAAATCTTTACCAGTAGCTACAAACCTTGGTGAAACAAGACTTACAGAACCTGCCCCCTCCTTGTTTCCAGCTGGAACGAATACCGTCTCCCGACCACCGCCGAAGGGGATACAGAGACCTGGACAAACCCCGCAGGTCGCCCGTTGTGCGGTACAGGCGGAGCCGGAGCAGGTCTCCGAGAAGGTGAGGTGACTTTGCCCGAGCAGTGTTTTCACCTGTGCTGCTGCAGGTGGCTGGAGCACAGAGCTGAAGGGGCAGTTCAGCCAGAGCTTCTCACACCTCCCCGTTCCTTTGGCCACTTAGCACAGGCACCGTCCACCCCTCTGCCTGTTTCTCCAGTCCTTCAGGAACTCTTAATCTTGCTGGCCACCTTTAGCTAAATTTGACAGTACAGTGAGAATGTTAAGGAGAACCAAGTGCTTTGTTTTCATACAAGGCAGAGGCTGCAGAGAAAATCCTGTCGATTCCTCTTACTGATAATATGCCAGGAAAAACTCCTCACTAACCTGCCTTGCTCACTGCATGGGCCAGTCCAGAAGCAGGTCCTAGTGCAGCAGGCCAAGTGCACACTAAGGGTGGGTAGGGGAAGCCCTGGTGCTGTGGCTGCAGGGTGTGGGAAATGGAACAGCTGGCTCTGCTACTGATTTTTAGTAATTCGTGCTTTTCTGTCCCTATTGCAGGCGAAGTCGCTCTCCAAAGAGAAGAAGGTAGTGTTTCATTCTATTACTTAATCTTAGAACATGTGCATTTTTAGTACAGCTCTCACAAGCTTCTCTCTCTCAGCCCATCACCACGTCGGGAGAGGCATCGCAGCAAAAGCCCGAGACGGCACCGGAGCAGGTCCAGGGAAAGGCGCCACAGATCCAGATCTAAATCTCCAGGTATTTCTGTCATTTACAGATTAACTCTGGCAAGGTTTTATCAGCAGAACATCCACTGCAGGAAAAATCTGTGTCACGCCATCAAAAAGTAGGATTGGTGCTTAATCTGGCTGGTAAAAGTGCTGGTTACATGAAAGCACAGCTGGAGAACTCCTTTAATGCCTGTAAAATTGTTCTCAAATACTTTCCGGGAGGTTAATTTGAGTGCCTAATTAAGGCTGGGGTGGTTCTGCCATTATCTAGCACACTTGGTCACTAGAAGCAGATTGCATTAGCAAAACAACTAAGAATTCCAGGGTCTGTAGAAGTAACTGTACCTTTTTATCTCACAGGGCATCACCGTAGTCACAGACACCGAAGTCATTCCAAATCACCTGAAAGGTAAAGGCTTGGATTATTTCTTAAGGGCATCTGTACTGCTGTAGGGGCTCTAACTTGTCATTTAATCTTGGGGATTGAAGGGTGGTTTTACAGTGTTGGAGATGTAGCATTTCAGTGTTGTAGTCAAGTAGTTGTCAGTGTTGTAGTCAAAGTCACACTATCTGTATTTGAGCACAGAAAACACCCTTTACTGCTGTGACTCACCGTGGTCTGCTGTATTAATTACTGCCACTGTGTCAGAGAGCTTTTTTGTTGTTTCAGATCCAAGAAAAGTCACAAAAAGAGTCGTCGAGGGAATGAGTGACAAACTAAACCCACCACACAGTTTAAGGACCTTGAACTGCAGTCTACTGCTGTCCTGTGTGCTTTATGGGACAGCTGGATCTGTACTGGCTGCTGTAGCAGCCCCTTTCTTCCATCATTCTCCTCTTGTATGAGTCTTGTTTTGTGTTGTGTTAGGGTTTTTTATTAAAAGAAAGCTAAGGATACTTTTTATGTAGTGAGTTAGCCTTGTGATAGAATTTGAGGATTGTTTTTTAAATTGTTTTTCTTGAGGCCCATAGAAACTAGTGAAGAGCAATAAAAACAACTTTGTCTTTCAAGGCTGCTGTCTCTTTTTCTTTCCTAGAACTGTGGTCAGGTGTTCCCTGTTTGAAGCTGGTTTAATTCTTAAGTCAGGGTGTTATTTGTGTTCACTGCAGAGCCACCAGCCCTGAGCTATCGCAGAGGTTCCGTACAGGAACGGAAGCAAGACTGTTGAAATCCAGTGACCTCCAAAATCCAGTGGCCTCCCTGTAACTGGGGACAGAATGACAGTGCTCAGCTCTGCCTTCTCTGAATTAGCATTGGAAAAGTGCCTCCTTTTTAAATTTAGAATAATTAAGCTCCTACTGAAGTTGTAATTCTCACTTTAGTATGTTTAATTCTGTATCACAGGAAATCAGTTGTAGCCCCTTGTGTCCCATGTCCTTATTCACAGCCTTGTTTCAGGACAGGGACTGGCAGGTTTATCCCTGCCTTTAGGGCTTAAGGATTCACAGATATTGCCCAGGGAGTGCTGACAACACAAAAAGTAGTATGCCCAGTGAATTTGTGGAAAGTCCTCTTTAAAATAGCTTCCCAGTACAGCAGGATTTTTCCAGAGTATTTGCATATTACTTTGCAAAGCTGATGAACAAAAAAGCAGGTGTGCTCTTCCCTTTACCACACACAAATATTGGCTGTGAACAGCACATGCAATGACTCCAGCATGGAGAAAAACAGGTCTGCTGCTTGTGTGGCATCTTTAGAAAGATGAGCATTTTCAAGATCTTGAAATTAAAGCCATTTTTGTTGTTTACTAATTCCAATTAAAGCAAGCATGCATAAAAACAGGGATGAGGAAAAAGTCTTATGTCCTTTTTTTGCAGTTTTATTTTTCTTTTAAAAAGTTTTTTGGCACTACATAGTTCTGTAAAGAATAGAAGTGACAAATTTTTAAACACATGAAATCCCCTTCTAATTTTATTTTTTTTTTAGAACAATATATATAAAGTCTGAAGCAACCAAAGTATGAATACAGCTAATAGAAAATAAAGAACTTAATTTTAAAAATTCTCTCTCTTTACAGTTTATCAAGATAAAACAAAACACAATTCCCCTTAAAAATAGGGTAATAAAATAGATGAAATTTGTATCACTCGGTTTTGTGATACTAGTAAAAACTATAGTTCATATCTATGTACAAATGATACAGTTTAAAAACAGTCTTAAATAATCTTGTATCTAAACATGTTGCATTAAGATTTTAAATCAGAACCTGAATTTTTTCCTCCCCTCCCCCCACCCACCCACAATCCCATTAAATTTCACTTTTTCTGTTGAATGTAATTCAGATTCAAGTGTGGGTGTCCTTGAGACAGAAGCGAGAACCGCTGGTTACTCTGCATCAGTGGACCAGCTAAAAGAAAATGGATCACAGTTACTTCAGCAAATTCAACATTTAGCAGTGCTTGGCTATATTCAGTGTACTAATCTAACCTGGGAATAAAGCCATTTACTGGACTGACACAAATGCTATCTGTACAACTAAGCCGTTCAATGGGACAATGCAGGATTACTTACTATCTCCAAAATTCCATAAGAATCATCAATACATCATTTTGCTCCGTTACTTCAGTTATTTAGCAGAAATAATTTCAGGATTTTGGATAAATCCAGGTTTCACTTGGAAACCCTGCTAGAGCAAATATATTACATTTTGAAAAGGACTTGGCACCAGAATCTCATTTTATAGCAGGTGACCCAGCAACATGTAACTGCAAATCCTCCAAGTCAAATTTGGGCATCATTTCTCTTGTAGTGGAGGTCTTTTTCCTACAGCCCTTCCCCATCCTGCCAGATGCTGAACACCTTTACCTTCCCCTGACATCAGAAAGAGCTGAGATAGAAGTCAGTCCTTCACAGTGCCCTGACTAACTGAACCTGACCTAACTTTGACAGCAGATGGGCTGGACTGGGTAACCTCCAGAAGCCCCTTCCAACCTCATTTTATGGCCTTGCAAGTTTTTATCTATGTGAGTCATTCCACAAAGCAAGGTACAACGGCCAAATAAAATGAATTTGGACAAATCTCTCTTCATATTTTTAACATGCTCAGGGCCCAATCATCTTAACCTCTCTTGAAGCAGAGGTGGTTCTACAGTGAGACAGCAGCAGCAAAGGAAGAAGAGGCTAGAAGTGCAACAGACTGCAAACTGATTTCAGACTTTTCTTTAACCCTTCCCTCCCACAAGGATTTCCATCCCTAGAGGGGATCCATCCCAAAGCGTTGATTTGACTCTTGGATTCATTATGGTTCCAGGGAGCCTAGCAAGTGAAACATGATTCCTTGGCTTTGAAAGCCTTGGAGACAGTAAAGAGACACGTTGCATGAGCTGTGGATTCACATACTAGTTCTAGTACCTTGAGGGTAGAAAGGTTTGTTCGGTGGGTAGCTGGCATTTCCCTGCTGCACGTAGTTTTGAGGCATATTGTAAGGCCACGCTCCTCGGAGGAGAGGAAAATGGGTAGGGGTCCCATGGTCCCAAGGGACAGAAGGAGGGTTCATTTTACCAAACTGTCCTTGGAAACCCTGATCTATTTTTCAATTGAAAGGGAAAAGCACATTGCAAGTTGAAATAATTAAACAGTAAGTCACAAATACAATTTACATCTTAAATAACATTTTGCAGGGGACTTAATGTGATTAGTCTGATGTGCTACCT
Organism: Dendrocincla tyrannina; assembly: GCA_035047865.1. NCBI lineage: Eukaryota > Metazoa > Chordata > Aves > Passeriformes > Dendrocolaptidae > Dendrocincla > Dendrocincla tyrannina. The sequence goes on along the minus strand of JAWWMP010000005.1, from coordinate 5,552,331 downwards.
TTTTTTTTAAATATACAGCAATAAAAATTACCACCTAAATTACTTCATTATTCATTATAATAGAATTTATTGGGGAGGAAGAGAGGATGAATCAGTATTAAAATCAAGACCTATGATTTCATTATTCCTATGTCATTCAAAGACAAGGTCTGAACAACGTTACTGCTGTCTGATCCCACACAAATATCCACTATCACTGACATAAAATTATCCTACTGCAAGAAATAATTCTCAGATATACAGTGGAATTCCACTAATATTTATATGCTTAAGAAACTTGCTACCTAGATCATTGGACTGACTTAAAATTGATTTTTAAAATATTGATTAAAATTGAATTTTAAAAATAAAAACTTTGGAAATAAATACATAAATTGTAAGGTATTCCATTTACAATTCTGGTATTGCTGCAACACTAAGGATGAGAAATCAAGCATCCAAGGAGGCAGGACACACAACAGGAGGCATAGGTCTGCAGTATGCATGAAAAAAAGTTGTCTGACACCTCTAATGATCTATTTCTGATCAGTTGTCTACTGAAAAGAAGATTTAAGTAGCTTCTTCCAAGTCAAGGTTATGTTTGCCAAGACGAAGTTACTGTTCTCAAATTGTCCCCAGCCAAGTAAGAAACCAGGCTTCAAACAGAGAGGAGCCAGCTCATCTCCACGGTGCACCCACCCTCTGACCCCACCTGAATGGCAGGTAAGCCAAAAAGGAAATAAAACTGATTAAGATAAAAATACTGGGACTGGAAACTAGGAAAAGGAGTGTGATGAGGTTGGGAATAGGTAGGAAATGAGGGATGGGATTAAAAAAATATACTGACTGACAGCACAAGAAAACTGGGAGAATGGGAAGGACTTAGAATTTATGGAGCTTGTCTGAAAGAAGGCAGTTGCCCGGGCAAGCAGACTTGGATTGGAAGGAGCTGCTTGAGAAAAAGTCAAAGCTGGGGTGGACATGGAGACAAGCCTGGACAAGGAACTATGATCAGAAATGGAGAGGGAGTGACACAGCACAGTAGAGACACACAAAACACACGGTGAGCTGTTTCTGTATCCTCTAAAATATATTCCCCACAAAGCTTTGAATAGAAAATCATGTGCATCTCCAGCATCTCAACATATATTTGAAACTCATGGTGAATTACTCTTCACCCAACACTGGTGACTCAGCTGAAAAAATACTCTTGCTGTCCATCAACCTTGTTAGTGCAGAGAAAGGTTGGGCAGGAGATCCAGAATGTCCACCTTGTGATGAACTGCACCACTACAGTGTATGATGGATGTATTTTTTTAAACACACGACTTACACACACAGAGAATAAATCAGAAGACCATTATCATGACTTATGATATAAAGATAACAGTCAAAATTTAGGGGCTGCCATGGTTCATGTTGCAGAGAAAACTGAGTGGGCTTTAGTTATTACAGAGTGCTTTTTCACAGCCTCAAACACACCAGTGTACTTGGCTTTGCTATGAGGCAAGAGGCTGTTGCCCACTTGTTGCAGGAAAATGCAATTTCAGGAATGGACATCGAAATTATGGCAGCTAAATGTGGCAGGATAAACTCTAGGAAAAAAAAATGGGTAAGATGATGTGATACTGTCCGAAAGGCAAGGAGGGAATATTCAACTTGCACAGCCATAATCCTACCAGTCTCTGAATTCATGGCAGCAGTCTCAGCGTTTCTCTAATAAACTATGTAACAATATACTGATCTTAGAGGTCTTTTCCAGCTTTAATGCTCCTATGCTTCTATGACAAAACAAAATCATTATTTGTCAGCATGTTCACAGAAATGTGCTTTAGACTCAAACAATGATTAGGACGTTTCTCAGTTGAATGCAGGATTTCTCACTGTTGCACAGCCATTAAGGGCAGACAGGACCAACGCCTAAAAGTTATGGTTACAGAACCTGCCTAATTTTTTTTTCTCCTCTGAAAATGTTAAGACGGTGAAGGTAATGGTTTAGTTTCTTAAACATCATATTTAAAACAAGTTGGAAGAGTTAGCTGTTTCTGTAACACTTAACACTTGTACACAAAGTGCGAGAGGTTTGATACAACAGAGAAGAGTTACCTGAATTCCCCACAGTGCCATTGTTCACCAGTGAGTTTGGAGTCACAGGATTGTGCCAGTGTCCCTCATGAGAAGTGCTGGGGATTCCCATGGGCCTGGCAGCAGGCTGTGCAAAGATGATACTGGGATCATTCAAGCTTACACTGCTCTGGTTATTTGTGGTGCTGCTGCTGCCAGATCTCATAGAAAATGGAACATTTGTAGAATGAGGAGGGTTACTCGGTGCAGAGTGAATAACAGGCCCATGAATAGGCCAAGAAGTGTTGGGAAGCTGAATTTGGTGATGGTGCATCTGAAGCAGTCCCAGGTTATGCAAGGTGGAATACTGACCTGGGGGAGATTGGGGAAAGTTAAACAAAGGCAGCTGGACCTGATGGGGTGGCTGTGCACCCTGCTGTGGCTGCGGAACGTGCTTAGACTGGGATATTGATTGTGGTTGAGTCTGGTTAATGGAGGCTGGCTGAGAGGAATTCTGTGTAAACTGCTGAGGTTGTGGAGAGTAAGATGACTGATGCGAATCAGACTGGAGGGGAAAAAAAAAGTATGTATTTCTGATTAGTTCACTAGCTATTTAATGGTGGTTTTCTTTAATAAGCACCCACTGTAACAGACTATACATAAAAAAAGGCAAAACACTCCCCAGCAACACCCCAAACACAGCAACCAAGTTCCTGCTGGCTTCAGGAAGTGCAGTTCCACTGACACTGACTTCCACCAACACGTCATTTGGCCTATTAATGTGGCACATCCCACCATCAGAAACATCAGTCTGAGCAAACATTAGCCCCAAGCTCCTCATTAGAGTCCTCACACATCTGTTTGTGATTTTTAATCAGTGTCTTCCCCACCCTACTTGTTAACAACCCTGAATCTCATTAACTAATTACCTTACTTCTAAATAGAGTGGTTCTTATTACTACACACAGATTTTTAAATATTTCCAAAGCTTCTAATATTTCATTTTTTTAAATCTGTTAAACAAGACATGCAAACTTCAAAAACCCAGTTTCACCCTTCATATCCTGATGTTAGGCCATGGCTAAAGGCATGGAAATACCAATTATTACAGCCTTTGCAGAACTCTTACAAAGCTTTCCCTTTATCAGCAAGAGAAACAGGCATGAGGCCGTTTAATCTGTTTGGAATTGCAACTAAGCAAGGAAGCACTCGAAGAAATGGAGTGGTTGAGAAAGGAGTTCCCCAATTTATCTGCCAATAGTTAATACCAATCTCTGGATTAACTAAATCTGGTTTTAAGCACTGAGGCAAGATGCTAATGGCATAAGGGCCTTCAAATGACAGACAGGTACCCAAACTAGAGGTCTGCAGGACTTGCCCATGCCAGAGCATTCCTTCTAGCAGCATGCTGTGCGTCTGTGCCTGGGAAACAGCCCAGAAGCTGGGACTGCTCCCTGCTGTTATTCCAACTGTCCCTGTATGAGTGCCTCCTATACCTTTCTATCACACCAGGAAGAGAAGGCAAAACATGGGATTTGAAAGATGACCACTAGTTTAACAGTTTAAATGCTACAAAATTCAAGAGCATGCACTGATTACAGGCTTCCTGCAAACATTAGCCCACCACGAGCATGCACTGGACATGGTAGCTGCAGGAAGGGAGGAATGTTAAGCTCCAGCCTCTTGATCTGCTTCCTACACTCTCCCTCTTGCTCCACTATTATTCCCGCTTCCCATTCTCCTCAAACAATTCCTGCACAGCACACATTCATCAGGAAATCCTGGCCAAATGACAACCATGCAATGCACAGAGTCTCTGACAACCAGGGGACACAAGGATGTGCACAAGCAGTACGTCCAGTGTGCATGATGTGCCTGCCTCTGTGGGCACCCACATGTTCAGCTTCACTTTCCCAAGCAGAAATACAGGGCTCCCAAAAAATACTCCTGTGACACGTTCAGCCCTTCACTCAGATTAGGGCTGTATCAATCCCTCCTTAACAGCACGTTAACACCGTAAAAACAATGTCATAAGGCATCTGTTACTGGAGCCAACATTCCAATAAATGCTCACTGATCAGTTAGGAAACACACTACACCTAAAGTAGTAAACTGAACAAAGAGCTTTAGTGCTCAGCAGCCCTGATTATTATGTTTGTGTACTGGCCTGCTTCGTTAGCAGGCACACATTTCTGAGACTAACAGCTTAAAACAAATGAATTTCTGCTGTATTCTGTACTCCAAAAACATTAAATGCAAACAGTTGTATTTGCTCAAATTCTCCCTGCTACCCATCAACCTTTAGAAGTAGGTTAAACATATTTTGTGTAGTTCTATGAAGACTTGAACAAATTCTAAGATAAAACTACAAAAATATTCCCCGTTGTTCTGCTTGTGGTTCTAGCGTGCTCTGGCAGACTTTTAATTGAAGTTTGATTCATCTGTGTTCCCTGTCTGTCCATCACAGTCCCTCCAGAGAGTTCTGTTAAAGCACAGAGTCCTGGTTGTCACTGACCTCAATCTCTAGCATGCCAGCAATGAGCTACGCTTTACCTCCCTTAGGAACTCCAGAAAGTTGCCAGAATAACTAAACACAAGACTCCAAAAGGCATCCTGGCTTAAATCAGGCCTTTCGGATTCCCAAGGTATCTCACATGAGAATTGACTACGAGGTTTCCACATTGAAAAGCCAAAAACGCTCTCCAAGAGACACTATGTTACAATGCAAAGTTTCATTCACTGGCAGAGTGCAATGCTGTCATTCCAAAGCCCAGAATCCAAGAAAATACGTGCAGAGCTGTTCCCAGCATGGCTGGTTTGCTCCAGCTCCTGCCCCCAGCTCACTGAACTTACACATTCCGAGGACTGTCTCGTGCGCAGGGGCCGCTCCACCTGCTGCTGGCCCACAGCCACCAGCTGGGAATTCACCATGCTCCGGACCAGCTGGGTGCCTGAGCAGGGGACAAACAGATTAATACAAACCACAGGCCACAGGTGACACAGCAGTGAGCAGAACAGAGGAGGGAAATCACTTTAACCACTCCTTTAAGTGGAAGCCTTTTCCTCTACCGGCAACATTAGCAGGTAAGAGCAGCTAAACACAAAATCTGGTTTTGAGTAAAACAAATTCTAGCATGAACAACGCTCACTTTGCTATCAGGTGGGAGCACTGTTTTGTACGGTTTTCACACTGCTGCTGTAAGCAGTGGCCTTTTAAATAGCAATGGCAACAGCAGAAAACTTTTGGGCAAAGAAGAAAGGAAAAAAGGTGTTAAGGATAACAGAACACAGAAAAGCAGCAAGGTTCTCTCTGAAGTTCATTTATGAGTGCTTTCTCTACTTTTTCAAGTACCACCTAAGGGCCTAATCTGAATGGATTTACAATTAGACTTGCCTCTAGGTACTATCAGTATTGTGAAAGCTGGATCTAGCCTCCTAATTCATCTGTACACTTTTTTGCAAGTGTTACTGTGAGACCGCTGATTTTTGGTGAAAACAGATTTACTTACCTCTCACAGATGCTGGAGGGTTAGCTAACATTTGAGAAACATTTGGAAGAGGAAATGGATTCAATTATTATTATTACTATTTCTAAATGCATCCAGTCTGAGTGGAAGCCAGATAATGCAATACCCTGAAGTCCGCTCTACTTACTGCTGAGCACAGTTTTACCACCCATGCAAAGACTGTACTTCAGGAGACATTACTCCCTTGAAGAAAAGCAACACTCAGACTAAAAGCAATGACTGACAATATTAGTTGCAGGATTTTTTTTTAGGATAATTGCCAGGTCTGTATAGAAATGTAGAGGAAAGGGATCTCAGAACTTTCAGATTACACTAACAACGCAAGCTAACTTACCTGGCACGCTGTTATTTCTCTGACGGGTTTGTTTGAATTCAGGACAATCTCTCCTAACGTGACCCACATCCCCACAGATGAAACACCTTTTCTCTCTTGTTTCTCTGTCATCTTCTTTCACTTCTTTTTCATCGTCTTTCTCGTTCTCCTTTTTCTTCAACCTGAAGAATCGTTTTTATTAGCAATATCACAAAACCACACACACAGACACAAATCTCTGTAGAGTTATTGTATTGGTATGTTCAAAGGAAATGGTTACATAACCAACAGCTGTACCAGACTAGGAATATCTTAGGAATCCCAGAAAAATACTTTCTGAGCTGGTTAACAACCTGTTTCTATAAACTTAATGAACTTAGAAGCTCCCCAGTCTTGTCCCAAAGCTGTCTGACTGTATTAGAGCAGAAGTATGCCTGCAGTTAAGCAGGCTTGGCCTGCCAGGTAGCTTGGGAGTAGTTCTATGCAGTGATCCCAAAATATACACAAAACAAGTGACCTTGTAGATACAGCCTCCCCCTGACTGGAGAGGGCAGGTTTCTCTGTAAGAGTGTCTGAGCCTAGACAGGGTGTGAAAGAAAGCACCACGGCTCTTCCAACCACTCTGTACTAATACAACATGAGCAGACCTAATGATTTGGAACCAAGACAAGAAGTAAAGGTCTTTTTCCACAAGATACCTGTAGGATTGTTACATGTTAATATTATCTTGTGAGCTGGATATAGAATTTGAGAGAGATTCTGTGTGGCTGTTGTGTCGGAGCAGTTTGTGTGAAGGGCAGAGCACAACTTCTTCCCCTGAGGCAGATGTAGGGAAGAGGTGATGCAATTCAATGTGCTAGTGCTTGTTCAGAGAGCAGCTGAAAGAAATATGCACCTGTGACCTCAGGGCTCCAGTCCACTTTCATGTACCTTGAACTCTAATGACTGAATAAAAGGCTGTAAATAAGGACTTTGTAGCAGGAAGAGACCAAGAATCCTCTGAAGAATTACAGAGTACACAACTGACCATAAGGAGCACATGAAAAAGCCCAGACTTTAATCTGCATTCTAAGGGCTTCAACAGGTTTTAGGAGGAATCAGATAGCCTACACTGAATGGGTCATTAAAAATCCAAAGCTGTAAAACATGTGAGGAGTGCACATTTTCTGTCTATTCTTGAAGACACTGACCTGCATGTACTGGGGACTCCTTTTGCAGGAATTTTGGATTCAAAATTCAAGACTGAAATTCATGTACAAGTGCAAGATCACCAAGTGACTGTCACTAAGATGATGTTACAGAATTGCACCTTAACTATGTACATTTCAACTATTCCTGGAGTTCAATAAATGAACTTTTACCCATCTTGCAGATGCATGTTATCAGATCTACAGAACAATTAAAATTCAACACCGTCTTCTGAACATGATCACTACAGGAAATCCATTTCAATACATGACAAACTGTGCAGTCAGGTTGATCTCCATCTGAATATGTCTACACTATAAAAAGATCATTTAGTGATCTAAGTTTTAAGCTAAGCTTAACTACATATTAGCAAATTATAGACACAGATTTTACTCTCTGTGTGCGTGCATAAGCTCTCTGACATTTAAAGAGATGATCAGAAACTGTCTTAAGAAATGCAAAAATAGGATGGGGAACTGAGGATCAGATATGAAGCTTTGATTTTCTCTTCAGTTCAGCAGGTTTTCTCAGCTCCATTAAATCTTCAAGTATTCAAATCTCTCCTGATTTAATCTCCAAGATTTTATCATAGCTCTGCATCTTACCTCCTCCTCTTTGGACAGTCTTTCATGTAGTGACCAATCTTTCCACAGACACGACAACATCTGTCATTGGGTGCCAATTCTCCATCTGTCAGTACTTTTGAGTCAAAAAAGTATTCCTACCAAAACACATCAGACAGATAAAATATATAAACCATTCACTTCGAAATGAAAGCATAATGGAGAGCTTCCTTCTCCTATTGTTCCCTAAATGTTATTACTTCTTAAGATTATCACTGGTGCTTTTCTTTCCCTAGGTAATGGCAGCTTTTTAAGAGATATGGAGTAGTTTGGGCTAAAAAGGGATGTTTGGTCTTAGGGCCAGAGGCTGAATTTGCAGAACACTCAGCCAGGCTCCAGCTTGCTGCCTACCTTCCACCTCCCCAAACACTCCTCAGAGGGCAAGGTTTTGCCTATGATCTATTTTGGTGTCTGAGTCACTGCTTGAATCCTTTCCAAGGTAGCTGATGTCCCTTCCCAAATGACATGATTATAACCCCCTAGACAGAACAAAGCTCAGGTGGGGTACAGATGGAGCGTCTGCAGACTGACCTGTATCACTCCCCTCCCCTGGAATTTGCTCAGGACAGCTGCAGTTCTGATGTGTGTCAGCACACAGGACACAGTTTACAGCCTCTGAGCAACATAAATATGGTGAAAGTACTGTCTTGCCTGAAATGGAGGTACAAACTCAGAAAAGAACAGAGATAAAGCAAGCAAACAGAAAAGAGAAGATAGGGAAGAATAATGGGAAATAAAAGCTCTCAGAAGATTTGTAAAATCCTTTAGAAACATAAGCCCTGCTAAAAGTCACTGGGAGAAAGTCTCCTACACTGTTTTAGAAAACACATTTCTAAGCTGATGTTAAAAATACCAATTCCAGCTGATTTATTTGCTTTTATTAGAAAAAAATAGATGTCTATTACATATCAGTGACTGGCCCTGGAGCACAGAGTACTTTCTCCAATATGATGTTGCATGAACACACTCCTGACCCTGACTCACTGACCACATTTTGAAGGTCAACTGTTAAAATCATCAATCATCATCCTTTTCCTTCCTTACTATCCCCACCAACTGGAAAAATCAAGACAATGTAACATCTCTTGAATCTGTTTTCCTTAGCTACATGAACAGGTAGTAAAGTTCCGAAAGCTGTTCCTGGGTTTTATAGCCAAATTTGCAGTTTTCTGCAATACTTAACAGCATACAAGGAAGTTTTATTAAAAATAAAAACTAAATGAAGTTTACTTTCCCCAAACCTGCCAAAAATACCCATCAACCATCCCAACTACTCCTGCGAATTTTATATAGTCCAATACTAAGCTGCACATTTTATGCAGGTGAAGTATAATTCCATATATTGCACATACCAAACTGATAAATACATACAAGAGACTTGCCTTGGGTGCATCAATTCAGGGGACAAAGAAAAGCAAAAACATACCAAAAACTCTGAAAACTTACAGCTTCTCTTCCAACAGCTGGGTAGAAGGGGGTACCAAATAATTTCCTCCCATTGATAAATGCCTTCATTATGAAATTGGTCACTAATTGAAGAAAGACAAAGTTATTGGAAAACAATGGAAAAGGCACAACTCAGTGAACACTGATCATTAGAGGACATCAGTGGCTTACTTTTTCTAGAGACTCCAGCACCGAGATTATGATTCAAGTCAAAAGGATCTGTGCAAAGAAGGGAGAAAACCAGATCAGTGTTGGAAAATACATACTGCAACACATTTTTTTTTATTTTAATGCAGAGAATTCCACTTTAAATGCATTCACAGAGCAGATTATAGCAGAGCAATGCTGAGTGTTTTAAAAATATATGACCATCCATAATACAGTAAGAAGAGCAATGTACTGACATTTAGCACAAGTTAAGAGTCTAATCTCTTTTGTGAGCTGCAGGATTTGCAACCAGAGCTTTTTTAGAACACTGATGGCAGTTCCCTGACACAAAGCTCCTGTGCAAAGAGACCCGATTCTCAGGCACCAGAGCCACTGCTCCCCCTACTGGGCAGGCAGTGCAGCAGAGCAGCACCTTCGATGGCGATGCATTTGGATGTCCACTGCTTCTCAAACGTCGTCAGCAGCTTCTTCTGCCGGATGCTGATCACGTACTCCTTGAAGTCAAACTCCTCGGTGTAGAAGCGCAGCAGGCCCAGCCAGAGCTCTCCAAGGGATTCAGTGTTCTTCCCAAGAGAGGGCAGGCGCTTCTTCTGCAATTGGAGACCATGGATGCAGCTACAGTTACTGAAGGACTTCCTCTCCTGCAACACCTCTCTAATTATGAGTTTGCATATCATGAACAGTCTCATTTAGTTAAAATAAGGTCAAATCACTACAGTTAAGATTAATCCTGGCCTGGTTTTGAGAATAAAAAGTATTTTTCCCGATATTTGTTATTTAGAAATGACTTAAAATAAACCAAGATAAAACAAACACCAAATTTCAGCAAAGCAGGACTCATTTGGGATAATGATGAGGTAACTCTAATTATGGGTATGGAAGTTTAACTACTCATACATTACACTGCTGGAAATTTAGTACTTTCCCATAAAAAGAAAGTTTAAGTTTTAGTGACTCTTCTGGATTTAGAATATTACCAATTCTTCCATGTCATCGAAGAAAAACGCATTCCATCCATCCACCATTCTTTGTGGAATCTGTTTGCCATCAAATATCTGCCGAAATAGAGAGGGCACGGTTACCACTCTAAATCAAAGTCACCATAAAACACTTGCAATTTTGTTGGTAAAGATAACAGAAATATATAAATATTTTAACAATTACTTTTGATACAGAGAATTTCCCATTGGGAAAATCCTTGAAAGTCTTCTTGTATTACTGCTGTACCTCTCTCAAATTATTTGGATATTTAATTTTTACTTGTTCCTTTCAACTAAGAAAGCATGACTGAACTACTTTGTCAAGATTCCAACATTCCCCTTGCCCACAGAGCCTCTAAGGAGACTTTATATGATTTCTATTACATTTTGACTTTAGCACAGCCAAGGGGAAATTCCACTGTTAGTTAAAGGCACTCTCAGGGCAGCAATAAAATAACGAGCCCCAACCACTACTAAAGAATCAGCAAGAAAGTCTATGAGTCTCAGCTGCAATGCTTAAGCCAATTTTCCTCTTGCACAGAAACCAAAAAAGTCAGCAAGGGATAATTTTCAGACGTGCCTGGGAGTTCCAGAGTGTCTCCAGGAAGAGGCAGGGAGCTGCCTAATTATATTCTCCCCACCCATACAATGAAGGTACAGAACATTATTTTCTTAATACAGTTTCCTAGCACGTGTAAAATATTATCTTTAAAGTTATACGATAGCATAGGTTATCTTTTTTTACCTTATCAAATAATAAAATAAATGTTTTGTCTTACAGATAAAGTGCTGAGCAATAAATAATGCTTCTGACAATAACTGGTTGAAGAGCTGGACTCACATTTCAAGAGCATCTGGTGCAGTCTCACAATTACAATTCCTTTCTCTCCATACCACCTGCCAATTTTTTCTATCCTGTTCAGCATATAAATATCATCATAAGACCAAAATCCCAAAGTAAATGTAACAGCAGAACTTAGGCCCAGCAGATTCCCATTTCTTTCCTAATTTTCTTGGTAAGTTTTACTGACTAAAACCAAGTGGGAGTTAAGAACTTGCTAATCAGAGGGGCCCCATAATTTCGTTAAGTCCTCCTGATCCTAAAAGCCCAGACTTCTCATATTTAGCTTGAAGAAAAGGTGAATCTATTTTCATAGATTTTCTGAAAACCTACCTCCTGAAGAACTGGAATAACTGGTGGGTTTCTCTGCTGCAGAAAGTACAAAACCATAAGAATATAGGCATAGGAGGACAGACTCCCACGGGACGCATCACCAATATCGCAGCGCTGCAAGGAGGCATTTGAAACAAAACACTGAATTCACATTTTACTATTCAAGACTAACAACTGTGTCAGAGAGCAACAGAAACCACACTAGGAACAGCAAATACATTCATCTCATAACTAAAAATTGGTTTATGAAGCCTGAAAAATAAATGCACCCAAGAGTAAAGTGTCATCTGGCAAATCCACAGCATCATTTGACTAACATAAAAACAGAAAAGCTTCTCATAGCCAAAATAATTTTTTTAAAATTTATCATGGGCCAAATTGAAAAAAAAACCAAAACAAATCAAAATCCTCAAAACATAAATTCCAAGCTTCAATACCATAAAATTTAATTCTCCTAACTCATGTTACTCAACATGTTTCTATGGTTCCTTATTTTGGTTGCCCCTCTCCCTTTTTAAAAAAAATAATTAATGAATATGCAAGTATTTCCATGTTGTACTGGCAAGTCAGGCAATAGGAGGCATTTTTCAAGCATGGACACACACCCATAATTAACCATGGTCCAGCCTGCACAACACAGTGTGTTTTAAGATGAACTTTAAGGTCCCTTCCAACCCAACCCATTCTGTGACTCTCTGCTCGGTGAACAGAGGATCTTATTACAGTATAACCTTTCCACAGCACCTGCGTCTAAGATACCCTTTGTTTCAAGCCTGTGTCACAGCAAACAACACATTTTTAACCTCCTAGGTCTGGAAAAGATAGGGATGCACTAGTTACTTTCACATTAGCAGCAGTAGTGACAGCTGTTCCTGGGTTTTCTGCCTATGCAAGCAGAGGAGGAAGCATTTTGCACATATACATTCAGGAGCATATATCCCACAACCTGGAAATTTGATCTTTACAGTGAAATTTTTAGAATGTACACAATTGTATGCAATGCTAGCAAAAAACTGTAAGATTCATTATTATCAACACAAGGCATTTGGAATCTGGACACAGAAGGGCCATGGCAATATTGTGCACTACTGTGACCACACCAAGAAAACAATCATTCCTAGTCTTGGTGGCAGAATAATGAACACGTCCACTGCACTCTGGCACAGTTATTTTATTCATCTTGATGTATTTTATTCCATGAACATCTGGTAGCATGATGCACTCTCCATAAGCCATTTTTTATTTGCCCCAGTTTCACTAGGTTTTCTTTGGATGTGTCTGGGGAGTATATCTAACAGTGCAGCTTGAATAAAAAGCAACACCATGTTTCAATTATCAAAGGCTGCAAAACATTTTGTTAGAATAGTGTAACAAAAGATCCAGGAGATTTGGTATTTGGTATTTCTGAAGTTTTAAAGTCAGGTATATGTCCTAGGCATGTCAAGTAGAGACTCAGGCATTCATCCATCACCCCCTACCTACCTACTCCTGACTTTTACACTAAGCCAAACAAGGCAAGTATGCCAGAAGAAAGCTGCAGTAATCTCTGGGCTGGTCCTACATATGGACACAGCATTCTACTGTCTCCTCTCCAGCTGATAGGAGCAAAAGGTAAACTCAGTGGCTGTAGCAGAAAACCCTGTATTACACAATTAAGTACTCTCTTTTGCTATTACCTTTGCAAAAACTTTCATTGTGTAGCCCAGATACTGCACTCTCGGATCAATAGCTGCGTAAGTAGCCAGCATCCTGGTGTTATGCTGTGCCTGGGAAAAGGGAAAACAGCAGCAAACAGGGGTGAGTGGGAGCCCATTACGTAAGCAACTGTGCAATTTAGCTGTACTGGGTGAAAGCTGCAAGGAGCTGTACCATTCCTGCTGGCACATAGGCCATGCTGGATATGGCACTACCAGCTTTCAGAAGCATCCACAGAAAAAGGCTTTCTGTGCCATGATCTGCTCTGCCACCAGCTCATACCTGCCTTGGGCTGAGGGTGTGGGCTGCTGAATTTAAATAATGCAAGAAAAAAAACCACCAACACACAAAGCATTTTAATTTTGGTTTCAAAATGAGTACCTCAAATGATTACTTGAGTGAGGTAGAAAGAATGAAAAAGCTTTGCCTGCACACAAAAGCAAAGCCAAGCAGATGCTCACCAGTGTGTTGTATAAACTGATATCCCCTTCTAAGCCACTCCGTCTGTGTTCAAACTTTACTATAGGCACTTTGGCTGTTGTTATAGGCAAGATGTTTCTCAAACCTGGGGAAGCAACACTTTAGTACATAAAACATTTCCATTAACCACATTTATAGTAAATCTAACTACAAAACAAGTAATACTTTAGAACACCTACCTGGATGCTTCTTAAGAACTTTTGCCAAACCTTCTATTATTTCTTTACAGTTTAATTTCTAGGAAAAAGAAATATCGCAGCTTCAGACATGAAAACATGGATCCTATTTCAACAAACACATTTACTATCACATATATTTAATAGAGGAAAAGTCTGTGTACTGGCAATGAGCCAGCACATGAATTTAAAAGAACTGGTGACTCACATGCTCTATGTGGACATGTACAGTGTGTCCATAGGGCATTAAAAGCACAATAAAGGCTGTATCCTGCTTCAGTTGTGCAGAGTGCAACAAGCCAATGTGCTACTACCAAAGCCTACCTTTTCTGTGGACAGAAATCTTAACTGAATTAAAAAGGCTTAAAGAATTCCTGAACTTAAAACAGCAGATTTCAACAATTTCAAAATTCTTACCTCCGCATTTTCATGGCCTTCCAGTGTCATGCAGATGTCTAAATCACTGTCCCGAAATCCAAATCCATTCTTTGAGGAGCCAAATAAGCAAAGCCTGGCTTTGTCTGACCAAAAGAATAGACAAAAAAAAAAGGTACATTTTCTTACAGCTGAATGGTAAGTGCTTACTGTGGAATACTCCTTAACTGTGATGTGCACATGCCCACAAAAATGAGCATCAAGAGAGACCTTCCAATGCCACTTCAAAGACTTCAACTTTGATAAAGGAGGAAGCAAAATACTTTAAAAATTATTTACAGAACGTAAGGCAGGATAAAGCCCAGGTAATTCCTTATGACTGAGGTGTATTACAGAGTTACTATAATCATTAAATGGCATCTCTAAATATGGTACAATGTTTTGTGGCATGTGACTGTACTCTCCTATTTTAAATAAATGAAAAAAAATGTGCAAACCCAGTCACCTGTAGAGTTTCATCCCACAGATAAGACAGAGCTACTCTTAAGGCAGCCCAAGTAATATTTTTGGTTCCACTCATACTTTATCTGGGTTGCATATTTTTCTTGTGCCAAGGTAAATTTGGTCAAGCAGTAGGTTTTTGTAACCATAACATACTCCTCAAGAAGACACAAGCAGTAAGATTACTATACTTTATGGAACATTTTTTCCCAATGGCTTTGTTTAGAACATAATATTACAGTATCTTTTCAGTCTTGTAAAGGGAAGTGATACTATATAGTTTAGAGAATTCCTTCCCAACTGCAAAGAGTACATTTATCTGTTCAACTAAAATTAATGCTAACAAAGAACATCTAACACCTATTCCCAGCTTTCTTCCTAACCTTTCATAGAATCAGAAACGTCAAGTCTTTCAAGGCTTTGTAAGAGGTCTCAATCCTCAGCTACTGCCAGTAAGTGGAGGCACATCCAGTAAATGGATGGAAGTGGAATTCACAATTCCTTAACAACAGGCCAACTGCAGCAGAATGGATGGCCTTCCACGGACTGGAATTCAGGACACCTGGGGTTGGGACCTGGCTCTAGCACCATTTTATACCACCTACAGAAAAATCACTTTGCATCTCTGTGCCTTGACTGCCATCACTGTAGTCAGGCACCTTTGCCTGTTTTCTAAAAGGGATGTGAAGATAAACTCATTAAGATTTCTAAGGCACTCAAACATTGGTGACTAGGCAACAATAGCCCTTGGCCCACGAGCGAAGCTACCACTAAATCCAACCAAACTTTCTTTTTGTCCTGACTGCAACAGTCCTGTGCCTGCACTGCTACTCTGGCAGCTCTTCCTCCACTCCAGGGACATTTCCATGGAACAGCACGAAGGGATGTTCACTGTCAAGTCAGCTTTCCAGACAGAGGGAAAAGAGATGCCACTGCTCTAAGCAAGGAAAATAAAATGAGACAAATCCCATCTTCATGCTCTGGACACCATGACTGAAGGAAGCATTGTCAAGAATCATGACCTCCTGTTACATACCATTGTACTCTTTTCGAATAAATCTTTCCAAGCTTGCCAGTATTTGCTCTCTGTTCTGTTGCTCAGACAAAGGAGGGGATAATTCATCTAAGTAAAAACAAGTTAAAACACAGTCAGGTGTGACATTCAGCTACCTCTAAAACGTTTTCCAGCTATTAAAAGATTGGATTTTTTTGTTATGTTTACTTTGCTTATATATATGTTTTTCTTTTTATATCATTAAGAGTCTTCAGGGTTTTATTTCAAAATGTCTGATTTTACTGCAGTTATTCAAACACAGAGTAGCTTGGAGGGCACCTGGTGCCCAGCCAAGGTTAACTACCACAGCACCCAAAAGGGACTCTTCCCAGAAGACAACACAGAATTTGACAAGCACAAGTATCAGTAACTTTTTACAGACCCTGTGAAATATCCTATAAAGCACTAGTTCCTCAAATCTGTTACAAGGTATCACAGACAGTGATGAAAATTAAACTATTGATCAATTTGTAGCCTAGGGCACCTAGAAGAGCTTCTCTCTACTGAACTGTAAACAATTATAAATAAGTAATTTAATGCTACAGCTTTCAATTTTTCCAGGTTACAGATCACAGCATACAGGGGAGTACAACCACTTTTTGAACTTACCAAAACATCTTTTACACACTATATCAAGTATTTCCCGAAATCTGTCTGTCATTGGTGGTAGTGGTTTTAGATCAATTTTCTTGAAATCCTCTGGGCAGTCATTTTTGGAATGTCCATCCCGTTTGCAGATGCTGCATACTATAGTTGGTGGCTTTTTTTTGGAGGGGAAAAAAAAAGTGCACAAATGCAATTTCACTTTAAAGATAGTTCAGCAGATGTAACACCTCCAAATAACCAAGAACATTTGACATATGAACAACAACAGAGCCTCTACAAAGAACAGAAAAATACATCATCATCAGGCTGCATTTAGTTCTCACAGTACCTAAAAACACCTAGAAATTCCACAACAAAGTAAGAAAGGAAAGGGAGAAATAACCCACAGAACAACCAAAAAACAAACCCAAGGATTTTTGTGTGTATGTAAATCCAAAAGCTTTGCATAAGATGGGGGCAACAGACCATATAGACCAAATAGGGCACAGGTTGGTGTTTTCCAGTCCTCAATAACAGTACTCTACAAAGGCCATTCCTAACACAGACCGGAACACCTGCTGGGAGAACCCCGCCACCCCTGCACCTTTAGTCCAAGCCACTGAAAACCAACACCACGAGCAGCACTGCTTACCTTTCCCGAAGTAAAAATAAACTTATCAAACACATAATGCATTTCTTCTGTGGAGAGCCTGCCTTCATCTTGGAGATCGTGGGGTTGCCCCGCTGGCGTGCAGAGGGGCGAGGTAGCTGGTGTGCCAGTGCACTGGGGCTGCGCGGCCGGCTCTGCGCCCGAGCTCGGCCTGCTCTCGGCGTCAGACACCTCGGGGCTCGAGGCTGTGTCCTCGGGCTGATGCTCGCTGCAGATACAGCGGGGGCTGAGCTCACCTTCAGCGATACTAACTGCAGTTTCTAAATCCTCCCTCTCTTCAGGTGATTTTTGCTTTAATTCACAGCATTCGTTAGAAATAAGGGATAAAGCTTCTTCTTTGTCTTCATCGTAACTAGAGTCCGATGTTGGAAGGAGCAAAGAGTCCGTGTCCTTGGAAGTACATCTTTTGGCTACAGCTTCGACCACTTCATTACATTCAACTTCATTCTCTGGTATGTTACATCCACTTCCTATATTTTGTTTATCTACATCATTTTCCCCTTGTGGAAGGCAACAGTTTGCTACAGGCTCTTCAGATCTCGTGGATTTCTTATTACTAATTTTCCCTTTTTCTTTCTTCTTGGTATCTGGCTTGGATTTAATCCCATCTTTACTTTGTGGACATGCAAAATATTTATATGCTGTCCTAAATCGCTCCAGGATGTACTCAAATACCATCTGGCTATTTAGACTTCGTGCAACATTCCTCTTTAGTGCAAAAGGATCTAGGAAGAAATGAAAAAGAACAATTTCACCAGTAATACTTAACTTCTACATTGCACAAAAGTAGCTGAAATCCCTAAGTTATTATATGGCAGTTAAAAAGAGAGTCTTGTATTATAATCCAGAACTGTATTTGATATACTTAGAGAGTGAGGCCCACAAGGTTTTTCCAGAATTCTTCCCAACAAAACTTGCTCACGTGCAGCCAGGAGTGGCTGACTATCATAAACCATTCTAAATAGTGTTATTTAAAAAGAAAACCAAGGGTATATTGTACCATTACAGAATGAGCAATTTCTAAACTAGAAATTAAAATAAACATACAAAGGCAAAATAAAAATAGGCCTACTAGAACCTTTTTTCCTCCACTGAAGAAGGATCTGCATTTCCTTTAAGACATTAATTTGTCTAAGAGTAGCATTAAGGTTATATTCCTAGTGATCTCTTAATCAAACATGTTTTCCAAGCAAAAAGAGCACTGACATAGATGCTATAAGTTTGCCTGGGAAGATATTACTAAAGTGGGATTCTGCTACTTCATAATTTCAGCTACAAGCTTGACATTAAAAAAAAGATTAAAAGGCAAAAATGAAAAATAAAAAAACATAAAGCAAACAAAAACAACACAAAGAGACCAACAATAGCAGGTGTCAGAAGAATGCAATCTGGGGGTTTCTGAAATTATTTCCTATTTCTTCCTCAATAATTTGTCCTGTCATCTTACATGCCACATATTGAATAAACACTAGTCTAATTTTATTTAACTCTTGTTAAAAGTGATTAAAGAAAAGAATTAGGAGAGGAAATTAAAGTCACAGGAGTGATCTCAAGACCCACTAGTCAATACATGCCTCAACAAGTCTTTGCTTGTTTTTCTGTTTTACTTTTCCCTCTCACTGTTCTTGTACCTTATTGACTCATCCTTCAATGTACCTTTAGTACCTCATTCTCTGTCTGTATGATTCTCTTTGTCCTCTCCATCGCCTCAAGTGTTACAGATAAGCCACTTCAGCAACATCTCTAGAAAGTGTTCAAAAGTCGTTATTTATGCTTTTATAAAAGTATCACCTTACATGGTTTCTTAACTTCCTCAAATACCCAATTTCCCTGTTCTTAAGACCAATGAAGAATGCCATGCATTGCTCTGTGAATCTGTGACTTTCCCTGTTTTTTCACCAGGGAAAACTTGTCTTTAAACAGACAGAACAGCTGATGAAATATGTATTAAAAAAAACTTATAGTCCAGACTTCTTGTAACAGATTGGTAAGAGCCAGGTAAACCAAGCTGCTAATGCAGGATGAGTAAAGAACCAGGAAGGACCCTCCTACCTTCGATGGCTATTCGCCTTTTAGGCCAGTTTTTATTCTCTCTGGTCAAGAGCTCCTGTACCCGTATGCTGATGACATATTCCTCCAAAGCAAATTCCAGTGTGTAAAACTTCAAAAGTTCCAACCACAGCTGCCCCAGCGAAACTTGGTGAGGGGTTTTGAGTGCTAAGAGAGACTGAAAAACATGGACAAGAATGCTCAACTGCTATAAGAAATCAACATTCCCCCCCTTTTCCCTGGTTGCGTCCAACATCAATGTTTAAAGATAAAAAAATAGGGATAAGAGATAGCAAATGGTTTTTAACAAAATAAAGTCATGACTTACAATCCCGTGTTTCTCCTTTCCATTACTTTGGTTGTCCACTTCTGAGCTTGCTGCCTTCTTGCCACCGCCTTTTTGCTGTTCAACTTTAGCTTTGCTTTCTGCTCCAACAGAGTTTTTTGCTGCCCCATTTGTTGGTGGTTTGTACTCCCACCGTACAAACTCTTCATTTTCCACACCCTTGAGCTGGTGGTCATCTGGCCTCTTCGAGTCAAAGCCTTCAATCTAATAACAATTAAAGTGGTTCTGAAACAAGACTGTATGTAATACATTCAACCAGAAGTTTTCACCAAGGGTAATACTGACAATTGTGGTATTTACACCCCTCAAGAGTAACTGGTATCAGAGGAATAGATTCAGAGAACTAAAGAAGAAAGTAATTGCCTTTTGTCTAAAATACAGCACAACACAATTGCACAGGCTACAGCAACTGCCTTTCTTTTTCAAAGTCTCCAGAATCATCAAGTATCATCTGTGTGAGGATGAAGTACCAATGCATTTTATTTACAATTTTCTTTGGCAATCAAATTCTGTACATTTTACGGGCTAGCATAACACAGAAATTGTGTCAACAGTTTAACAACAAGGTCATTATATTAGCAAATCACTTACCCAATTGCCCAAATAGGATGGTAAAATACGTGGTTTTCTTTGTTGAAGGAAAAATATCACCATTAAGGCAAAGGAATATGAGGGAATCCCACCTTCAGCCTGACAGTCAATGTGGCAGAGCTGTAAGAGAATAAATAATTACTTCTCTGATGTTAACATCAGCATTTTAATTTATGATCTATTACAAAAGGACAAATACTAAAGAAATGTGAACAGCAAATCCTGTATCTCGGAAACTACAGTTGTCATGCCATGCCACATACACACAAAATAGAAGCCATACGAATTCAGACAGTGCCTTAAGTTATACTATTTTATTGCACATTATTTTCTTCAGTTTCATCACATTTTGTTATTGTGGGACATGTTTATGCTTCTCATTTCAGCTACCAGGTCTGTGTTGCTGTGCAGTGGCATCCCACATAGGGAGATGGGGTGAACTAGTAGCATGAAGTTCTTTCTACAAACATATTCATATGACTTATACACGTTATTTATACATTACATTATCTGCAGTATTTAAAAAGAAGAAATGACCATCATAAGCACTGAGGGTAATTAAATTACTTACCCTAGCCCAGTAGCGGAAAGCCAAAACTAAGGGAATAAGGACAGGCTCCAGTTTCCCAAGTGCAGCCAGCAGGTCAGTTGTAAGGCAAGCCACATCATTCCTAGCACTTACTTTACATGTCAAACCACTGGAATTACAAACACAAAACAGATAAAAGGTTATCACTCTGTATACAGATGATGCTTAGGGCAGGGGGAGGTGGGGCATCACACCCACCATAATAAAAACACACATCAGTGTCTCCCTGAATTTTTTAAACAAAAGCTAGAGAGTACATTTACATTTTCTCTACTATTAACTCATCTAGAACTTCGAGAAGTTCATTGCAGCTAAAAACATAAAACAGCATTAAGGATTTGCTCTAAGTTCTGCCATTACTTAATTGTGCTGTCTTACACAATCACTCAAGTATATTGCCTACATCCCAAACATCGAAACTAGTAAGTAAATTAATACTCCAAACCTGCTGCATATTAAGAGTTGGTTAAGTTCACAAAACAGCTCTCCAAAAACTTTCTTTTTGCTTCTTAGAATAATTATTTCTACCCTCTTATAAACACAGGAAAAGATACATCCACCCTTGTTGCCTTTACTTCCCCAGAGCTTCAATCGGTACCTTTGGCCAGTCAAGTAATCCCGTTTCAGTTTGGAGGTTGCTGCTTCTCAGGAATTTACTGAAACTGTCAGATGTGTCCTTTCTGGCAATGTTTATCTTATAAAATGTTTTTAAAGCCCTGGCTTAAACTGCTGGCAGCAATTTTAAATAACAACTGAAAACCATTCCACTTTTCCCTAGTTAACTCAAAGTAGAACAGATACTTTCAGACTCCTACAACTAATGGGTTCTGTGTAGCACAAAAGCAAAGGTAGTTTTCTTTCCTGATCACAATTTTCATGTATGAGCAATTCCCTTTTAACAGGAATGTTAGCTCAATGTTACAGAAACACTTCTTGTCAGGATTGCAGCCAAGCAGCTGCTGTAAGGAGCATAACAGAAACTGGAATCTCCTTAAAAATCCTGTTCAGTGACACATACCTTTTAACATCTTTGCAAAAGACAACGGGAACTTTGGCATGGAAATCTGACTCCACATCTGAGTAGACAGCTAAGAAAGGAGAAAAAAAACCATCATGTTTCAAGGTTTTTTACAGTTTTCCCAACTCTGCTTTTAAAACCCTTATATTTATACCACAATTTTGCAGAACAACTCAAATTAAGTGCTGCACAGCTGGCCAGTAAACAGTATTTTCTGATTATTTGTGATGCTCACCACCAGTATCACACAGCCCAACTGTTTCTGACAGAACAGCGAGGTTGCAAGTCTCAGAAGGCTTGTAAAAATTCCCACTCATGTTCATGTCAGTGGAAAGCAGCTTTTGAGTTTACTGCTTATCATTCCTCCTACAAAAAGTTAAACACTTTTTAATCTGGCATCTAACACTATTGCAATAACTTCTGGCAATCTGAACTGGACTAACTGGGCTGCCATTCCCTTGCTGCAATTTCTCATCCCTCATTCACACAAGAACTGGTATTCATAAAAATCACATTCATAAAAACAGCTGAGATACTTTGCTTGAAAACTAATGAATTTTTTTAAGTTTACAGAAAAATTAGGCATAAAAACATCTAAGCAGCAGATGGAATGTTAAATAGAAATGAGATGCAACTACAACTCACCACTGTTCTTCAAGATCTCAAGCACCTGGATCAGAACGTCTGGCTGACTCATCTACAATGACAAAATTAGGGCAGGTTACATTATTCAGACTAACCTATTTTATTTTACACTTTATTTAAAACTACTTGGGTTGCACAATTAGTAACTATGTTCTTCCACAAAAGTGAGATCATGTGTCAGTACTAATGAAAAGCTGACTGCATCTGTCTGCACCATGGAAACAGGTACCAGTAAACCTGTCAGCCAGCTTTCTTCCAGCCTTCAGCCTTTCTAGTCAACACTTCTGTTCCAGGTCCCTATTAACAGACTCCATAAAGTTAAAACAAAACATTTGCCAAATACTCAACAATTTCAATGTCAACATATGCCACTAGAAATGCACAACACCACAGAATTCAACGTCAGTGCTTTCCCAAGGGTTTTTAAAGGTTATAATTTTTAGGCGTGTTTTCTTTTCTCCCCAGAAATCAACTGAAGTGGTGTTTCAAAGATGAGCATAAATAGATCAAAGAAAGGCTAAAAATTAGCAGCACTTTTGAGCTTTTGTGAAAAACTGACATATGCAACTGCCTGAAAAAGGGCTCTGTTCTGCTTCCTGACTGCAGGAGCATTTCAAAATGCCATGTGTAAGTATGTACCTTAATTTCACTGTAACATGCACAGTCATAAAAACTGAGTAAGCTCAGCAGTCGTGCCTCTAACAAGAACATGCTGCTTGTTTACTCAAAAAAATTTAGAGGAAGGCTGGCATAAGATTATCCAGAAAAAAAACCCAAAACAAACAAGAATTAAACTTATCTAATCAACAATGAAAACTTCATCCATAGCATAGCTGACACCAAACCAAAGATTAGATGCTTTGTGATATTCTAACACCATATGCCCCAAGAGAATATAAAGGTAATAGAATAGAAAAAAAAGTTGATGGTCTTCATCTAAAAAACAGTCTTAATTAATACAAGATAATATCTACACACCTTAGGGGGAAATTTGATGTCAATGTTAACATCACTGGTCTTAAAAGCGAATCTGGTTAAGCAGGAGCCATACATCCTCAGGGAGCAGTCTGGGGACAGAGAAGTATCAGTGTTTAGCAGCTGGTAAATACATTTTTCTCACTGGATGACGCATACCTCGCTTTAGACACTGCACCTCCCAAGTGGTACTCTTGGATGAACAAACACTGAACCCCTTTCTCTCTCCTGTGAAGAGTCATTGCCATGACACAGCATCACAGGAAAACAGATCACTCAAACCCTGCAATTACCAAATGGCCAACAGTTTTCAAGCTGTTTTGAAGTTGGGGGTTTTTCTGCAATGTGGCTTTAGTTCTGCTTGTTTTTAATACAAAACTACACATGAAATAGTAATAACTGTCACCATCCCAGTGCAGGATTTTGTGCAACAGCTTTTGTTAGCCACAGCTCGATCCCACTGCAGCAGTGAGCCAGCCCCAAAAGCTCTCTGGTGCCTCACACCAATCTGTTCACTTCATCAGCAAGTTCCTTTGCACAACTCATTATGCAACATGCATAGAAAATATAACTTCAATATAATCCCAGGCAGAGTCCAAGATCCATTCAGTGGGTTTGGAGTTAACAAAGTCACCTGCAAAGGTGTGGAACAGATCCAAACTAATCATAAAGTACCTACTCAGTAATAATATGAGAAATGCCATTCCATTTCATAAACAATAATTTATCTCACTTCCTGATATAACTTTTGTAGACGAAAACTTTCCTGTAACATCTAGTAGGGTCTCACATATGTAAATCAGCTGAAAATTGAGACTGTTCTCAAATGGAACACCTGCTCAAGCAGGATCACCCAGAGTAGGTTGCCCAGAACTGTGTCCAGTTGGATTTTGAACATGTCCAAGGATGGAAAGGCCACAATCTCTCCAGGCAACCTGTGCCAGTGTTCAACCAGCCTCACAGCAAAGAGGGGGTTTCCTGTATTTTTCCTTGGGACCTTTATTTGACCAAAATCTCTCAAGCAGAAAATTGTTCTTAAAAGAAAATAAGTCTTACACATACGCAGCTTTAAACAAACCTATTTTTCACTACTTAGAAACCAGTCCTCTCAAAATTAATGTCTGAATGGTTAATAATAATAATGATTTGAAACTCTTCCCAACAGCTTTTCATAGCAGTGGGAAGAATTCTTGCAAAGTTCTAATTTGTGCTCCAGAGGAAATCATGCCAGAGCATCCCATGTTTTCTACACTGTGCATGAATTCTACTTTTCCTAATTTACAACTTAAGAAAAGACATTCATTAAAATATAGCTGGCTCTTGAAAAGGAGAATAACAGACTGTCATTTCCTATTACGGACTCCCCTTTCACCACTCCTACACCTCCACAGAAGCTTATCAGTCCAAACAAGTCAGCCAGACAAGTAGCAATAAAAGAATACTTTTCCTGAGTATTTATGTTGAAATGTTATGTAAAAAAGCCTTGCCTTATGCTAATAAGTCAGTGGAAAACTCAATCAGAACAGAAGCCACATTTATAGAGCCAACAGATTAGCAAAGCTCCACCCTACACACCCATTCTATTCAGCACCTTACGTTTATGCATGTCTTTAATAGTGCACCTAAAACTAAAGCTGATCATCCTGCAGTTAACTAAAGCTTTATTGCTGCTGTATTTTTGTTGAGCAAAGGGAAAACCGGTGGTGTTTATAAAAGGACAGTATAGAACAACACCTAGTTCCAATACAGATGAAATAAAAAGTTTGAAAACTTTTTTTTGGCAATGAGATTAATATTTTCTTCTGTCCAGATGCACTGAACACCAAGCCACTGTTACCATAATGTCAACATCACCACAGCTCCAAAAACCTGCTCTCAAACTCCCAGTGTATTAACTACAGCAGATGATGGGAAATCAATGCAGAGAAGCAAATGTCAAATATTAACTTCTTTTTATGTGATCCCACGACTTTCAAGAGGATCAATAGCTTCAATAAACACAGAAAGAAGGACAAATAAACACAGTCACGTCTTCCTCTCTTTGTACATTTAATACCTTTAAAATCAACAGTATATATTAATAGTGTATAATATCAAGATAATTTACCCCAAATGAATTAATTCCTCATTAATGAAAGTATCAAAAGCTACGTAAAAAATAAAGAACAATCTTCACCTAAAGAAATGGAGAACACTGAATACCTGGTAAGGGCTGCTGAATAATTTTCTCCATCTCATTTACAATTTCTTGACGAATTCTGAAGTCCTCATCTGAGATGCCTTGTTCATGTGCTGCCTCAATGAGGGTAAAACTCAGAGCAGCCAACTGTGCAGAAGAGGGGGGTGGGAGGGCCCGCAGCTCGTTCTCCTCTTGCTTTTCCTGTATAATTGTTGGATGGTAAAAGTAGTAACTGATATTTGAAGGGAAAAAAGGGTTATCTCATGATATTAGAGCATACTGTTTGCTGTTTGTGTTCTCCTATTTACATGGTGTCCTGACCAAACACTTCTGAAGGCCTAACAAATCCGATAGTGTGGCTCACAGGAATAGCAGCAGATGCTCAGGGTTTAAAATAGAGATTGTTGTTTCACAGCTGGCAAGTGGGGAGGAAATCTGCTGTATTCCATTCCTGAACCACATTTTCTGACAGTTCTGAAACAGAATTCAGCCAGGAAAATAAAAAGCTGTAACTGTTCCTACATAATAAAAGTTACTGAGCCACAGAGGTCACACAGATTTCTTCAGAGTGGTTTGTACTTGAAGCAGAGGTTATCAGAGGCAGAAAAAGTATTCCTATCTCCAACAAGTTTTTGTAAGTTCAGTCATATTGCTGCTTAAACAACTGGTGCCAGAAAGCACTGGGTTCAGTGTATCTAATCCAACAGCAACAACATGTCAGATGCATCAAGTCATTCAGGACTAACTACAACAGTCCCTTGTTTCATAAATTCACCAACTGAATGAAATATGTAACTGACAACAAAAATAAATAATAATCCTAACATAATGCACTAAGAAAACACAGTACAGTATGAAAGTGTTTGCTTAGTTCTAGGCTGCATCTCAACTCTTCTGTGCTTCTCTGAGCAGATTTAGCCCAAGAAAGAATATGGGCATTTTTAAAGGGCTCTGGGTTTTTTTATGTTACTGCTTTAGGATTTTTCTTGAGTTATGAAGCCACAGCTGCTACTGAGCTTATTTGATAGTCAGGTACCTCTAGGGCAGTAAATAGGTGTATTTTAAGAAGTAGCACTCAGTTACATCGTATCACTATCACATGGTACATGACATAAAGTGTTAAAAACTGAAACTGCTCTCTGTCCTCCAGCATTCCATTCAGGGGCAAAGAAACCTCATTCCTCAATTCTTATCTCCATACCCAGATGAAAAGCACGGTAAGAAAGTGTTTTTGTATCAAACATGGGGCTGGTTCATTCTTTTTTCCATGATGCAATTTAGCGGACAGTAAGAGAACCAATAATCACTGAACAGAATACAAAAAGGTTACTTTCTGAGATTTAATGGATTTTTGTCATTCAGAGCTCTCTAGGTGATGACTTGCATACATTATGGAATTAGAGCATTAATTGCAAACAGGAGTATGGTAAGAAATACATAGGAAGAGGAGAAAGTAATTTGCCTGAGTTTTGGGGAATGGTTGTAGGAAGAGTAATTTCAACCATTTAAATCACAAAACCCAACATACTGGGGAATTTGTAGCTCCTCATCAGTATTTACAAAAGTGGGCTGGCAGGAAAACCTGTGCACCTTTTACAGGATTTCACGCATGTAACAGCTCTTTGGAGCAACCCAGACCACCATGGGGTCTGACAAAGAAACTGCTTTTCTCTTTGTGAGCATTGTAACTGTTTTTCACATTAAACACATTTATAAGCCCAAGGAGATGACGAGTGGCTCAGGAACTGTATCCCTCCATCCTGTAACTACTAAATTTCATATGTCAGACTAAGTAAAAACATTCCCAATCCTACCTCCAAGTCCCTGAAGGTGTTACTGTCAATGACATTACTTTGGGGAAAAAATAGCCAAACTAAATCTATTTGCATATAATATATATATTTCTCACCTAAGTTACCTTGCATTTGGTTACTAAAGGTATGATGAACTGCCCACTACTCAGAGGCACTAATTCAGAAGCACTGATCAAAACTGTTCTTTCCTCTCTGCCTGGGTAGATCATCAAGCCCTTCCCCTCAAAGAGAAAACAGAAATTTGTGGATCTCTGCTCAGTGCACAGACTTTCACCTAAATGAACATGACCAAAGAAAACAAAGCATGTAACAAACCAATATATTTTTTAATTAAAAAAAAGAAGGGAACAAAAAATAAGAAAAACTAGCCAAAATTTGATTTGTTAACTTACCATTATATTTTTCTTATGCCGTTTTTCTTTAATATGCTTGTGAGCTCCCTGGATGTTTTCAATGTGAACCAAGCAGAGCTTGCATAGATACTGACAGTTGGTGTATTCTGGGGAGCGCTGAGGAAAAAGGGACATAGATTAAAAGAAATGTTTCTGCCAATAGTGCCTGAAAAACTCAATTATTTAAATAATAAACTCCATTTAACAATTATATAACACTTTTAATGCCAAGGTGCTTTGCAAACATTCAGTAATCCTCAAAAAACGCAGAGGAAATGCATTTTGACCTGTAGGACAAGTGGGGAAAGCAAGGACAGGCAGTGAGATGACCTGAGTATTACACTGTTTTCCTAAGGTCCAAGAGAGGATGCTGTGGAGTTTATTCAACCAGGAAACCATTAAGAACTACAAGACTAAAAGGCAGAAGAGTGGAGGGGTTGTTTGCAAATACCTCACTTCATCTGTCTAATCCTGCAGTTGTATTTTCCAACTCTACTTGGCATTTTCATCCTAATTCTAATACATCTGTACTTAGTGAAACCAAAAGGTATACCGAAAACACCAGATGTTTAAACAGTGACATAACAATAAATGAACAGAGAACACCATTTTAAGACACTAAAGTGGACCACAGATCAGTTAAACAAATTTTGACTTACTATATGGAAACTTAAAGCACTGTTAAATTTGGGCAGGTTTTTCCACTTAGCGAGTTTGATCTTTTGCTTTTGGAAAAAAAAAAAAAGTCTGATACTCTCCAACTGCAGAGTAAATATCAACTTAAAATAACAGGTCATTATGCTTGTATTACTAATTCTCTTTATTTTCTATGAGACAAATACCTAGTAAGATGAAATTAAACATCCATTTGGAAAACAACTGATAGTTACACTTAGCTAGCTCAGAAGATGCAAGTATTTGATACCTGATGACTGAACTGGATGAAAAATATTTTACTACTCTTCTATAATAAAAAGAGTATCAGAAATAGAAGTATTTTAAGAACTTGTGTATTTCTTTACAATATTGATCTGCTGTATTATGTCAATAGATGTTGCCAGAAAGGCTGAATCATATAACAACTTTTATTTTGCCTTTATTGTAAAGGTTTTTTAATCCTCTAATTATGCTTAACTCCATTGAAAGGGGCAAGAAGTCTTAAGAGCAAGACAAAAAAGTTACACACTACTACTTGTGTAAAGATAGATGCATCCAAATAAGCCAGGCCTCAAGAAATTTGTCCTTGAATATTCAAGGGACTAATTTATAACAGAACCAGTTGTATTTTAAAGAACTCACAGAGAATGGGAAGGTTCCAGATCACTAGGAAAGAGAAATTTATGGATATCTTTAAAAGGCTAAAGAAGATGAGCCAAGGAATTAGAGACCAGACAGAATTAGCCTTCAGAAAAATACTGTAATAAATTATTAATAAGTACATAGGGGAACAGGTGACAACCTGATCTGCTACAAACACATTGCACTAACCCAACCTTAGGGTTGCTTTTTAAAGAAAAAAGTCACAGGGCTTGAAGAAGCAGCAGCAGATGCTGCATTTTGAATTTTACAAAGTTTTTGCCACTTGTCATAGTACCAGTCTCAAAAGGATACCACAAATACTATCTAAATGGAGAACAGTGAGGTGGGAGCAAAACCACTCAGAGAACTGTCCTCAGACACACACACCTAAAAGCATGTGCCAAGTATTTTTCAGCAGAGGCTCTTGTGGGGTCAGAAATACCCACACCTTTGTTGAAGACTTGGGAAATGCAACAGAGGGTGTGCTGGCTACAAATGTGAAAGACAAACTTGGGAGAGGACACAGAAGATGTAAAATGACAAAAATTCAGTGATCGCAACAAATCAGAGAAATGGAATTAATAAGCAGCCACTAAATAATACCACAGCAAGGTATATCGTTCATCCTTAGGTACTGCCAGCTGCAAAAAATCCAAGGCTGGGAACACCTGAGGGAGCATTTCTTAAGGAAAGGCTGTGGGGACCATTGCTGGTCAAACTAGAAGCCAGCATGCACCCAGACAGACGAGGTCAGCTTTCCTCTCTCTGTGCAAGACTTCAGCTGAAATGGCATGTCCAGTTTTAGATACCAGTGACACGATGGGTGTCTGCAGAAAAGCAACAAGAATGAACCTCTAAAAATGCCCCCAAAACCAATGAACAAAGAGAGCCTAAAGAAGGGAAGACTACAGGAATGGTAATGATCTTCCAGTGTGCAGAATGGTGTGGAAAAGAAGTAATAAACTTATGGTTATTCTCCTAGGACAACATAAGAGGGATTAAAATACTGAAAAAGACACTTGAATTAGACATTAAAAAAAATTTCTGGGTTGCCCACACTGACCTGGACATTTGTTTCACTGGAGATAATAGTTATTAAGAGCAGTTTAGATGAAGACTTGTAAGAGCCATCTCCAATACAGGTGACTGGGACTGGGGAGAGGCTGATATACCAAAGACAGCACTAGGTTCTTTTGCATCCTGTGCTCTGAGTTTCCCGGGAACCAGACTTTCCAGAAAATCTTATGTACATAATGGAACTGTAAACCTTTAGGTCTGCAGAATTAAAAAATGCTGTTCTACAAAGGCTATATGTGCCACAAGAAAAACCATAAGTTTCCAATCCACATCATCTGCCACAATAACTGACCAGTCAACTACCAGGGATAAATCTCAGACCATGAAGTGACTTATTATGAAGAAGAAAGAAAAAGAGGCAACAGGCTGTAGTGGAAATAACACCCAACCAAAACGTGGTGACGATAATGAAAGAGGACACACATTTTCTTCTTTATCTGATAAATAACCAAACCTACTTTTTCAAGTCGGGAGATATAATCTCTTTCCAGACGTTCCTCGGCTTGTTTCAATCCCAGTTGCTGTTCAACTGTCAGATTAGATTCATCAATAACAGCAGCATTTTCTAAATAATCTGCTTCCAAACTATGTTCTTTCGGTGATTCAGAATTCTTTATTTTACCTAGAGAAAGAAACAGTTGCTTTCTTCAGAATAACTCATGGAGAGGAAAGGTGAAAATTAGACAAAAGCCAAACACAAATTAGAGCTACGTTCCAAAGGCTGGCCAAAACCACCTTAAATGTTAGAATCTTTCCAGTATGTTAACCACTATTTTAGAGAGACTTCAGAGACTAGTCTGCTACTAAGAGTGCTATCAAAAAGAGGAAAAGAAACAATAGTTTAAATCTGTGTTTCAGGCATAACTGCACAGTCTCTTATTAGGCAAGATCCTGATGTCCTACTGTAACAGAAAAAAGAAATATTAGGCATAAAAGTATTTTACATGGCACATTTTAAGGGAATAAGTCACAGAACTGCCCTAAAGCCATTCACCCATATGACCTTACAGAGTCAGTCATCAGGCATTTCAGGCCCTCAATTTGGAAGCTGCTGGAGTTGCACCTGAACACACTGTGACACCTCACCACCCCCAGCTCTGGAACGCTGCTGCTCCCAAAGCCAGGCCACCTCCGAAGGGCCAGTTCCTCCACATGCCTATGGATTGGTCACAGGCCACTAATCTGTACAAACATCTACAGCAAATTATTCCACTCATTTTTACATAAGCAAAAGTGAGGGTTATTTGTGCTTTGGGGTTTTCCTTTTCCTCCCTCCCCCCTTTTTTTTTCCTTTCAGATGAGATCTGTGCCCCCAGACCAGTGAGGAATTAAAACCCAGTAAGTTTCCAAGTCCTGATTTCTCAGTGACAGATGGTCCCCACAGTATATGATGGTGGTCTACAAAGAGCTGACTGATCACAGGATGCTGCCACTTCAGCTTGTTTTTCCTGTTGAATTTTATTAAGATGGCTAAAAAAATACCCACTTAACTATTTTGCTACTATTTCCACACAAGCAACTGCTGCACAGGCAATATTCACAAAATTGCCTGTAGTTTTAAGATATACTTCCAACAGAAGGTCTGCACTGGTATGGCATCTTAAACCAGCATTTTTATTAAAGAAAAAATGCATTCTAAAAAAGTGTGACAAATCCTGAACTATGGAATTAACCTGGTGAGACAAAGCCTGATGAATATATTTAATTTTGACGTTGAAAAATATGTATAAGAACTGCACACTCATAAGGGTAACTGCTGATGGATGATACATACTCCAGAGCTTCCTAAATCAAAAAGCCATCTGCCAAAACCTATTTTAAACACTTTTAATAATCAGAAGAGCACAACAGTCACAGGAAAAAAATGAGTATTTTCCCCCTACTTGTAATAAAGAATTTTCTTGCTGATTTTTCCCTTGGTCTCTCTGAAAAGCAGTAATAACTGGCATTTCCATAAGTGGCAATGATATTATGAAGGCTTCCCCCTTCATAAGGCACTATATTCACAAAACTGCCTGAAACCTTCACACACTAAGTAGCTTATAAAGATGTTTAGGTCTCAGGCATAAGAAAAAAGGACAGTTATTATCATAATCTCTTGTTCTCCAAGCAAAATGCTTGTATTAACAGTATGTTCTCTCTAAATGAAACCAGCAACTTACGCTGTGTGAAGAAAATATGTGAACAGAAACATTTCAAAGCCCTTTTCAGACTGTTCCAAATTGCACCAGAAGAGAATGGAATAAAGCAGTGTTAAATAATACTCACTGAAGTCATCAGGCTTATGTTCCATTTTCCTCTGATCTGCAGCAGTCTTACCAGGATCACCAGTTTGATCAACACCAGCCTTCAAAGTAGGAACTCCCAGTGGGTTTTCCAACACCAGTTTCCCTTTCTGTGGAGCTGTTGAGCTTTCCATACCGACCCCATTCCCTGACACATGGGAGCCTGGAGCGTTTTCTCCCACTGGCTGGGCTTTTGTCTGTTTCAGGTTTTCCATTGCTGATGATAGATTAGAAAATTTTTTTCCTTTTCCATGACTTCGATCCTGAACACTTGATCCCATCTCTTTAGTTGCAGGAATACAACTATTTACTTTGCATGATTTATTTTCTCCTTGTTTTTCAGAACAAACATCATTTTGTTTACTTTTTTTGCTGCTATTCCCACTTGGAGAACTTCTCCCAACATCCTTCACAGATTTGTCATTTCTATTATGTTTATAATTTTGATTAATTGTAGCTTTAACTGGTTTGCCCTCCTCACAGACAAGACGGACAGACTTCCTTGGGTCATGATTTCCATTTTTTGAGCTCTTGGCCTCTTCCATTATAGTGAAGACCTGCTTCTGCTGTCTCTTGAGACCACTTGAAGTGCAATTCTTCAGCAATTTGCAGTTGATTTTAAATCCTCTGTGCAGGCAAGGATCGTAGCTGATTGTCTACTGAAGAAATAATAACACATTTTTAAATTGAAGGGAAAAAATTAAAGCTCTATGTAGATAAATTCCTCTAAAGGAAGGTGTAACTACAAATTATTATAGGAAGCATATTCCCCCCACAGGCGTAAGTGAGTTTTCATAATACATTCTGTATTAAAGTAAAACTCATGAAAATTTTGATCATCCTGATTTGTATTTAAAAAAGGAGGGGATATGAAGAGACAAAAAATGGCAGAACACTGTAAAAAACACTCAGTGATAAACCTGCCAACAGCTTGCTTTTTCCTTCCTATTTCTGGCTTTCTGAACAAAAACAAGAACCAAGATGACTGCAACTACACTGGAGAAAAAAAAAAAGGAAAAAAATTAACACATCTAAAAAATCCCACTCAATAAATACACAGCTCAAATTAGCCACTAGAGAAAACTAATTCAGTTCCAGCAAGCAAGCTCCATTTTATTAACTGATTTCAAAATGCACTTAGAGATATAATGCAAAGTATTCATAATAAACCTGACTGATCACCTGCATCCACACTCAGCAAGTTTTTGACACACACAACTCTCACATAAGTCAACTGCCAACAATTAAATAATATTTTACCAAGCAGAGAAACCCCACAAACAGTAAATATTTTGTTTAGCTGAAGATTAACTTTACTCATCTAAAGCTCAGAGCTTTAGGTAGGATATAATCATCTCAGCTTTCTGTTGGCCACAACTCAAAGGCTGTCTTTCCAATAGGAAGTTAAGCAGGAGTAAGTGGGTCTGTTTGTAAGGAATTATTAATATAGAAAATGAAGGAGGGAAATAAGAAACAAGAAATTGGATTTTATTTTCAAATAACCTTGAGATAGCAACTAAAAATTATGAGAATGAAGTATTAGACATAGAATAAAAGAGGTTTTGAAAAACTATAGCAAGGTATGGAGTGCAGAGCTTCTCTTTTCCCTGTCCAGTTGCAGATTTGGTAGGTAAAGGAATGATCCATGAAAACATCTGGGCTTTAGAGAAGCCATCAAAACAAGGAACTCATCGTTTAGTGAAGAAAAGGATTAATAGAAAAATCTATAAGTTACAACTATTAAAAGTATCACAATGTACTTTTGCATTTTAATAATAAGAACCAGAAGGGCCACATTAAAATATCTGCTTTAAAAAAAACCCACAGAAACACCTTTCTGAATATTATCAGTATTAAAAAACAGTAATTTTCCAGACTACATAATACACTTACTATCTCTCTCTCACTTTAAAGAGAACACAAATCAGAAAATACTTCAGGACACAAAGCACGTACTAAAATGGTTATCTTAAGTCTCTATTGAGATAATTGAAAAGACAAATTATCTTTCAAAAATGAAAGTCAAAGAAACGAACAAAACCCACAAGAACTTTCCTGAGATTGATTTTAGCATCGCAGTGTCTAGTAAAATATAAAACCTGAAAAAGAAAAAAACAAAACTGTATTCCTGAATTTGTTCCAGTGGCCAAGTATTTTATCTCAGAAACACATTTAGTTAATTTTATAATTATTTCCTATTAAACACTGACTGCATCTGGCTTGCTCTTCTGGACCAAAAATCGAGAAGATTAAACAGTATTTGCCTCTGGACTGCAGCCTGTCTTTCCCACAGCAATTCCTGTCAAACAGCAACAGGACCCTGCCCAGCTGGGTGGTGAGGAGAGCCCAGGGCCCCCCCGGTTGGCTAAATGTGAATGACCCCAGTCCCTGAACACCGGTGTAAAGCTCTGCTCCACGGATGGAGACCTGTTCCAGCTCTGTACAGGATGGCACTGTCTTTACCTGTGCTGTGGCTTTGGGGTTTTTTAATGAAACCAAAGAGAAAGGAGAGTAGGCCTTTTCCAACTCTGAACTATTTTTTATGTTTCACTTGCTCAACTTCAAGAACTAAAAAAGATCCAAACCAACACAAAAAAAGCCACACACACACATCAATTCGGCTTCATTTCTGCCACCCACATCCCCCTTCACACCCCGAGGCCACCCCAGTGGGCAGTAACCCCCTTCCTCCAACTCGGCTACTCACTCCCACTGCCAGGGCTGCTCCTTCCCCGTGCCTTGTGCAGGGAACCAAACCGGAACCCCAGTCCAGCCCAACATAAAGCTGGGACCAGGGAGGAGGAGGAGCAGCCTGGCTGGTAATAACAAACAACTCACAGGGTGGGGACAACTCCTGTTGGCACCACTTCCACATTAAAGCTGCCATGGAACTCCGGCACTGCAGGAAAAGGGAGCCTCGCTTTGCTCTGCTTCCTGTACGTGTCAAGTTGTTGGAGTCATATTTTGAAAGAAGGTTTAAAAAAAATCCACAAAAATTATTCAAATTATTTTATCTCATCCATTCAATAAAATACACAGTTATATATTCAAAGAGAATATATAATCTTTAATCAAATGTATGAATGTGATGGGAAAAGGAAACTGTAAGTGAAAACTAGAACCCAGCTAATAAACTGAGTACTGTGATAATACTGCATATCAAGAGAGTGTAATCAAATATAAGTAGCTAATGTTAAACAACACAGATATACTATTTATTCCTGACAAATATGAATAAAGAGAGGTCATGACATATTGTAAGAAAAGAATATTTTGTACCCAAAAAAAAAGTTAAGAGTTCCACAATGAAATGCAGAATCCAAAATGCAAGTGCAATGATAATATTGTTGAATTTGGTTTTTTTTTTTCCTTTTCTTTCTTTTTTACCTTTACTCTTTAATCCTGAAATTATTTAGCAAACAAAAAATAATTTAACCTGCTGCAACATACACAATTACCAAATTACTATGGCCCAAAGAACTGCAAAGTAAACCAAGTAATAAAACTTAACACGAGAAAAAAATAGACCACTCCTAAACCCAAGAGGGTCTCAAAAAGACTCCTCTGTCAGATATTGGCCATTTACATATGAGAGAGGGAAGTAGGGAGAGGGAAAGGAGCGCCTCTGAAAAAATAACACGCTTGGAAACAAAACACTGGAGTGGAGTGAATCAGTGCTGAGGTGGCATTTTTCTAGAAACCTGGATGGCACGTCTTGTTCACAGGCTCAGGCTCATACCAAATTGCCAGATCTGGAAACAAAGAAGAATTTTTTTCAGACAGGCTGGCAACAAAAACAGCTCTTTACCTGTGTTTGCAAAGTGGGGTGTGATTAACCTGTTGAAAGCATTTGAGCACATTTCATTTATTCACTATCCCAGAGTTATGGGGACTTGGTTTCCCTTTCTGCATGCACAGTGCCAGTTACTCCTCTGAAATCTAGCCCAGCCCTTGGCTCTTTTTAGAAAAGTAATCTGGCTGAAATACAACAGCTTGAGGTCAGACAAGATACTATCTCAGCTCAAGCTCTAGAAAATTATTAAATCTATACATACCTACACAACCAAATTAAAAATGTTTCAAATCAGCTTCTATCGGAATCAGTTTTAGGCTCACAAAACAAAGGAAAGAGAATGTTTCACTTTCATTTCTGCCAGTTTCAGTTGTTCCCTCCACCTCTCAGACTAGCATTAGAAAATTCTACATTTGAATTGCAAAATCTCAGAGTAAAGCTTACTTCCAAACAGGGGAAAAAAAAGCCAAATAACTTTCAAGAATCTATTTCTACCCATTGGCCCTTCCCCTTCTTCCTCTCAAGTTGTTCCACTGTTTTTAACTCCCTCAAACAGATACATTTTGGGTCAAACTTCAACATATCAGGGCCTCTTCAAAAATAAAGGCCAAGCCAAACTATGAGCTCTTGCGTTCCGAGCTGCTCTTTTTAATCATTTCATTAGAAGCAGAACTGACTATACCTGGTTTCCGACCCATTCATTTTGTGCTCCTCAGTCACATTCTGGCTCACAGCCCTTCGGGCAAGCGGAGGAGACGGGCTGGGGCTGGGGAAACATATCCATGGACGGGTTTGCAGCTACTCCCTATGAGGAAATGTAACTTCCTCCTGCTCCCCCCTCAGCAGACACATCTCCTCACCCAAGACATGATTGTTCCAGAAAACACAAGAAACTCGAGGATCTTTTGACATTACTTCAAATATGCTCTAAAATGTGGTCCCAACTGGCTGAAACGTCCAAGAGTAACAAGAGTATAGAAGAGCAACTAAAGGGAAAGAGAATAGGCTTGCAAGTTTTGTTTCCCCAGGGAGTACTTGATTAAATATAAACAGCGAAAGTACTACAAACATAAGTGTTATCACCCTCCTTTTATAAAGCATTCCCCCCTTTGAGATAGGGAGACTTGTATTTTATCCAAGACCTGCTTTTATCTGCCCCATTATGATTGTCCTTAAGCTCAAATCTCCCAGTCAGTCTTCCACCAGTAAGTGGGATGATTAACCTCGGTGCTCCCCTCACCTCCTTACCAATACAACCCAGCCAAACTTCCTCAGCAAAAGCAAAAGGAAATTCTGCAAACAAAGGTTACAGCCAGTCAGGAACAGCAGCAAAGGTTGTCTTCTGCACTGTGCTCACACTGCAGCACAGATGATGTCTGCAGACACCCCTAACACGATGGGAAAGAGGGTCTTTCCAGGTCTGTTTACAGCCTTAGGCCCATTTTTCTGTCTGAGAACTTCAACAAATCATTCAAGTCTCTCCCATGTTCTGTGTCAATAGTTTTAAAAAGTTAACACACGTTCATGTTTGTTTTAAGATGAACAAGACATTACTTACTACAAACTATTACCAATGCTTGATATTTTTCCAAAGCACTTAAAACTGAAACTATCAGAGATTACTGGCCACTAAAGCGCCTCAGGCTCCAGCAGCACTAAACCCATCGGTATTCTTAGTAACAAACACAAGTGCTACACAGTGTTTCAGATCTCCCTGTTACTACTGGCTACAGAATTTATCTTAGTAAGTACAGTACTACCAAAATCTACTAGAAGGAAGTCAGTGCAGTGCACACAAAATTTCACACACAAACCAGGGATGCAACAAGACTGTGGCCTCAGTGAAGATACAGAACTCAGCAGGAAACTCTTGATGTTGTATTTACAGTGGGAAAGACTGTAAAGTTCTAAGGAGTGATCATTAGATTAACTGCATATATATAAGTAAAAATATATAAAACTGTAACAGGATGATAAGAGAATTACAAAATACTACTGAGTAACTAAAGTAACAGGAAAGGCTTTTCTTTATACAAAACTTGTTAACATATGTAGGTGCAAAACATCTTACATTATGAAATGAGCACACTGTGCTGGATATGAGATCCATAAGGGATGTGCTTGGTACAGATTATTCTCTCTGCATTGACACTGTTTTTCCTACAACACAGAATGACTCACAGAGAAGGTGAGAGAGAGGCACGTCACCATCACCCAACGCCAAGAACACGCTTCGGACCCTACTGCTGCTGCTGACTCCCATTCCAAACTGGGGAAAGCCATCCTCTGCCACACCAGCTATGTAACTAAGCTACAAGAGCTTCCCCTATCTCTCCATTTCATACAGGCTTCTAATGCTTTAGTACATTTTGGTTCTGATACCGGGTTTTACTGTATCAGTCCTTTAAACACTTCACAATTGACACATTAAGCA
The DNA here is from genome assembly GCA_035047865.1 of Dendrocincla tyrannina. NCBI lineage: Eukaryota > Metazoa > Chordata > Aves > Passeriformes > Dendrocolaptidae > Dendrocincla > Dendrocincla tyrannina. The sequence goes on along the minus strand of JAWWMP010000005.1, from coordinate 5,513,847 downwards.
CTGGAGCCAGAGGAGGGGCAGCACCTGTCTCAAATCCCACCGTGTGCTGTGACCAGACCAGAAACTGCTCCAAGGTTGCTCTAACTTTAAAAACAAACACACACAATATTTGTAACAATGCCCCTGAGGAGGCTGGAAAAACACAGGACAGCACTCACAGGTCTAAAGCCTTTCAGAGGCCTGAACTGACCATGAAACTGGCTTAAAGGGAAGCCACACACTGAAACTCATTTTACCCACCTTGTTCTTAACCTCCTCTTACGTGGTGCTTATGCTAAATAAAAATACAGCAGTAAGTATTCGTGGCATAGAAGTTTATCTGGATCTTGTATTTAAGCAATAACGATCCCTTCACCCCAGCTGGAATCCCTGAGGAAAAGATGGCCTTTGAACTACTTCATACCACTTGTAAACTTCTTGCTGAAAACAGTATTACATACATCAACAGAAATAAAAAAAATTAAAATCTAAGAATATCTGATGAATTGTTTTTTTTCCAAAGATGTGCTGAAACCTTAGAATCAAAACTATGAACCAAGGATACAATAGGAGTACATGGGCATGTATGCATGCATTTCTGATAAAAGGGAAAAAAGATTAGATTCATGTACATTGTTACTAAATGTAGGTAATTAGTTTTTAGTACTTTTAAGTTAAGCAATTTATCAAATAAGATACAAAACCTTCTTAATGTGCCAAAAGCACCAGAAATGTTGATTTCCTCTGGATTACTTCTACTGTGCAAATTAATCCACTAAAAAACTGCAGGATCCTTCTTTCTGTGAGTTCTTACTAAAAGTCAGTACCAGTACTAAATTGTTTCATTAAGCAAGTAACAAAAATCTGGTTAATTTAGTAGAAATGCTTTGTAAAATTTCAAAAGCCAGCATTAATGGGTTGAAAACTGGATATACTCTCAGTCAGGCAAAATTCTGAACTGCCTCACTGCATCAGTATGAACACACAATTCCAAACCATTATCCTGACAAGCAGATCCACAAGACATTTCACAGGAGCTCCCCAGGGATATCCTGCTTTCAAGTAGGACACGGGGAAATCCTGCTCCCCTTTCTTCCTCCCCACAGCAGCAATTCCCTTCCGAGGAAGAAGCAGGTAAATGCCCTGCACTGTGCAGGTGTCCCACACCATTCAGCAGTTTCTTTGTCACTGCAAGCCGAGCGATAAGAGGAAAGTCCCAGCTGTCCTCTGTGCAGGAACAGAACACTGAAGGAACTTTCTGATCCCTCTATGTTTATCTTCTGGGAACATATCCCAATACGCATGTTCAGGGAAAGGGCAATTTCATCCCAAAATTAATTTTATGAAGTGTTTTCACTAAAGTTAAGTAGAAAAATGATTAAAAAAAGCTCAGTGCAAAATTGGTGTTTGCAAAAGAGACCTCTTCCTCCTAATATAGCATCTTCTGCCAGATACTGTAATTAAGTCACACTTCCATGGCTGGCTTACTGTTCTTGTCACGGAAATAATTATGTCATAACTACCTGGAGTCAGACTACCCAAAGAGCACCTACTGACACTGGGAGCACAACCCAAACGAAACCATAACCGACATGCATCCTCTATTTTCAAGCAAATGCAGTGACCCTTGGATCCAGGACACAGTGCTCAGGAAGCCAAGTGACACAGAGGTGGCAGGGATGCAAAAAAAAATTACTAGATCCATACTTAGAGACAACTATCTTTTTAATGTACTAATCCCTACCTTAGCCTAAATCCGATTATATTGTTCCTCTGCATGTTACGAGCTCATCCTCCTTTGATACACCCAGAAACAACCTGAAAAGCGAGGAGGCCCCAGGTAACATGTCACATTCAGCCAGCTGGCAAATTGCAACCCACTGCAAAAGCGGCAAAGTCGCCCAGCTGTATTTGTACACAAAATAAGCCAACAAAAGAGCACAACGACGTCGGCGAAGGGCTGCCTGTGTGTCACACCGCAGTTCGCGGACAGCGGACCCTGCCGGGGCGGAGGGGCACGGGGCATTTCCCCGCGGGCCCCGCCGGCTGCGGGGGGCTCTCCCCCCCGCGGGATTTCATCGCAAAGGGCGTGCGAACAACAACCCGCACCTATCCCCCGCAGCCCCGCGCTGACCTCGGGGCCGCCCCCTCACCGCGACCCCCGGCCCGGCCGCGGGGCCCGAC
>JAWWMP010000005.1:5482805-5511580 GCA_035047865.1 Dendrocincla tyrannina | reverse complement strand
ACACCGTGCCCCAGACACCGTGCTACAGAGCCGGCCCCACAGACACCGTGCTACAGACACCGTGCCACAGAGCCGGCGCCACAGAGCCGGCCCCACAGACACCGTTCCACTGACACGGCCCCACAGAGCCGGGCCCACAGACACCGTGCCACAGAGCCGGGCCCACAGACACCGTGCTACAGACACCGTGCCACAGAGCCGGCCCCACAGAGCCGGCCCCACAGACACCGTGCCACAGAGCCGGCCCCACAGAGCCGGGCCCGCAGACACCGTGGCACAGAGCCGGCCCCACAGAGCTGGCCTCACAGACACCGTGCCCCAGACACCGTGCTACAGAGCCGGCCCCACAGACACCGTGCTACAGACACCGTGCCACAGAGCCGGCCCCACAGAGCCGGGCCCACAGACACCGTGCCACTGACACGGCCCCACAGGCACAGCCCCACAGACACCGTGCTACAGAGCCGGCCTCACAGGCACGGCCCCACAGACACTTAGTGCCCCCACAACAGCCAGCCTGGTTTCCCCCACACGCCCATTTCTCAGGCCAGCCTCCCCCTACACATAGAATCATCAAGGTTGGAAGAGACCTTTAAGATCATGAGTCCAGCCGTGCACGCAGCACTGCCGCTGTGATCCTTGAACACGTGGCCCAGCGCCAAATCTAGGTGCCTCCCAAACACCTCCAGGGATGGAGGAGGCTCCACCACCTCCCTGGGCAACTGTTCCACTGCCTGACCACCCTAACAGTGACTTTTTTCTTTTCCCATCTCTAATCTGATCCTCAAAGCCACGTCCCCCCATCCTGTCGCTGCAGGCAGGGCAGCAGGGAGCAGCCCCCAGCTCGCCACAGCCTCCTGGCAGGGCTGCAGAGCTGGGTTAGGGATCCGTGCAGCCCCATGCCACACCCGGGCCTTGCTCCCCCTTTCCCAGGGCTTCCCCTGCTCTTCCTCTCCTGCAGAAGGGGCAGGTGTGCCCTGGGGACACTGTGGAAATGGCTCCGGGCTCCCTGACCTTGGCCATGGAGCTGGCCCAGCAGCAGCCAGGCTTGGCCAGGGTGTCTGCTGGCAGATCCGCAGGTCTCCGGGCACAAGAGGCAGCCTGCCCGCTCTTGGCAGGGCTGGACGCTGACCCGAAGGCACTGGCAAGGGCTTGTCTGAGCCAGGTCCCTCTGTGATCCACTACCCCTTTTTTGGCAGTGAAATGTCATGTTTTGGCACTTCCCAGCCCAAACTAAGGAGGCCTTTCCAGAAAAACAAGATGCGCAGAAGATTTGTGTTGAACTACTAAAGGGGTTCAAAGGAAAGCATTAAAAATAACAAAAACAGTAGTGCTGGAAACACTGCCCCAGGGAGTCTGTGCAGGTAAACAAAAGTTGCAAAATCTGTAATACTGGATTCTATAAATACTGACGAGACACACTTCTAAATGCATTGTGAAGTCAGCACAGTCCTTACGGGTAACCTGCTACTTTTTTGGTTCACTTGAAGTTCACACTTCACAAAATTAGGATTGGATAGCTCAGGGTATGTACTGTAGAGGTCTCACCTTTAGGAACATGGGCCAGTCCAGGGCAGCAGTGGCAGAAACAGCAGTGCTGTCACGGGGCCACCTCAGGTTAACTGGGTGGTGGCTTCAGCCAGTCTTGTTTGACAAAGATTATTTTATTAGGCTTCCTAGGCCAAAGAGTAAATTGCTGCTGGATACAGTCCCCTTAGATCAACATTTAGACATGCTAGTGAGCAAACACATGCCAGTTTGCAAACCTGACTGGCATATTTCCTTCAAATAGTTGGATAGACTTTAATATGAAATGTTAGTGCAGTTTGGCTCTGAAAACTTGAACCATTATAAAGCCAACAGTCTTTGCCATAGTGTCTCTCTCTCTCTGTGTTCAGGAGCAATGCTTCCTTCTTTGCTGATGTTAAAGGATGTTTTATTGCAGGGAGCAATATCAAAACATGGCAGTAAAAGAGGAAGCTGAGTTCTACTGCCAGCTGGCCATTATTTAAAGAATTCCCAGAACTGCCAGTGATCAAAACCTTTCAGATTCTGGGCTCAGTTTGTAGAATAAAATATAATCCTGAAAGTCACTAAATTTTGTCAAGAAGTCAGATACAATAATCATAAAGCTGTAGGACGCAGATTTTATCAAGTCCCTTTCCAGAGCAAAACTTGCTTACCTCCTGTTGCAGTATGACACCTCATTTTCAGTCCCATACCCAAACCACTATAACATTATGCCTCCAAAAATGTACAAGTGTATTGTAGATTTCTGTTTAATTTTCTGGCCAAAAAATGCTTACGTTGATCACTGTTGGAATTATCTTTTTGATTATTTTTAGGATTTACTAGGTTTTTAACATCTACTTAAATGTATGTACTGTATTAAAGCCCTGTTCTCTGTCTTTAACTGTGTTGGAAGAAACATTAAAGCTTCTTAGATAGTTGACTTATCAAATGAGGAAATCATACCTGGCTGTCATGTGAAGGAACGGTTCTTGGTCAATATACAGTATACAGAGAGACAAAACTTATCTGTGAAGAACTTCAGGTTCTTAGCACAGTGTATCTTCTCTCTAGCCAGCATAGTAGAAGATTTTCCATCTATATATTTCTGTAGCATATTATGCTACTTCTTGATGTTGGATGTCTACTTAAGCTGAAATACATAGAAAAGATGTGAAAATCTGAAATGCTTAAAAACTATAATTAAATTTTTTAACCAGCTATACATCTTCTTCACTTATAGTAATGCCAGTCATGCTTGAATTACTTAAGCAAGTTTAATCAAAATGTCAAAGATCTACCGAAACTCAGTTAAAAAAAAATGAATCAAAAAGGGGGATAACAAAATGTAATTTGCTGTTCAAAAGATAAATTTCCAATAGGACTCGGAGGTTCTACTTAATTGTTTTCTGTAAATCACTGCATTTTGCTTTCCTTTGCCAAGAACTATTAGACTCCTAGCCATGGGTGACCAGTTTCCTAGGCCAAGAAGAAATCAATGACCATTTAATGTTTTCTACTGTTGTTACTTTATATGTACAAATCCTTTTCGTCCAGCAGGCATAGTAACAAATTGTACAAATGGCAGTTTTTTGTTGCAGACAACCCAAGAATGACATCAGTGCACTGAAGCAGAGCTTTGGCTCTGTATGAAAGCTTTGGCACCAAATTCAGCTCCTGATGCTTAATGCCTCTTTCTTGCTTAAAAACTCTTTGGTAATGTGGTTTCTCCCATATCACACTCTAAGACCAGTGGTCTGGCCGCTCCCTTCTCACTAACCTGTTGAGTACAGAGACGAATTTCCTTCAGGCCTGGCTCATGTGAGGCTGTTTCATGTGATGCTGTGCACGGAGTGTTTGCAGATCTGGTTTTGCTGACTGTAAGCTGGGACTCTTGTTCAGAGCACTCACATCAGTAACCACTAGCAACCAAGCCACTGGTATCCTTTGACATTACACCGTAGCTATTAGATGCTATACTTAGCACACTAAAAGAAAGGCACTTGCAAATCTGTCAAAAATCACAACAACTCTATCCCTTATTTTCCCAGGACATAGTTAAAGCAGGATCTTTGCATCTGACTGGTATCTCACAGACTATTCTTGAGCCAACCAGCACTTTTAACACCATATGCAGTACTCAATGCACCACCTCCACAATTAAATGCTCCGTGTCAGAGCGTGTGGACCCTCCACAAACCCACGCTGCAGAGGTTTGGTGCGGACAGGGCTTCGGGAGTGCCGCAAAAGGCCGGTTTGCAGCAGCGGGTCCTTTCCGGCGGCGCTGTGCCGGGCCGGGCAGTGGCGCGGCGGCCGTGCAGCATGCTGGATCCGGAGGGCAGTGTGGAGCACCAGCCTTCCCCTTCCTTCCCCAAAGTGCTGCTCATCCCTCTAGCCATGCTCCTCGCAATTGCAGCGCTCCTGCTCTTAGCCTTTTCCGCCACGCGGCAGAAAGAGCCTGATTTTTACACTTTCAAAGTTGTAAACATCAGGGGCAAGTTAGTCTCCCTGGAGAAGTACAGGGGCTCGGTAAGTCCCGCGGCGCCGGGCTTGGCCCGGGCTCACTAACAGCCAGTCCTTGCATGTCTTTGGAGCGAGTCTTTGGGGGGACAGAGTGCACGGAAACCCGGGGCACAGTCGCGTGTAGATCTGGGTTTGTCACTCTTTAACTCGCCGCTCCCTGGCTGATGGGGAGCGCTGCCTGCATGCTGCCCGGGTGCCGCTCCCTGCACCCCTGCACTCTTACTTAGCGGTGATGCCTACTTAATCCAGGCTCCTTTTCAATAAAAGTTTGCCGTCTAACCCCTGTGTGTGTCCGCGTCTTCTCCCGGTGCCGGCGGTGCTGCCTGTAGACGTGGCAGGCAGGGAGTGCTACCCGGCCGCCGTTCCTGCAGCAGGATGGATTGCACTGCATCGTGGCTCTTCACTTGGCAGCTCAGGGAGTTTGTGTCTTTGTGTAACTTACTTTTGGAGCTTATTTCAGCCTTTTAACTGCACGACTTCTTGTATGTTATTTTTACTTAAATCCCATTCCTTTTTAATGCTCTATATTTAAAAAAATGGGATGTAATCAGAGGCTAACTGAGTAAACAGATTTCACCGTAGTTAGTAAAAATGTGAGACATTCTAAAGTAATTACTATGATATCAGCGCACAGTGAAATTGTAACATGCTATTCCTCTTTCGTTTTTTTAGTGAATGAAGAAGGGCACGTAGACACAATTTATACTTTATGATGTCTTTTACATTTTATTTACATGTTACAATAAGCGGTTTTAGACAGAGCTTTCCATGCCATTTAAAAACAGTTTCCTTGACTATAACCTGTTTTTAGTTTAGTTTAGTTTCCAACTAGGAAAGTTGGTCAGTAGCTATGGCAGAGTGATAAGGGAATTCAGCACACTGAGGGCTTAACACTGTAAGGTCTTATAGCCCCATCCACAAATTACAGAAGCTAAAATCAACATAAATCCTACAAGTGCACCCCTTAGCACTCAAGTGACACATCTGTGACACAGCCAGGCAGTCCAATAGCTTACCTGATACCCAAAAAAGCAGCATCTCTTCTCACTTTCACCCTCAGTCTTCAGCAGAAAGGGATAATGGTGAATTTGGAACGAATGAGAGGTCTGAATCTTACCTGGTTAAAATCCTTGTCCCCCTCCATTCACAACTGAGACGCAGCAGAACTGGTCCCATCCCCACTCAAATATCTCTATTGGAAAAAAAAACATGGAAGCTGTTTAATATTGAGCAATATTCCTGATTTTTAATGAGTTCTTTCCAAAGGCTCTGTCAATAAATCCTGCTACTAGGGCATGTTTTGTCTGCAGGTCATTCAAATCTGAATAAGCAAATGCCACCTGAAGGTTCTCTACCTCAGGGCCAGAACCCACATGGAAAGGAGTTAAGAGGAAACTCAGAATTCCTTACACCCGCCCTGTAGAGAGCTGTGGGTGTTTATCCCCTGCAGAACAAGCTGCAAAGTGAGATCCAGAACCTCCTGAACAGGCAGGTTGGGTGTGTGTGCCTGTATCCCAGTGCTATGATTCCAGGCCATCCTTGAGGCAGGACTGGTCTCATAAGGGAGAGCTCTAGAGCTGTACCTTGGAAAAGGGAACACCACTGATGAATCTTTGTTAGGCCACACAAAATAGTTTATTAAAAAAAGTGGCAGCCAGCTTCTGTATGGAATAAAAAGATTTGCATTCAGAGGTCCTATTGATGTACAGGCCAGCATCTCTTTGATAAGGCATGTGTGCCGTATTAAGAGAATTACAGCAATAAAACACATCCCTTTCTGTCATTATGTTGTCAGAACTCAGTATCAAGATAGAAAAAGGTTAATTAAAACTCCCATTTATTTCTTAAAATAAACTTGCTTAAATCTGCATTTAGATAAGTAATGTTAAGGTGTAGGTTTATCATAATATTTTAAAGCTATTAAAAGCAAATAATATTAAAGTACTACATGTGTGGTGGTGGTGTTCTAAAGAAAGTGAGTCACTAGGTAGCTCCTGGAACAATAGACTGCTAATTGCCAAACCAGCTTTTAACAGCCTTAAGCTTTCTGGCAGATGTAGAGAAGACTTTTTCTTCAATTCAGTCACTCAACTAATTTATTTAAATAGCTACTTAATTGGTAGTCAAGAAACTAACTGGGAATTGAAAAAATCCAAAAGCTTCCAGACTATTAAAAAAAAAAAAAGTGTGCTAATTCTAAAAACACAGGAGCCATGCTAAGAATAAACAATCAATGCAATTCATGACTTGTACAATCTTTCTGCAGTAACTCATTAATAGAATTTTTTGTGTATTCAGATCATTGAAAAAATTTTTTCCTAGCAAGAAGACTGATATTAATTCAATTTCTATTCAAGTGCATCTTAATAAAAGAGTACCTTCTGTTATATAGTAAAGAAGAAATGCAATTCTGCAATAACAAACATTAAAAATATTAGGGAACAGTTTGTTGGATTTTTTTCTGAAATAAATGTGCACAGACATAAACTCCACTTTAATAAAAATACTGAAAATATATAAGGGAGTATTTCCCTCTCATGTTGCCAGAATGCAAAAAATTTGGCAAACATGCTACAAAATCAAGTACTGTATGACATCTACCTGGAGGCAAAGAAAGGGACAGCTGTTCCAGCTGAGAAAAGAGTATCACAGGTGGAACAGACCCCAAAGCTGTCTGGTTTACTGTGTTGTGGAAGAAGGCCATCCTTCCATGGTTTTGCCAGACTTCCACACTGATGGTGACCCATCTGCATTAACAATGAAAGGCAGTGATATGTGCCTGGACAAGAATCAAGAGGCTCCAAACAAGATTAGTTTCCTGTCTAATCTATCTGCCTATCTAATTCCAGCATCCTATCTTTTATGTTATGATCTGTATCAGATATGCTGTGAGATATATTCTTGCCAGAAATAGCACCTATTTGGGAGCCAGAACTCCCAAGCATCAACTGTTCCCTGCTGTGTTTGTACCTGTCTTGGATACAATAGTCCCAACCTACCACAGAAAGACCCACAAAGGGTTACTTGAAGCTGAGACCAGATTGATAAATGTGTTCAGGGATCATTACACGCTGGTGTAAACATTAAGTACACCAAGAAGTAATTTTGTAGTGTTAAATAAATGAGTTCACTACTAGAACTCAAGGGTTTTCTAAGCAAAGGGAAGGATAGGATAGGGTTAAGAGGTCAGACAGCAGCTAATAGAGAATTCAGCTTAAATGACGGAATTTTTGAGGTCCACGATGAACTCTTTGCACTGCACACTAGGTGGTGTGCTTGACCTGCACTCTCAAGAGCCTAAAGTCAGGCATACTGAATTTTATTGAAATCATTAATAGTTGTAAGAAGTCAAAGTACAGCCTCTACATGAGAACTCCTATTTATTAGAAATAAAATATAGATCAAAAAAAGTCACCAAATTTAATCACTTCTAGTACCAGACACTTGAAAGATAATTTGGTAAAGATTTTAAAAGCAACATTTTAAACATTCCTTTATGAAATATTAATAAATCCTGAAAGTTTTGTTTATATGTGTTAATCATACTTTTAGGAGGTTTGCACTATTAAATTACAGAGTTCAGTAGTGGAGAATTCAGTTACAAGGAATGCATTTTTTCTAAGGATAATGTGTTTGCTGTACTAAGAAATGCTGCATGTAGTTCCCTTCTATTTTGTGGGAGTATGTTTGTAAGTCTGAGTCATTTGCACTGTGAGCTCTCAAGCTTTTCACCACCACAACGAGTAATCACTGGTTTTAAACAGCTGTAAATTGAAATGGTTTACTTTTGAGTGAATTATTTCAAGCCCTCTTTTTACTTAAGAACAAGTGAAAGTTATAAACGCTTGATTGTTTTAATTTTCATATCTGTTCGAATATGAACACAGTGCCTACACAACCTTATTCCCCCAAACCTCCAACAATAAATTCTTACATTTCCATTCTATTTGGCATAAAGTACCAATAGATGTGAATACAATAAGGGATATGAATAATTTTGCATCATGAAAGTGCCAAGCCTTAAACTGTATTTTAAAAAGCTTCTAAAATTTTATATGAAAGAACTATATATGACTTCAACTTTTAGTGGTACAATTTATCTTTACTTCATCCTACACTATAGTTATCACTATGCTTGCTAAATCATATTATTTGAAAAGAACAGAACTGCCAACAGATATTTTTTATGGCTAATATTTAAGTTCCATTTGAAATGCTGACACTCTTGCACAGGAATGCATCATAAAATTATTACCTCTTCTCTCAAAAAAAATCTACTTATATGCCATGGTTTTTGGAAACTGAATTTAAGATTTCAGGCAGAGCTTTTAAATGTCTGAATGAAGGTGATGCTTTGGAGGTTGGCAGGATGGCTGCAGGTCATATTTCATATGCAAGTGTCCAGGGAGTGCTTAGATTCTATTCTGTTGACACAATACACCACAAAGATTACACCAACCTGTGCTTTGTGAGATTACCCGTCCTTCAGGGAAAACAGTTCCACTTTGAGTTCAGGAATTGGACCTTGTGGGTTCCTTCCAACTCAGGATATTCTATGATTCTCTGATAGCAATATACCTATACAAGGTAGAATATACACAAAGTAAGTGTTAATGTTTAATGTAAGAAATTATAAACATCAAGATCCCCTTAGCTTTTTCTTTACTTGTTACTGTCCAGAGGGCAGAATGAAGAAATAGAGATTCTCTGTAAACTGAAAATTAAGATTGCTTAGAAGTTTATTGATTATTTTCATGGTTGCCAAATAGGAATATATAAATATTAAATCTTCCTATTGTGAACAGAACTCGATGCAATATCAAATATGTATTCAGTCACAGTCCTCTAGACATTCTTCCTTTTTTTAAATAACCTGCATCCCAGCCTGCCTCTTGGAAAACTGACATGTGCAGCACATTTTGAAATCTCTTGTTCTTCAGGTGTCACTCGTTGTCAATGTCGCAAGTGAGTGTGGGTACACAGACAGCCACTACAAGGCCTTACAGCAGCTACAGAGAGACCTGGGCCCCTACCATTTCAATGTGCTGGCATTCCCATGCAACCAGTTTGGGCAGCAAGAACCAGACTCCAACAGAGAAATCGAGAGTTTTGCACGAAAGACTTACGGTGCCTCCTTTCCCATGTTCAGCAAAATCACGGTCAGTGGAGCCGGTGCAATTCCTGCCTACAAGTACTTAATTGGTGAGTAATCTGGAACAATGGAGAGTTGTTTCTCCAGCGTTGAATTCCTCTGGTATAAAATACCATCCAACAGAAAAGAAGATACCTGCGACTGTGTTCACAGAATTGTCAGGCTAAAAAAGGTCAGAAGTCATGTAGCCCTTCTTGCACAAGGCAGGATTTCAATCTCTCTCTCTCTCTCTCTCTCACTTCTGACAGCTTTGTCTTATCCTCTAAAAAGATCTCCAGAGCTGAAGACACTGCAGTAACAGTTGCCCTGTAAAAGCTCATCTAATGAACCCCTAAATGGAATATAGATCTTGAAATACTTCCCTGTATGCATCCAACACCTGACCTTCCTTTTCCACTTTGCTGCCTCCTAAGTGCTCCTCCTGTGACACGAGTGCTGCAGGTTGGATTTATAAGATTCATCGCAAAAGCTTTGGCTTAAGTGGAAGCAAAGCACCTCATCGTTTACTTCAACAATCAGAAAGTGAAACTGGGCACTAAAGGATGTCCTTGAATACTCCCTTCCTCATTCCTCCCCAAGCACTGGAATAGCCCTGCTGTCCAGTTTCTCCAGTTCCCATCTGCCTGAGAGATATCACTGAAACCTGAAGAGGTTTTGCAGGTCTTTAGCAGCCAGCTGACAGAATACACTGTAAAGTATGGTATTCTCTATCAGGGCACTACTTTTCTTGCACTGAAAGAAATGCTCTAAATACCATTTAAATGCTAAATTAAAATGTCAGTCTTAACCCAGTGTGAAATGTCCTCCAGCAATGAAATACTATAAAGCCCAGTGTGACACAGAATCACCTGAGCTCCACCCTACAAGGACCATGTGGCTGCTGCTTCTCTCCAGCACTGCAGTGTTCACCCACACACCTCTGAATTTAGATGAGTGTTGATAGTATTTTTGACTACCCCAAGCAGACCTCCTCCCAGGTGTCTGTGGTGGATCTTCCTGCTAGACAAACTTCCCTTTAAAACTCTTCACATCCTTCCACTTCTGCTTTGCCCAGCAGGGTTGTTCCTGCAGACATCTCACATGTGACTTGCCAAACTTGTGTTTCCCTGCTGTCCCACAGGAAGCAGGAGGCTGCTGGAGGCAGCATTTAAGCAGCACAATGCTAAGACAGTCAACAGTGTAAGTCTGGCTGTGTCCCAATGATACTTTGAAATATCTTCTGGTTCCCAAGGAGGTTTTGCCCAATGTATAATCAGTGGAAAAAAGATGCTAATTTGTCTGTAGCGTCTGTACTTGTGCTTTTAGCAGGATGAGGTTCGTGTCTAATTGAAAATACTGAAAATTTTGTGAGTCACATTGCAGAACAGTAAAGGATAAGGATGCAACTGGTGTGAAATGAGTATGTGGCCAGGGAGGGAAAAACTGTTGTTGATGAGTATTTAGGAGAAAACCTGGAATAATTACTTTGTTACTTCTTCATGTAGCATTTGTTGAAACAATCACCTTCTGAAGCACATTCTGGGTGCATTTGGATGGAAAATTCTGGGTAAGCAAGTAATCAGTGCTGGCACAGCTGTGCTGTTATGCCAATTTTCCTATCAGAGTTCAACAGTTTCAGGTTTATCTGTATCACACACACACTCACGTGCCCTCACACACTTTAACAGCCATTACAGTGCTTTCTCCTGTCTGTCTGAAGCTTCCCTGTTCCCACTAGTATCCATGGGGCTCCTGTCTAGTTAAAGCTCCCTGTCTGTCAGAAAATTAATCTTACTCAGTCTGAACTCCCTATTAATTTTACATTCCTTCTTCCTCTGAGAGGGTAATCATCAAATTGGCATGTACAAATGTTAGGGATTGGCTAACGTGGTTTTTTAACTTTTTTTTTGCCTTTAGATTCTACAGGAGAAGAACCAACCTGGAACTTTTGGAAGTACTTAGTGGGCCCCAATGGGAAGGTAGTAAAGGCCTGGGACTCTACTGTCTCTGTGGAAGAAATAAGACCTCATGTTACAGAACTTGTAAGGAAAATCATCCTGAAAAAGAAAGATGAATTATGACTTTCAAAAATCCCAGCATGCCAATTACATCTCTATTGAGAATTAGGGCTGGACCTTGTCTTTTCACATTCCAAAAAAGAAGATATGGGGAGGGGAAATAAGGACCAGTTGAATCTATATTCACCATTCTAAGAATGTAGAAAAGAGCAAGTTAGTGTGGTCAAAGTAATTTAAATTTTTTCTCCAACTGAATTCAGTTTGACCTTTCTGGGAAAGAAGAAATCTTCAGCAATTGTTCCTTACCCAATTCAAATTATTAATGCTACGTAACACTATAGGAAGTCAGTTCATGTACCGGTAGGAAGAAAGCTCAGAATAATGAGAACTTCCTAACTGGGATCTCACTGATACCTACAATTTTGTTGTAATATTTTGATTGCAAACTGAATAAAATAAAGAGTAAAAAGTGCATGATTGACTCTTCTTCTGTGACAAGAAGAGGGACAAAACAGATACCTTCAGAGCAGGCAGACCTGCATGAATATATCTTTCCAATTACCATGGCCAAACATTTAATTTCATCTGTCTAGGAAGTCAGTTAAGTAGGGCATGGGGAAAATACATGTATAAAACTTCAACTAAAGAAATATGAAGACAAAGTCTCTGTAAAAATTCTCCACTATGTATTAGAAGAACTGCTGCATTTTTTTCACCAAGATCATCAGATGATATTTAAATAGTCATTTGAACATCTGTAGGACCAGAGCCTATATGAAATGGCTGTTTCTTTCTTCTAATAGCATTTTGCCTTAGAATTACTTTCACTCATAAAACTCTTATAAAACTGATGTTAAAATTATTTTTCAGTTTATGACACCATCCAATTTTGCTCCATTTACAGACAAACATTAGACAATCAACATTTTTCCTCATGGAAGTCATTTTTGCAAATATTAAATTCTTGCATAGTGTTACATAGTTTAATACCACATTAATGTTACAAATGCGTAATGGCACCTTTTCCAAATGTAGCACTCAGGCATCTGCTCAGACTTCAGACTGCAGAACTCCCTAGCTATGCTAAAATAGTAACACCACCAGTTGCAGCCTCATTGTTCCTTGACAGAAACCCTTTGAAAATCTTGTCAGAAGAACTCTTTTTAGCTCAACAAAAACACAATGTTCTTAAGCCCAGGACACCTGAAGAGGAATCTAGTCTCATCCAATTGCAGTATTATTGACCAGTGAAGGCTTTTTTGTGCTTTGTCATGGGTTTTTCAGGTAGCACAAACAATGTTGGTCCATATAGTTGTTAGGGCCCAAGTGTACAAATAAGCCTTAATTGACCTGACCACAGTAAGGATTTTTTCTAACTCATCATTGCCCTTAAAGCTCTTCAGTGTCCAAACAGGCTCTAGGGGAAATCAAAGGCATGTGTTGTGGCCTGCACTGGTTTGCAGAAAAAGAGGGGAAAGAAGAGACTTGTTCTGTGGAACTGTCTAAGGAAGTAAGAGGTCGAGGTACTTTAGGATTTCCAGGAAGACCATGAAGGGCAGAGATTGTGCCACACAAAACAATCTCAAATTGCCTGAAAGAAGCTGAGAGAAAGGTTTTTCAGTTTTGAGTAAAAAAAAAAAAAAGTCGGGGGCACGTGGAAGAGAGAATAAAAGGAAGAAATATCAGAAGAGCAAAAGAAAAAAGAAATAAGAAGGAAGAAATGAGAAGGAAATGAAAGACAGTTTGCAGCCAAAGAATCTTTGGGACAAATGGGGCATAGAAATGTTCCAGTCTGAACACTGATACTAATGAGTATGTTCCAAGCTATATCAGCTACTTCTCACTTGATCTGTAACTTGAGTGCAGGAAATTGGTGCTTGTGGCAGTGAATGTCCGTATTTTCCTCCCCTGATGGTGAGAAAAAGTGAACTCTGTGGCTGATGCAGTCATTTAGTCTATTCTTACAGGGATCACTCTAAGACAATGGTTGCTAAGGATGTCACATAAAAAGCAAAATCAGGCCCAGCTGATACTGTGCTGGGGCAGAGAATCCAAGTGCTAGAAAAGGAGCTCTATTATCCATTGGCTGTTTCTCTCTGTCCCTCCATACTGATGCAATGCCCCAGCCTGCTGTTACCAAGTGCTGCACGGCTCGAAGTTTTCTCTTTAGAAAGTATGGTTCTATTTTATAACTGAAGCCTGGATGAGCCCAAAACAGGCCTTTAGAAATGTTTTAAGCCCTTTCTATTTCAATTTTGAGTGTTCAAACAGAACTCTGGATTTACATAGAAACGATCTCCCATTCTCTATAAGACAAATTCTCCAAGTCTAAAGAAATATAATGGCAAGGATCAGTTGGGAAGGTTTTGTACTATGTGGACAAATATTGTTTGTGCTGCTTTTAAAGACATTACAAAGCACAAAAAAAAGCTTTCACTTGTCAATAATACTGCAATTGGACAAGATTAGATTCTTCTTAAAGCATCCTGGGGTTAAGAGCTGGAGACCTGTGTGTTATGTTTTTGTTGAGATAAAAAGAGCTCTTTGACAAGATTTTCAAAGGGTTTCTGTCAAGGAACAATGAGGCTGCAATTGTTGGTGTTATTATTTTAGCGTGAGCTGAGGAGTTCTGCAGTCTGAGCAGATGTCTGAGTGCCAGGAGTGACTAGGACTGATGACTGGTAGAATTGGGGTGCTCACCAGTCTGGCCTTTTAAAGAGAACTAAGGAAAGTATTACATATGCAAGCCTTGAACAACAACAAATTTGAACAGGCACATGATTTTAAGCACGTAACTACTCTCTCTGAAGTTAACAGAGATGTTTTCAATATTAAATTAGGCACGTGGCATATATTCCATTCTTTGTTGCACTAAATCAGTTTGTAGAACAAATGCTTTGGTCTTTTAATCAAAGTTATGGAGTAAAAGTAAATATTCTCAGCTGTAGATTAATTCTTTTCTAGTCATGCTGTAAGTCCTTCAGGACTTCCTGCTCAGAAGAATTGCAAATGCCATTGCACTGGGTTGGATTTGTCTGTTGAGACTGGATAGAGAGCATGCAGAGATCAGAAATTACTTTTTTTGCTGCATGAGTTCCAACACTGTTTTAATCTGACAGAGATACTCCCTACAGCAAGTCCTGGAAACTGTAAACCAGCTCTGAATATTTAGCAGGAGACATTTTTCTTTGCCACTTATCTATTTTGCAGGGAAAATCTTAGTGTGCATTAACAGAAGAGCACATTGATGCATAGAGAGCAATCACTTTGATCACCTCAGACTTTATCTCCTACAGTTTATGACTTTGAAGGTGTAAACTCTTGGCTTGTTGATTTAAACCATAAACTAAGCACCTAGATGTGATTATCTGCAGCCATGTGCCCCCTGTGGCCTGCCACAGGGAGGAAAAATAACTTTAAACCCTAACTGTAACTTTAAAATTAGGCAGAGGACTTCTAATCTTCCAAAACTCTGTCTCATAAAGAATATAAAATCAGACTTACATGTATCCAAAGCTCTGTTTGAAGTGGAACATGCTACATTGAAGTACAGCAATTGAATGAAGTAAAAGAGAGGGGTTTAACCCCCTTTCTTGGCATTATAAGGAGACCAAAATCAAATACCCTGGTTATCCTTACGGCCACATCCGGGGTCTTAGTTATATCTTAGTTACATACTAGGGACATTTCACTTGAGTTTCTATTGTGGTTTTACTCCAAAATCTCAGTGACAAACAAGACACAGTTACTCAGTTTATCCTTTCCAACACAGCAGCAACTCATTCACTAAGTTGCTGACCATGGTCAGGACTTTCAGAAGACTAGACATCTCTTTGGTTAAGCAAACAAATCTTATGCTGCCTTCAGTTATTGGATCAACCAAACCCCTTCTCTACACATGTAAATCTATACTGCACCTGCTCATAGAGCCAAATGAAATTTAACAAGCTCTCTTCTGACTCACAGAAAGAATCAAGCAGAGAAATCAGGTATTCACTGTGACAATTAACAGATCCTGCAGTAAAAACATCACTGACAAAACACAAGGGTGTTTACAAACCTTTTGATGGATGAGACACTGAAAGCACCAAATGTGAGAATTAGTTCTTAGCCATGTTAAAGCTCCATAGCACAGAGCAGGAGGCAGTCACTGAGCTGTAGCTGGGCATCATCTCAAAGGTGACTCTGTGGCCCAATGCTGCACAGCTAATTCATCTGCCTGGGCAGCTCACAAACATAGGGATGGCCACAACAGAGGATGAGAAACAGCAAAACCAGCTACATCTTTTAAGCCAACTCATGGCACGGATGACAGCGATGACAGTGGCTGCCCTTTGCCAGCTGCCTCTGCACAGGAGCTGAATCAGCCCCGAGGAACTTTCCATCCTTAGCCCAGAAAACCTGATCCCAGCTGTCAGTCCACCCGCCTGAGAGATAAGACAGGCTGTTTTATCTCCAAGCACTGCAAGATACCCGCTCCAAAGATCTTCTGAAGGAATTCCAGAAAAAGAGCACAGTTGAAGGATCATTGAGTTTTAAGTAAGCAGACCTGCATTCTGGAAGGTGAGCACAGGCAGGGAAGTTTTTAAGGTGATTCTGCTGATGGAGATTCTTTTCCCCCACTCAGAGAGAAATAACAGCACTCACAGGGTCAGGGGCAGATTCTCTTCCAAGCAGTAATTGACAGAACAGTGACAGTAAAAGGAAATAACAGTATTTTAGAACAACAGAAAAGATTGAAGTTGGAGAAAAAACTTGTGTAATGCCTGATCTATAAATGCAGTTGTGTGGAACATTTCCCCATCAGACAGAAGTTACAGGAATTCCAGCTTCAGGGAGCTGTAATTTTAGTTTCCTTAAGTGAAAGATGCACTAAGAAAGCTGTTATTGTATTATATAAAATAGTCTTCTGCCTCTTTTGTCCCTCTTGCCCTAAAAGCATTGCTGTTTCATCATAATTAGTGCTTTAACCTGATTTATATGATAAACGATTATACTTTTATTTATCAAACAAGTAAATCTGACAATGATTACTAAAGAACAGCTGGCAAGGAAAATATCCATAACCCACAGATTGTTTATCCATCCTTTAAAAAAAGGGGCAATAGTCAAACTGTTCTTGTAGTCAAAGAGCTTGCTGAATTCCCTGCTTAAATTATAAATCAGCTTCTCTAACTTTTAGTTACAGTGACACCACTCATTCTGATTTGTCATAACTTCTATATTCAAAATACTGTTTATTTTATTACTGGTATTCATACTACTGTCCTCTGGAGAGACCATTAACCAGTAGAGATATGTAGGGGGAAGTTTTTCTGTCATATAAGCATTTTACATTTGGAATCTCGTCTTTCAAATCCAGACACAGTATATTTTAAGTTTTCATGCAAAAGTAACCCCCAAACCATCAATTTGGTTAAGCTGAGAAGTTTAGTTGGACACAACTGATGAGAAACATTTCAAAGCTGATGTTCGTATTTTCAAACTTTATAAATAAAATATTGAAAATAAAAATATTTTCAAACCAAGAAACAGAATCTAAATGGCGCTGATGATTTTAAAACTTAGAAAATGGATTTTGTGAATTTTCTCAAAACATATTTTTCTGCAGGTTTCAGCTTAGGGAAGAGTTGGGTTTTAAAAAGCCAACAATTCCTGATATCAAAATGTCCCTTTGAAAAAGTCTTGCTTGCTTCAGAGGCTGCCAATCTATTCTGCCTTTAGCTAGACTGAAGTGGACAGGAATATATCATTGAGTAAAATTGCAAACTCGAATGTCTGAGTGATATGAATCATTCAGTTTTATTGAATATTGGGGATTGCAAGACACCCTTTCTAGTTGTTAACTGTATGCACAGTGATGTGTTTGTCAAGCCATTACAAATCTGGGAACAAAGAGTTCCTTGAAACAGTTTCAGAAAATCAAAACATTTCAAGTAACTGACTCAAAAAATAATACAATGTGAATAATCCATGCAGTAAACATGTAAGCAGTGTGATTTTAATAATTTAAATAGAAGAAAGGATGTAATACAGACATTTTTATAAGATTTATGAAGTAAGAGAACACTAATAGACAGCCAGCTGGTAAGGGATAAACGTCTCCCAAGGTTCCTGTGGGAAGCTGTATGCAATGGAAAGGTGTCCTTGTATGTACAGATGTTCAGGGTAAAGGATTTCAATGCTAGGAAGATCATAGAGCAGAGGGATTCCTTTGTCATCAAGCGCTACTAAAAAGCTGTGTTACTGCAGGTATGCAAAGTGGCTGAATTTTGTCATCTCAGGAAATTTCTCTGCCCTGTGAATATTCACTCTGGTCTGATTTAGTTCTCTCTCAATTCTACCTGTCAGTTTAAAGTTCATTGCTTTTCATGCCTGTCACTTCTGACTAGTTCTTTTGATTCTTTCCCTGATGTCTCTTTCTGACATAATTAAAGTTGAAAGCCTCACTCCACAAGTATCACCATACCAATTAAAGAGTATTCTTAAAACATTTGTTAGTAGGCCAAAACACAATAGATGAAAGGAGGAAAAGGGTCCCAATGGAAGGTGCAATAATTTGAGGCCATTTTATTTTCTCTTTCTTCTAATTTAGTTCATAATCAGTGCTGATTTTCTCCCTTTCTCTAGTAACAGCAGGACAACAAAGGATAAAAGAGATATTTAGGATCCCTTTGTTGGCAATGTTTTGAAAGGGGAATTTTGTCTTCATACAGGATGGAGGAGGATCATTCTAGTTTGGTGCCAGGACTAGTGGTAATTAGATTTCAGCACAAGGGACTACTCTTGGTGGAAGCATTCAGACTTGGCTCTCCAAGAATGCTCTGGCAATACTTTTGTGCTGTAAAACCCAAAAGATGAGCCTCACCCTCCTGTGCTTCTGCTAGAAAAACCACTCTACCAATTTAGCAGAAATTCAGTTGCTCAGGATCCAGGGCAGCTGAGTATCTCTCAAAATCTCTCTGGAAAAAAACATCTCTTGTGAGTCTGTCCTAAGATATGCTCTTCCTTAAGTTCTGTACCAGACACACAAGCTCAGTAACCACTACAGAGGACAAGATCAACAAACAAACATTACCTGAGTCTACTGTGCATCCCAATCTGGCAGTGAATACTTGTCTGTTTATTTTATATCCTGCAAAACATAATGTCTAAATACTTCAATATTTATTAAAAACCCTCCTGAAGGATCCTCGTTCAAAATCCTATATACTAGGCTGAAATGCACCTGGTCCTTCCAAATAAGCTGTGCTCTGAACTCCTTTTTGGAGACCCAGTGCACTGATGAAGACAACATCATTTTATTCGTCCTTCCAAAAGCATTTTGTGTGCACTAAAGCACTGCATGGGAAAAGCCTGCTGCAGATTTCTGCATCATGTAGTGTTCAGACAGGGTGCTATCAATCTTGGACTTGGCTCCTTCCACTGTAAATGCCTCCTTTATGACACTAAGCATATGAATTAATCAGTCCATAATCTTATTTTCCTCTCATTAAATAGAGTTGATAATACTATGCAAAATATCTCTGAGTTAATTAACAAGTGAATAAAATAACTTCCTATGAGGAGGCTGGTGCTTAAAATATACGATATAATATGAACAGAAGTCATAAATCAAGAAGCAATGCTGTATACCAACAATAGCTACATAGATGTGTTGGAAGGACAGAGTGTTCAGCATCTATAACAGTCTGGCTTTTTTGTGCATATTACATTACTAACAGCCAGTTATAAACTCAGTTTCTTGTAGATCTCTGTTGGTTGAATGTCAGAAATGCAGGAAATCAGCTCTTCTCTGGAACCAAACCCATCCTGAGCCACAATAACTGGGGTAATAATGAAGTAAAACCACTTGAAAAAAATCAGTTGTGCTTCTAGCACGCCCCTGTTGATGTCGTTTGGTTTGAGCAATCTTAGTTCATATACTTTAGGAGCTTCCAAAATAAGTTCAAAACCCTCTCAATATATACACCAACTCTCATAATTACATATTCCACTTTCTATCCTCTTTCCTGTTTGCAATAATTACCTGTTGGGAAGAGCAGGATGACGTCTCTGGGACTCGAAGGTGACTCATCAAAAAGTGACCTCATGGCAAGGGACTGATTTTGTTACCACTGCTGTAAATACATTTCAGCCCCTGATTTATGAGCTGAATGGTTTGGTTTCTAAAAGGAACAGACAGAAACACATCCATTATTCCCAGAAAAGTAACAAATACCCAGCACTCTCCTCACTGTTTGCTTTTGCATAGGCATCAAGTGAACAGCACACTTGGTGCTTCTCTTCCTTTCACATTCTCATGTGGGAGAGGGCATTTTAAAAATTGTTATATATATAATAATTGGTGCAAGACATAAATACAAGCAATGACATGATCCTGCATTATTTTGAAGGAAAGCCCACAAAGTTCTTTACACTCAATATCATAGAACTACAGAATATCTTGAGTAGGGAGGGACCCATAAAATCATGGAGTCCAACTCCCTGCTCCTCACTGAACAACCTCACTCACACTCTGCCCAAAACCACTGAGAATTTCACAAAGGCTATATAGTTAGGTTTTTAAATTTCTACATCCAAGAAATAATGTGGAAACCCTTAAAGGTGAGGAGGATTATCGTTTATGTTTGGCTTTATATAGGATGTTGGCTTTAATTGTTCATACAACCACAATTCTTTATCTTTTGGGGGTTTTTAACAAGATGAGAAGAAATTGCAGTAATATAAAAACATTACAGATTGCCTATAGGCATTCTTCTGAAACAAAAGAGATTAGAATTTAGAGTGGGAGAATCCAACGTAAAAATGTCTACAGTGATAAGAACTCTGAGCTTTAGACCTATGAGATAAAAATTCAAATTTCCATTGGAATAGGCAGTGCAATGCCTGTGTCTCAGCCTGAACATTCTGGATGTGAAATCTAAAATGCAATACAATTATAAAATAGTAACCAGTGAAGCAAGTAAAAGAATTATTGAGATTCCACCCTCTTTTATTCTTATCTTTCTTTACTTTGGTACAAGTGCTGATTCAAAGTCAAACAATAAAAAGAAGCGTGTAGACTAACATTCATATGTGTGCACTCCCAGCTCAGAGTTATTGCACTGGTGCTGAAGCAAAGAGGCTTCATGCCATAAGTATGTTTACCAAGCTGTACATGTAAGAAGGAAGCATTCCCCAATAACTGAACCAGCTGACTTGGAAACCCCTCTGTGTGCTGCCATTCCTAGTCATGGCAAACAAAACAAAAAAAAACCCCCAACCTAAACAATTATCCTTTTTTAATTTTAGAACACAGTGTTTACAATTTTTTTTTCAGAAACGTTAAGTGTCTTATTCTAAATTTAATTGGTACTGAATGTAATGAGGTTCAAAACAAAACATGAACATTTTCAGTGAGATGAAAAACAAGAATATTTGTTACTGATGGAGGAACTAAAGTAAAAGTAAGGATGGTAAAGTAGAACATTTTCAATCAAATATGGTAATAATTATATTCTGTTACTTTAACTCACAGAAATCTCAGAGCATCATAAAAAAAGGGCTTAATAATGATCTTATACATGAAGCAACTAAGCATGTCAGTGACACCATTTTCCCAAAAGCATGTAAGAAGTTAATGAAAAGCAAAGAACAGAATTTAATCTCCTTCCAAGCCTGTACAGATGTATCTATCACCTTCAGTTAATCCAACTGGAGGAAGCAAGCTACCAGGTAAAAGCCGGATAATTTGGCCGCAGTTAAAAGTCAGAAACAGACAGCAACAGACAAATGCAGTAATTACATTCCCTTCCATAAGGCAAACAACAATGCTCCTGTAAATTAAGATAATTTAGCTCGATTCTGCTTTGACTACCTCTGTTGAGATGTTCCTCACGTCTGACCGTGAGCCGCGCTGGTACATTCCACTTCAGCAGCAACACAGAAACAATTCCTGGCAAAATCCTGGTGCAAATTCCAGCTATGGAAGAATGGTGAGAGGATACAATATATCCCCAGCTTCATTCAGTTCCTAAGAGAACATCTGATTACTAAGGCAGAGCAAATGAGTCATTCACCTGAGAGGTAACTGGTGACCATTTCACCAGAGCAGGACTGATGAGGTGCAGACCTGACCAATAGCTCAGCTGGCCCAGCTTCAAAAGGCCTCGTCTGTCACCAAGAGTGATTCCATTAATTACAGATTGTGTGGTAATCAGGTGCTCTGATAATGAGGGGTATGTAAGATTAAGAGGTAACAATCACATGCCTCAGTTGCATTTTAATAACTGTTGTGCAATTGTAGTTGAGTTGAAAGACCTGTAGTGTCTCAAAGACATAGAAAACCATTTATCCATTGGATGTTATAGCAGTCTATATTCATTTAAGGTTCGGAACCATCCTATCAAAGAATAGGCTATGTAAAGTGTTCATAATAAGAAGATACCTTTTATTTTTCCTTTAGATTAGCTGCTTATATTGGACAACTGGTCCTCATCTCCACTGCTGAAGTGAAAATGGTTTCAAAACTGAATAAGGTTTTCTAATTTCAGCCAAAGGAAACTGATTCTCTTTAGAGTATCCCCAAATCTAGTAGTGTTCTAAAGATGGAAAACAAGCTCACCTTCAGCACCTGAAAAGAGGAATAAAATTGAACTACTGCAGCTAGAAAAAAACCCTGAAACTCTGTCAAGAAAACAACTGCCGAGAAAGGCGTGTCCTTGTTCGTGACTAACCCAACAACATCAGGAGTGAAAAGTTCTTACCTCACAGGGGACTGGAAAAATGAATTAGTATCTGTGAAGCAATCATAAGTATTACCAAAAACCATGGCTGAAATAATTCTGTATTCCCAGTAGATATGGTTAACATGCAGTAGATAAGCTTTTGACCATGCATTTCAAAAGAGTAACAAAATAAAATCCTTAAAAACTCCATTGCCAATCAAAAATAGTGTGTGATCATATTCTTAGCTCCAAGTCTGGCAACTCTAAATTCTGAGTAACAGGATATTCTTTGAATGTAATTTTGCACATGTAATTTCTTCTGTTTGAAAACAAATAGAGAAAATAAGATCAGAATTTCATACTGGCAAGGACATGAGTCATCTGAAACATTTCAAACCATCAGAGGGAATTTTGCCACATGAATTAATGAAATAAGTAAGTCACTGTTTGTTGTCACAGTGTGAAAAGGACTAATTGAAGCCTACATTTTTCCAGGATTTAAACTTATTTGCTCATAGAAAAGGTAGAGGGACAAGCAGGAAACTTGGGCTCCAAGTTTCACAGGTACAGCACAGACTTCCTGTTATTCCAAAGGCTCTTTGCCTTATCCTTTCAATGTGCCTCTTTTCTACTTTCATCTCTTCATCCCAGCCCTGTTCTCTTTAGCTACCAAATCCCAGCCCTTGATCCTTACGTTTATCATGCCAGTTCCAGTTTCTTACCCCAAACCTTTGGCCTGAACATCTTCCTTCACACAGGACAGAAAACTTTAGTCCCAGCAATAAAGCTGGGTAAAACAAGAAGCAATTGTAAATAGGCTCCTGTAAAAAGCTTCTCTCCTGCTGCAGAACTTTAACAATAGATGATGTTACCCCCTACACACAAAATATAAAGGCAGTTGTGTGGGAGGGGTAAAGAGGAACAGTTATTGCTGCTATTGACATCTGAATCTCTTTGAATTATAAATTAGAACTAAAGTTCTCTATGATGGCCAAGTGAGAGAAAGGATTCTAAGCCAAGGCACAACAGAATATGTAAAAAATATTTATATAATTGTATAACAAATCAGCTTTTGATATTTAAAAATTACCCTTAGTAGGACTGAATTTAACCTATTGGCCTAAAAGCTTGAACAAAATGAAGAAAATTAATAAGCTTCAGTCGGAGTTTACAGTGAAAATGGTGGGAAGATGTTTTATTGTATTATTTATTAATTCATGTATAGAATTCAGTGCTTCAAACCTGTTTTCTTAAGCCTTTTTCTTTAATCTTCAGTTTCAGACCAGGTAAATTCCAACTGTGATAGAAAGTGACAATTCATTAAGAGCCTATGAATCTATAATTTTCTTTTTTGTCTATTAATGTAGAATAAATGCTGAAAAGATCAAGCAACTTACATGTTTTACAAGTGCTATCTCTGGTGGATATCTTGCTTAAATGGTCTGAAATAATAGGCCCATCATTTCTAACTGTCTTGTAATTAAGTAATTCAGTTTTAGAATTATCCCCATAATTATCCCCTACATACAGAAACTACATACTTGGTAGAATTCTTTAAAATTTGCATCCTCCTATTCAAGTAGAAATTGCATTACAACATATAATTTGTCTCTAAAATTACAAATAATTATATTTTACAAGCAGGATAAATAAAAGCAAAGTGTCACATTGTTATTTTTTGTAAGTAAGTAGCATATCATTTCTGTGCCTTTTACTCAGAAGAGTAAAAAGCATTTTCCTCTCTGAAAAGGAAAAAGAAATGAAAACCTCTCCATAAAGACAAACTGCAGTCAAGACTATTTGGCTAGGCTCAACGTTGAAAACTATATTATCCATCTGATTATTCTATTTCAAGATAGAAGAGTAAGTGTAAAAGGGTAAGAATTGCCTAAGTGAGTCATTATTCTGAAATGTTTACCAATTACAGCACATATAGCACTGTATATACTGAGGCCATTACACATATAACACAAACTGCTTCTCAGAGCTTCATACTCACCTCAACATTACTGGTGGCAACACTTCCTACTTCAGTTTCACTGATTCTCCCTCCTCCCTAAAATTTTGGCTGAAACCTCTTCTTACTTCCTGATGCTCAGAATCACTCTCTCTTTCATTATTTTGTTCTGTGAGGCAGAAACAATATAAAGGCAAGATCTATACTATATATTGACTGAAGGAATCAACTAAAGAATAACTGAAAAATACTAGAAAAATTGGTAGGCGCTAGAGTGACATGAAAACTCATTACGGTACTTTTTACATGTGTTCACTTGCACACAGAGGATCTCAAAATACAAATACTTTTGGATACAAATGGCAGACAACTCCGCCACTATCACAAATTTGCAGAGTTGAAGTGAAGCACACACTGGGAAAACAACTTCCTAACAGCTGTACATTGGCTAGAGTGAGAGCAGAACCCAAGATGTATCATGTCCTCTTCAGTCCCAAGAATAAAGTGCACAAGAATAAGGAATACCAAAGCAGACCCTCCTCTTTATAATGTTCCTCACATCAGTCCTCCTTTTTTAGTCCTCTGAGTGACAGCATCTCACTGTACTCCAAGTATGCACCACTCAAAACTTCTGCTCCCCTTTCTGTTCCAAACCTCACACTGTCATCTGCCTTTCTGAATGGCCTGCTCCTCATGTGTGATGAAATATGTTGTCTACACTAACCCTGATGTGAGTTTAAGCTTTTACTCCTAATCAGAGCTAGTCATACCATCTTGGCATGACAATTTTGTTTAATTGCATAATGTGCCACCAGATTACTTTTGAAAGTAATTTATGCAGCTCTTTGCCTATTAATAATTAGATTATGCTCTTAAGAAAAAGCTTGCCATGGAGGTCTGAGGATTGATGCTGAGCTCACAGCTCTAGTGGTAGTTCATAATTCATTTTCTGTTTATTAGAAGGCTGGCTGGTAGAAAGGTGTCCCACAGCCATTATTGTGAATGCTTGTTGTCAGCTTTTCTCAGTGGTCAGCACAGAGGCACAGCTCACTTTGAGCTGTCTTGAAATGGAATGGCTAAATCAGAAAGTTTAGCTTCTCCCTCAAGCTCCCTTTGCTCTAAGCTGTATCAGCCAGAGCAACTCTTGTAATTTGATGGAAAACTAAACCAGCCCAGTTCTGCTGGCCAGTGTATTGTGGAGTCGGGATAAGTAAATAAGAGACTGTATGCTGTCCACATTATTTGTAGTTTAGATGAAGATTACAATTATTTTGAATGATTACAGAAAATGCTGCTGTTCTACTTATTGTATAGACAACATACACATATTTATGTTTAAGGCTTGAAAACAGTTATAAGAAAAAGAAAGCCAAAGATGCAGTTCCATGGCACCAAGCATTTTGGAAACGGGCTTTAAGTACAGTCAAAACAATCTCTTGGAAGTCATTATGAGTGCCACTAAACCACTAAAAGATTTGCAGAAAAGTCTGGGTTGCAAACATCTGAGAAATCTGGCACATTTTATCAGACTTAGAGCTAGAGCTTCACTGCAGAAGAGACTCATATTCACAAGGACGATAATTCAGCACTCAGGGAATAGAAGTATCTTGTTTTGAATACAGTTCTGAAAGCTGCTGCTGAATTACCTACATAATTTGTCTGTTACTGACACTTATCCTGCAAAGGTCTTTGGTCTGTGTTTTTCTGAAAGTCGGATGATCTCACTTGTCAGGTTGAAACACACTCCTCACTCAGTAGAGAGAACTGCTGTAGGCATCTGTGTAGTAACTTAAATTGATATTGGTAACAGTGAACAGAGAGCAAGGGCAGTATATTTTATGAGGTCTAAACCACTGGCTCTTACTGGAAGAGGTCTGTGTTTTGCAATTGGAATGAAAAAAGAACTTGATGTGGTTTTCTTCTGACATAAAAGATGATGCACATCATCTACTGGTCAGTGAAAAGCTTCCCACTTCAAATCCTGTTTCTCAATGTCATCAAAGGAGAATGTTTTTTGATTTCAATCCTCCAGCATTCACATGGTTAATCCAGTCAATGAGATAGATAACTCAAAGTCAATTTCTAACGTTTCATATGAATCTTTCCAAATAATTGGAACAACAGCGCACGCTAATTATTGTCACCCAATAATCACAGCAAGTACAAAGTGACTGCATGATATGAGTATACTGGCTGAGTAAAAAAATATATATTTTGCCATTTCAGAACATTTCAGCTTTCTTGGAAACAAAATTTCATTAAGTTTGGAGAAAGAATCCACCCTTATTCCAACTCTGACTCAGATCTGCCTTATTAAGTATGAGTGGAAGTTTGTGTAAGACTGAGCATAAAACTGTGATAGGTAATTTTATTTGTTCCAAATCACTGCAGTAATAATTCTGAGAGGAAAATAGTTATTTGAGTTCTGAATAACAGGAGAAAAATCTCCAAAAGTAAAATAACAATGTGAAATACAAAAATAACCAAGAATGTTTTATATTCCTAAACATCTCTTGAGCACTTGATTTGGGAATACTCACTTGAAAAGACAAATTGAGTGACTCCTGGATTCAATTCTCTCTGCCATGGTTGTTAAATTCCGGTATGAACAGAACCTCAATGGAAACAAATCAAGGATAAGATGAGGAAAAAAAAATCCACAGAGGTATAAAGAGAATCAGAGAGAAAAACAAAGATGGGAATTCATGTTGTGAAAGGAAATAGTTATTAGCAACTGAACAAGGTACATGAAGACATTTCAAAAGAAATATTAATATCTCTAATAATGTCTATTAGAGTGGAATTAAATGTTTCTCCATCCTGGGAAGTTGTAGGACTTTGGTCTCTCTTTTGAACACAGTATTGGCAACTTCATGAAGTATTGAATCAGTTTCCAAAATCATAACATTTATCACTGTACTGCTTGGTTTCAACCACACACACTATCTGGCCAGCCAACTGATGCCTTTTTAGCTGAGATTCACCCATCCTTCCCTCCTAAGAGACTCTCCTCAATCACAGAAAAACAGTCCTCACGTGATTGTGAATCAAATGACCAGGAGACTGGTCTTTGAAAAAAGTCTTAAGTAACACAAGAGACACAATTAAATCCTAACATGCACTGACAGTATTGACATAACTGTGGTAAAAAGGCTGCTTTCTGGTCTTTTGGTAGATCATTTTCCTGTACGTATTTCAAATAAGTCAACCCTCAATTCTATCATAAAAATAATTGATCTGATTTCATCTGAACAATACAAGTGATTAAGTTACAACTCCCACAAAATCTCATAGTTATTTATCCTTTTTCTCTGTTGATGTTCAATACTCATTGACTCCTCCTGGTCTCCCTTTTTCCAGAGTCTTTGCACCAGCCACATCGCTGTCATTCATCCTCTCACTTTGTCCATGCTTCATTAAGTGTTGAGTCTGGTTTTGAGTTACCTAAAGTCAAATTCTCAAATTGCTCAAGCTTAACAGTTTAATAATTTGAATCTTCCCTGACTCTTCATGTATACGTCTAAGTACTAGCAAGGCAAATCTGTAATTCAGCAGAAATACTCTGACTGAATTTCTGAATTCATTTCAACTGATGCTAAGTCAGGGTTGATTTCACAAAATCAACCAAGCAATTGAAGAACATTTACACTTTTTAGCAAGTACAGTTTAGTACAGAGGGACTGTACGTAGTAGTGGAAGGGCTCAGTGTCAGGGCTCTAAGTAGCCACTAACAGTCCTTGACCAGCATCATCTGGGTCCTCACCACATCCACATCCTCTGCCCATTGGTCCAGGAGCCACATTTAAGCTCTGCTAGGGCAGCCTAACCTTCCCTGAGCTATGCCTGTGCTCAGACAGGTCTCCTGCTGTCCCGGATTGCCTGTTGGTCCTCCTGAATGAACCTTAGACCTATGCTGTGGGTACATTGCCTCCTGCCCTGCCTCCTGGATGGACTCAGTAGCTTACCTTGCCTGCCACCAGCCCGTCTGTGCTCAGATCCTGCAGGACTGCACCTCCCCAAGCTGCAGGCACTCCTGGCTCTCGCTGGTGTCCGGCAGTGGAAGTCACAGCGCTCCCCCTTGCCTGGAGTTCATCTCAAGGCAAGACCTGAAATCAAACTGTACGGTGTTAGCTGACTTTGTGTGGTCTTGTTAATTCAAGTCAAGCTCTGTTGACATTGCACGGCTTTCCCTCTACAACCTGAACTTCTCCTCGAGGAGATCACTAGTGTGGTAAAGCTTGATC
Source organism: Dendrocincla tyrannina (assembly GCA_035047865.1). Taxonomy (NCBI): domain Eukaryota; kingdom Metazoa; phylum Chordata; class Aves; order Passeriformes; family Dendrocolaptidae; genus Dendrocincla; species Dendrocincla tyrannina. Next base: position 5,483,489 of record JAWWMP010000005.1, on the reverse strand, counting down.
CAGGCTCTCCTGGATCCAGAGAGTGCAGACTGACCGAGCACCAGGTCCTTGGACCAGGTAGGGTCCCATTCCTCTCCCAGAGGCCTTTTATTATCCTTCTTTCCATCAGCCAGATCACACACAGAGGAGCACGACAGGCAGCTGTGCCACCCTGAGCTGAGACCTGCCCGCCCTTCCCTCAGGAGAGGCCCCTTCCTACGGGTAACAGCATGACTGCTTGGGCCCCAGTTCTTTAAGGAAAGTGGCCTGAAACGCCCTCGGAAAGCAGCAAGAGGCTGACCTCTCAGGAACACTAAATTTTATGCGGAGCTTTTCCCCCGGGGCAGGGGGGTCCCGAGTTGTGCCCCCTGTTCATGGGTTTGCCTGTCCGGAGACCCGGGTGAGGGCGGAGCCCTGAAAACCTCTGCTCGACGCGCCCCGAGGGAAATCGAGCCCGGGGGGCTCTGAGGGGAGAAGCGGGAAGGGGCGGCCGCACATAGTGCTGTCCCACCTTCCCTTTTTCCTTCCCTTCCCTTTTTCCCTTCCCTTCCCTTTTTCCCTTCCCTTCCCTTTTTCCCTTCTTTTCCCTTTTCCCTCCCTTCCCTTTTCCCTTCTTTTCCCCTTTCCCTTCCCTTCCCTTTCCCCTTCCCTTCCCTTTTCCCTTCCCTTTTCCCTTCCCTTTTCCCTTCCCTTTTCCCTTCCCCT
>JAWWMP010000005.1:5459180-5482705 GCA_035047865.1 Dendrocincla tyrannina | reverse complement strand
CCTTCCCTTCCCTTTTCCCTTTTCCCTTTTCCCTTTTCCCGTCCCTTCCCTTTTTCCTTCCCTTCCCTTTTCCTTTCTTTTCCCTTCTTTTCCCTTTTTCCTTCCCTTCCCTTTTCCCTTCCCTTTCCTTCCCTCCCTCTCTTCCCTTCCCTCCCTCCCTCCCCTCCCTTCCCTTGAGGGGTCGGGCGGTTCCCGCCGCTCCCTCCCTGTGCACACCGCGGGCTGTGTGAGGGCACCGCCAGTCCCTCCATTTGGACACCCCGGGCTCAGTGTGTGCACACCCCGGGTCCCTCCCTGTGCACACCCCGGGCTGTGTGCGGGTCCCTCGGCCCGCACAGCCCCCGTCCCCGCCCGTCCCCGCCGCTGTCACCATGAGCTCGGAGTGCAGCCCCTACCTCAACGCCGACAAGGTGCTGGTGAGCGGGTTCAGCTGCCCGCGGGCGGGCGGGGACACCCGCGCCGTGTTCTGCTGCGGCTTCCAGGACGTCAAGTACTGCTGCGATGACCCGCACAGCTTCTTCCCCTACGAGCACAGCTACATGTGGTGGCTCAGGTAGGCGGGCGGCGGTGCCTGCCCCGACGGGGACGCTCTCGGGTGAGGGGCTTGCAGCGGGGCGCTTTGGGGCTGCCTTTGTCCCGCCGAGAGCAGCGGCAGAGCGGCATGCTCAGCCCGGAGACACTTCGGGGTGGTGTCTGAGGGAGACAACTCGTGGTGTTCGCCGGGGAAGCGCTGGGTGCCCTGGACAGAGCACCCTGCGGGCGGGAGGGGAGCGGCTGTCTGGGCGCATGAAGTTCGCAGTGACTTTAGCTACTTTTCCAGTGTCTTACAAGGTCGAGCACCACGTAACTTTCCGCTGTGAAGGGGGAAGGTGGTCAGCCCGGTGCTGTCCCGGGTCCCCCCGCCTGTGGCTGGATGTCCCTGGGCTCACAGCCCGGCTCCCCCCGGCACTGTGGGCAAGGCAGCACACCCCTCTGCACGGTGCCCTCGCTGTGGTTCTGGCAGACTTGTTAGCCTTGATTTTTGTCAAATCACTTTCTGGGCTTGCTTGTGCCGTCTGCTTCTGCAGCCCCGGTGGCAGCTGCTGCTCGAAGATAGAACCTTTTATGTGCTTTATGCTGTTCCCCACTAGTTTTCTGGAGTGCTCTCTGCTATTAGTATTGTGAGATTTGGTGAATGGCAATTGCATGTTCAGTTAATGCACAGTGTTAAAAATCCTATAAGAGTTTGGTGCATCAGTTCTCAGGTTTCACCTGTTCTGAGCTGAACAGCCTTAATCCTTTTGGATTATCATTGAGCCAGGCGTTATGTCCCTCTGGTTGTTTTAGTTGCATCTCATCCATGCTGTTTTTCACTCCACAGTGCTGATCTTAGAGGTGCATAATCTGCATACTCAAGATGTGAGTATAGCAAGGTTCTACAGTGTCAAAATGCTGTGTCGAGCCTTGCTCTCAAAATTCTTCCTCTTGGTGGCCAACTTTGTTGATGTCTTTGGCTGCTGGTTTGCATTGACTCTGTGATGTCAGTGAACTATCACTGAGGACTCCAAAACTTTTCTTGAGCTCAGAACTGCTAGTTCTGAGTTCGTTGCCATGTAGGCTTGGTTTTGTTGTTTATGCAGTACATTATGTGCACTGAGACTCATCTATCTCACTTTTGTCTGCTCACTCAGTTTTCCTCAAGTCTTCCAGCATTCCTTGCCCTGAGAGCATTTGATTGCTTGTAGGGACTTAGGATCGTCCAAAACTCAGATTTCATTCTTCACCAGGTATAGATGAAGATAAAAATCAATCTCAGTGACTTTTCTTTATACTGAAAAAAGACCACTTAGTCTTATTCTCTTAAGCAGCCTTAGATCTATAACAAAACCTTTCCCTAATCTTGTGTCCATTCAGTCTTTCTAGCCCCACCTTCAGCGTGGGGCTTTGTCAAAAGGCTTCTTGAGACTCTGCTGAGTTCCTCTGTCTAGCTGCCTATTGACACCCCATAGACTCCAGCAGGTTAACAAGGCAGTGTTTTCCCCTCATAGAAACGCTGACTCTCTCATTAAAGATTTTGTGTCAGAAAGCTGCAAGTGCCAGCAGCTTCCTGTGGGCAGAGCTGCTAAGAAGGGGGATGGGAGTAGTGGCTTTACCATCAAAGGACCTGCCCTTCATGTTCAGGTAAGGTGAGTGGGGAAATCATGGTCTGGGAATAATAGCCAGGCTTAGATCCAGCACTCAGCACCCTGACATTGTGTATACCTCTTGGCTTGGTGATATTAATTATTTTTTTTACCCACCTTTCTGTCATGCAGAGGGTGGAATTCAGGTTTATTAGTCTGTAGTTCTGGGTTCCCCTCTAGAGCCCTGTTTTAGGTAGCAGTTACACTCCCAGGCTACCAGACCTCTGCTCGAGTGGCCTTTTGTGATGGTGGGGTGCACACCTTGGCCAGCAGTTTCACAGTTTCACATGTGAATTCCTTCAGGACTCATGAATAAATGCTACCCACTATTGTGGGCGTACTTAATTTATCTTGTCTAATATTCAATGTATGATTATTTAAAGTTTACTTTGGTACAAAGGGTTGTAGAATGGGGGGATCTCCCATCCATCCACCACTGTGATTGACACAGAATCCCTCAGCTTCTCTGATGTGAGAAGACATCTCTCAAGTGTCCTTCTTTACACTTACCACATAGTTTTAATTTTATGTGGTATTTTTGCATAGCCTTTGACTGTGTTGATCACAGTAAACCTTCTAAAGATGGCAGAACTGCTGAAGGATGAAGTGCTCTTGCATCAGGATGATATGCTGTAGTGAAGACTGTTGGAGCTTGATCTTTTCCAGAAGTATCTCCAGGAACTGAATGTTGTGAGAGACAAGCACCTCTCTGAAAGATCTTCCTTTACAGATATTTTCTAGGGTCTGAGAAGTGACTTCTTAACCTCCATTTAGGTCAGAAATTTGGGCCCAAACTTTGAAACTTAAGGATATTTCTTTTTCTTCTTCTTTCTGCAGTGGCCCCAAACTTCTAAAAGGACTCAAGGAAATTACCATTGGTGGGGTTTTGGTTGTGCTTAAATTCTGCCATAGCTGTCTATATCCACTGCATAAAATAGGTGAATAAATGCAATTTACCTCTCCGAGCAAAGTTACAGAGTGGTGAGAATTGAAATTTCTGTTTTCACAAGAGTTTTCAGCAGCAAATCAAATAATTTTGAGTTACTAACACACTGGAAATGTATACATTTGCACATGCTAGTTCTGAAGTCTGAGGAAAACATAACAATAACATTTTCTGGCCTCTCAGAATGTTTTGGCGATTACTGCCTTGCTTGTTATTGTCTCAGACTGTTACTTACATCAGTATGTAACAACCATATGTTAAAATAATGCTTAAAATGCTTCTTTCAGCCTTTGAGGACACACTTTTAAGACTTGAAACCCTTAAAACTATACAAGAGTTAGCCAAACCAGATAAGGTAAATCTGGAGATGGAATGTACTGAGGAAGGGAGTGGAATTGGAAACTCTGATGGGGGAGTTTTTTCAGGTTTCTCTTTACTCCACAGCTTTAGGTTTCTTTTCCTAAGTCTGCTTGACTCCCCACATGAATTTAAAAGCACTCACTGAATGCACCACAAGTGGCTGGTGGCATCTCAGGGATTGTTTCAGTTTGGTGACACACCAGGGAGAATTTCAGGAAACTATTGCATATTCCCCTTGGGTTTTTCCTGCTGTGGGAGAGGCATTGCCAGAGCACTTTGTAGCCAGCTCTGATGGAAGCAAGTCATGGAGAAGCCAGCAGTCTTGGCAACCTAAAGAAATAGTCACTTAATCAAATAGTATAGCATCTTTTTTTTTCTCTTTGTTAGAACTTATTTCTTGAAAAGCTGACCCCAGCAAAGGGGAGTGAAGGGTGAATTTTTGCTCTCTTACAGCAGTCAGGAGCCCATGGAACAGGGAAGGCAACATTAGGAAAAGGCAAGGGTATGCAGATTTCATCAGAAGGTCATGCAGCATTTGAAACAACAAAACACAGATGCTGTACAATTCTAGCGAGCAAAACACTGAGTAACTCAGCCTCCAGATCTGTGTGCTGTGCATGCACATGCAATCATCACATCTGCTGTACCTCCCAAGCTGCGTGGAAGGGGAGAATTGCTGAACATGTGGTATTTGTGCTGATCTGCTGCAGTTAAATTCAGTCAGCCTTTTTAAAGGATTTTTAGAATATTTTTTGTCACTCTTCAGCTAAGTTTTATTTTGCAAATTTAATGGCATCTTTTGATATCAGCTAGAATTATAATGTCCATTCCAAAGCTGTATCTATTAATTTTCATGTAATAATACATATTTGATTAAAATTCTGTCAGGCCACATATGGATGCTATTCAAAACACTTTATTAATTAATATGCATAGAGCCATAGTGACTTAATGCTGAGGCCAAGCCTTTCTTGGCTGTACAGATCTCCAGGAGTTGTTTTGGCTTTCAAAATAGCAAGTCTTTTGTTCCTTTCTGCCCATTCTTCCAGTCTCTTGAAGATATTTATCTGTTTGCTTTGCAAATACTACAGACCACACGTCACTGCAACAATAGCATTGAGAACATTTGATTCACTGGGATCCAGATGACTCATGAGCTCCCTTTTAGTGTATCAGTGGGCAATACTGCATCTGTTTAGCCAATATTTAAATTTTCCCTAGCTGTTGTTGGTGTGGACGGACTAATTTTATTGACTAAAAGTAACTGTAGTGTGTGGTGCTGAGCATTCACTGACAGAAATGTCGATGCCCACTGAGTGGCAGCCTGGGGAGCCCTGGGGAGGCTGCTGGCAGAGTGGAGCTGCTCTGAGGAAAGCCTTAGGCTGTGTTGCAGCCAGGCACTTGGCACTTGGTGTAACAGCTGGAGGATGGTCAGTGAACTGTGTGGTGTGGCTGTATCTTTACTGTACATGGAACGTAACTTGGGAGAGTTCTGTTTGGATCTTCTGCCAAACTTAACATTGCTCATGTTCACAGCATTGAGCAATACTGCCAGGGTTACCCCCAGGCCTTCAATGCCATTTTTGTGCGAGATCATTGCTTTGGGGTTGGGTGGGTTGTGAAGGCAGGGGTTTTCACTTGGTAATGAGGCCACATTTGTGGGCAAGAGGGACTTTTTAGTTTGCTCCTTTAGTATGTCTGCTGTCAGGACACTGATCTTGAAGACACACCCTGAGACCTGCAGACTGTTCCCTTGTGGACTGCTGAGCAGGCTTCAGACAGCCAGTGTTTAAGGTAAAGACTGGAAGATGGCCAGGCGTTTTTAGCAAGAGGTAAATTTTGTTTCTGATAACACCTTTAACTATTAAAATAGAAAGAAAAGATCCTGGTTGAGAAAGCAGAGCTGTGGAAGACATTAAATTCTTCTGAATTAAATAAATTAAAAATCAATGCCCCATTCCCAAACTTTAACCCAAAATTGATCTTAAAGGAATAAATTATACCTTCTGAGTGGGTTGATGGTTTCAGCACTTTGAGAACAATCTGGTACTGAAACATTGCATTTAAAAAGAGTAAGTACACATTGAATCCTGATTTCTGATTCATTTAGGAAGTGGAATCCAGAGTGTCAGTTTGGTTTTGTGATGCTGATCTCCGTGTTTTGGGTGAGATCTTTTCGTGTTGCTACTGGAGCACGACAAACACTTTTGGTGGCACATACTCTATGATCAGTCTTTGACCTGCAGGGTTCAAGCTGTTTTTCTTACCTTTGCCATTTGTAACTCCCAAAACATCTTACAGCAGCTGATACTGAAGATGCATTGTGCTCTACAGTACACAACTGTGTTTTTAATGTCATCTTCTACAACTGCATGGGGGAGAGCTACAACTGAGAGGTAACAGATGCCTGAAGAGAAGAACATATCACTAAAATTTACTTGATCTATTCAGCTTTAGGACAGCTGACTGTTCAGTGTTTGGATAATGGTGAACAGCCTTCTTAGTCCTGCACTGCAGACTGTAATTTAAATGGAATCTTACAATAGAGCTTTTACTGTCATGACAAAAAAGCACAAATACGTGGTTGTGAAGCGCCTGGTTTGTGTTACTGGGTGGGATGGCTACTCAGCCTCCTGTAGTGTTGTGTATTTCTTCTGTTTTGTCTCTTTGGGTCAAGGTGTTCCAGGTGAAAATGCAAAAATGAGGCCAGAACCCAGGCGATATCTCTGACTGTAGGGTCATATTCAGATTCCATGTTAAGCAGAATATGGTTTGCCTGCAAGTTTTGTTGGAGCCAAAAAGCAATAAGGAAAAATTTGCTTAATATGTGCATAAATGCACAAATACATAAGGACACCCTTGTTCATGCAGATGATAAACACCATGACAAGTCTTCAGAAGGGTAAAGCTGCTCTTTCCAGAGCCAATCTTTTTGCTGATAACAAATTATTTTAGTTATGCTAAAGTGGAGCTAAATGTAGCACAAACTTCACTAACGAATCTAACCAATAACTAATGAAAACCACACATTAAAGTCATACTGATATTTGCTGTTCTCATCCTGCTGCTTTTAAGAGTTTCTCCTGTGGACAAATCTGTCTGCTGGTGCTGTGGAAATTTGTAGAGAAGCTTTGCAGTAACTTGAATGTAAAATTCCTAAAAACATCCCAGAGCACAATTCTTCTCATCTCCCTGCAAGGCCACAGTAGAGTTGACTTCTCACTAATAGCAGTGATATATAAAGGCATTTTTATGACTAGAGGATGGAACTGGTAAAACTCAAGGCATTCATTTCTCTTCCATCCTTTTGACATCTGTCCAAATTGTAAATATAGGAGAGCAGTAATAGAAGGATTCTCAATCCTCAGACATTCATCTGTGACCAAAAGGCTGCTTTTTAATTTCACCAGAAGTCAGGGACTTTGGCATGAACCGTAGAACAGAGGACTAGAACAGTGAAGGCATCAAATGGCCCAGGAGAGGATAGAAAATGATAGCTAGACTGTATTGTGTTGGGTCCTTTACTTCATCATGAGAATTTTATATTAGGAAAAGACTTGAAAAGGAGAGTTGGAAATAAGGAGAGATTTCTGTATATACATACACTGTGTGCCTATGGGAGATGTATAAAGTAACTTTGATCCTGCAGGAAGAGTATCTCCATAAAATCTACATATACTACTGTGTGTTTGGCCTCCTGAATAATTAAGTTCCAACTTCTTTGATGCCTTTGATATTGTATGGAAACTATTTCAGCTTTAGTTTTCCTTTTACCATGACAAAGATCATGGGAGAATTTCACTGGTCTTGGCTGGAGATTTATTGCATTAACACAAAGGCACATCAGTGATCACAGTACTTTGCTCTGCTCTACAGAGCTGCTGACAGAATTGAATAACATGGCTTGCACAGCTTTCATACTATAAAAATGGCATTTCAGACTGAAAAGACAGCTTGAACAGTCACACCGAGCTGCCTGGAGCCCTAGAATCCCTCCCTGTGTGTACATGTGATATGCTTTTCTAGGAATGTGCCCTGCACTGAAGAACTTTTTGCTCTCTGATGTCAGTTACTGCACAAAGTTACTATTGATGTTCATAAACACCCTTCCAATGATACTCGGGAGCAGCAGGCACAGGGAATATGAAATGTCACCGAGGGCCAGATGTTCAGCTCCTGTATAATGACATTGACCCTTCTGAGGGCAGTGAAATAACTGCAGTTTATGCAATTTAAGTATTGAGCTCTAAACCTTTCTCTACAGTAAAATACACAGTCACTCCCATGCCTGAGTACAAGTAAACTCCAGATGTCTTCTTGACCAGTATTTTAATGGGTATCCCAGGCCGTTTGTACACTTAATTTCTTTGTTTTTCTCTCCTAGCGTTGGAGCACTCGTGGGCCTGTCAATAGCAGCTGTGGTCCTCTTTGCTTTTATCATCACTGTGTGTGTTCTCTGTTACTTGTTTATCAGCACCAAGCCACGCAGCAAACTGGATACTGGTTTAAGCTTACAGATGGCAGGTAAGACCTGTTGGTTTTGAAGTACTTTATCACCTGCAGAGGAGAAGTCTTACTCTGTCTTTAAATGATACAGAGGCATCCAACAGTGTGTATTTTCTTTCTGATGGGCACCTCAAGATGTAATCAAGCCATCCTGCTGTTTTACCTTCTGTGTGAAATCTGGACCAAACTCAAAACATTTAACATAAGCTTAGTATATTTATTGAGTGGTAGGAAGAGTATAAAGCTTGGCAACGCTGAGTAAGAGTGCAACAAATAAGGCCCTTTATCAGGAAGAGGCTTATGGAATTAGTTATGGAATTATTGCTTTGGATTTCTTGTCAAGAGTATGTGAACATATAGCAGTGATTTCATTCTATGAATAAGAATCTCAGAAGAGGTTTTAAGTGTATGGGAGAGAGATTATTCTTTTTTTTCTTTATTCCTGACATAGGATCCAGTCTTTGAAGTCTAAGACTCTTTATTTCAGTACCAGTAGTCCATACCTTTGTGCCCAAACTGTGATGGCATATGCCTGCAGGAACAGTGTGTGGAGTCAGCAGTGACCCACTGGCATGGGAAAACCTGCTGCTGCTGCTCCAGTTCACTGCATTTGTGAAATCTGCAAGAAGGGGTGTGATGTTTCACCCTTTGTCTTGGATTTTCTACATATTTAAATGTGGCTTCAGCAGTTCAACCAGTAAAGTTGTAGGAAGAAAAGGGATTGTTGTATTTAGTTAGGTATTGGGAGTTGAACAAGTTGAAAAAGGTGAATAATTCTTGGAAAAAGTTCCCCTCACCTCCAGTTTTTTTAATTTGTTATTTTAAAATGGTTCTCTACCTGCATGGCAGTAAATGACCAATGAGTTGCTATAATCATAGCCTATTATACAGCAGTAAGCCCCCTCCTGAGGGTCTAGTTAACACAGTCCACTTCACACCAAGCTTTCTATGTCTTATTTTGTTCTCCAGAGAAGGCAGGCTTTGGTCTAAAAGTGACGCTTGGGGACATCAGGAGATGCAGAGCCTCCCTTTGGAGCTATATAAGCTGATCAAGCTGCTGAAAGTCACACATTCAGCAAGCTGCTACTAATCTGCAAATTGAAAACTTCACACTTGTCCTGCAGAGAGAGTGGAATTAAGATCTGCTACCTAAAACGGCCTAAATAAACTCTTGGGTGGGATGAACAAAATGCTCTGGTGCTCTTCTTACAAGATGCTTGTGTTCTAATTATAAACTGGCTTCTGAACATGTTGCTGTTCAACTTCTTCCCTTGGATTTTCCTGCTTTGGCATCAGCTCTTGCTCCATTGCCAGGACAGCAGTGCTGTTTTCCTCATGCCTTGTATTTTTGTGCCAGGCATGTTTGGCACATGGAGGGCTGGGAAGGAGGCAGGTGCTGTTGCACTGCTGCTGCCAAGTGATTCCATCTCTCTGTACAGACTGGAACCCTGATGCAAACCCACATCTTGCTTGGCGTTAGAAATGGTTCCTCTCTTCCTATCAAGAGGTGAACAGCATCCCAAGCTGCCCCACTGATGACCCAGCATTCATGCAGGCATGCCATCTCATGATTCCAAATGTTACAGGTCCAGGAAGCTGGGAGATCTTTGCCTTCTCCCAGCCATCTCCTGTGTGGTTTGGAGCTTTGTTCAGACTGCATTGCTCTGTGTTTAAACACGGGTTTGGCTCTGCTCTCATCCTGTGTTTTTCACTTGTATTATTCTGCTTCTTTGGCTGCTCTGAATGACAATTATTTCACATCTAAACTCTGATAGCTTTAGCTGTTTGTGAGGTGGGCTGCTGGAAATTGAAAGCCAGTTGCTTTGCCAAGCATGAGAGACCTCTGGAAATGCTGGAGGATTTCATTGACAAGCCTGAGTGCTTGTCTTCATCATCCTTGGTCTCAGTGTCTGATGAGATGACTGGTTAGCTGCTTTCAGTCCTGGGGAACAGTGAAAACAGCCTGTCTCCTCCTCTTTCAGTTCTTCTGACATTTGAGCATGATCATATATAGGCAATAAAACCAAATTAAAATATTAAAAAAGTTCTTAGAAGCTTCAGAAGACCACAGGCCTGGGAACCCTGAGTTTTACGTGTGAACTCAGTTCAACCCAGTTTTTCTGAACTGGCATAATCTCACCTTTAGGGGAAGGCAGTACCACACATTAGGTATTGTACAGCATCTGTATCCCTGGAGCATTCATTTGTGAAAGCAGTATTTATTGTGTTCAATTTCACACATAATACATCAGCTCTGTTGGAGTTTTGTATTTCATTAAACATACAATTGATTATTGTATGCCTTTCCTACCTCATGTAATAGCCAAAGGTGGTCATTGGGCTCATCCAAGATCTCCTAAATAAAGAAGTGAAATAGCTGGATTTTTACAGCAATACTTTCAGGATTGGTCATAAATCTAAAAATGAACTGAATGCGAAGCCTTTATTAAGTTACTGATTCTGCAAAAGGCAAATCTACTGGAATTTGCCTCTGTTTAGCCTTCAACAAATGGTCTTCAACAGATTCAGCACAGATATTACAGATTGGGTTCCTGAGTTAACTAAGGATGGTTTAGCCCTAGCAAAAATTAACGTTTTAATCTGAACACTGAATTTCAGGAAAAGTTAGCTCAGTCACTGGTGTAGACAAGGAAGAACTACTTAAATGTTACTGGAGCTACACATTTCTTCTTGTAGTGTGCACACAGTGTAGAGTTCAGAGTGGATCCCTACAGTATGTACAGGCAAATGAGAAGATTCTGCATTTCAAGGAATTTACAGCCTAGTGTCTTATCAGATCTAGTATTTCTCAGTAAAAAGCAGCAATGTACTTTATTACTCTTTCACTGAAATCTTCTCCTTTCACAGGCAGTCTCAGCTCTTTATACATTGCTTTTTTTTTGTTTGCACTCTGCCTCACGTGAGGCTCATGCAGGCTTTGGCTTGAGAGTTGATGTTCTGCCTTGCCCACGTGTCAAAGGGCTTCTCTGGTTTTCCTCCCTCTCTTCAAAGCTGCCTTTCTGCAGCAGGGACGTGCTATTGGCCTCATCTCACAGGAGACAGAACTGCAGGGAAGTGTCATATTTTTAAAGCTTTGAGTGTCAGTTTAGACATTAATGTTCAGTGGAATTTGGAAAGGACATCCCTAACCAGAAGATCTTTGTCCTTTTGCTTACAATTCCTCTAAAAACTGGCTCTAAGACTGGCCTGACACAGCAATTGAGACATGCTTTTTGAGACTCAGACTACTCAAATTATTGGAGTATACTTTCTCTTAGCATAGTGAACTTGCTTTCTAATTATACAAGTTGCTCTTTAAGCTCTTTCTGAGAGAAAGGATTTTTCGTTGAACACTTTTAGATGTTTCTGTTTCTCCTATTTGAAGGCTGGAGAACTATAACAGTGGTAGAAAAAGGCCCCAAAGAAATCCAAGCCCGGAGTATGTAAACACTATGGATTTACCCAAGGTGGAAGGGAATTTGGCCATATGCTTTGGTTTTCTTCTAACCAAAAACTTCTCTTTGTTCAAAAGGTTTATCCCCTTCAACATGGAGGGGACTAGGGAGTCACAAGATTGCAAGTGATTTGTTAAGGCGGGTTGAATTACACTGGAACATCCCCCCAGTGCTGGAGATGAGGAGGAATGAGGAACTATTGCATAATTGTCAGGAGAGGAGGTAAACAGGAGAGGAGAAATGTAGGGGCAGATCTGCTCAGCTCTAGGAAAAGATGCACATACCCTTCCCTTGGGCAGGCAGCTGGTGGGAGAGGTGTGATCATCTCTGCTGGCCCCTTAGAATGGGCTTTGCCAACAGATGTAGAAAAGGTAGGTAGGTAGACTCTCCACCTTGGTGACCCAAGCAGTTTTTAAAAACATTTTCTGAGTTGCACCTGTATTCCTTCCAGCTCTGGGTAGACCTCTGAAGTGAGGTGTTCTATACCACTGCAAAGCAAGAATAGCAAATTATATTTTATGATGGTAACCAACATCTTCCCTTGAACCTTAGCACAGGAAGATCTCTGGAATGCATTCAGAGTCAGACAGCAGGGACCTTTGGGTTGGGGTGTGAAGAGAACTGTGGCCTTGTGAATTAATCAGAAGTGCTGGGAAAAATGTGCTTTAATAGAAGTTATTAATTTCTTGTTCTGGCAAAGCAGTGACATCATAGTATGCAAAAGTTCATGGTTTCATTTCATAATTAGGAAAAACTCAGCTTGAAAAATAGCCAGATGACCTTCCTGTCCCTGTGTCTCTCCTTAATTAAAGATTTCTCATGGGGCATGATTCAAATATTTGAGACATTCAGACATTTTAATGAAAAGGTACCAAAGTCTCACAAATTCCCCTTCTTAGTTCAGTAGAATTGGCTATTGATTCTGAAAGCAGGTGGCTGCTGCCTGAATTCGGACACACTGGCTTTTGGAGTGTGTATTGATAACTTTGCTTGCTAGGTTTATCAAGAGTTGCAACTGTATGGTCCTCCTGTAACTGGCCTTAAATTTTGCCCATTCAGGCTACTTTTATCTTTGCCAATCATCTGCCTCAGATTTATATGTGGAGAAAAATCATCCAAATGGGATCAACTGTTTAAAATTTTTTTTTCTTTGGGAAATGAAGAAACTTCCTGTTTTGGAGCTGAGAATTCAAATTTAGTGGAAGGGTACATCACTAGGAAAGATGTAATTTGGAAATATTTTTATTGAACTCCTTAGCTTTTAAATTTCCCAACCTTTCATGTAGCAGTGAGGTTTTTGCACCTCATTAAGGGTCAGGTTTTTTGCTGCAAAGGTACCTGTGGCTGCTGTAGGCTTCTAAAGTAAGGTGCCTTCCTCTATAACTGAGTAGGATTTTTTCCTTTTAAATCCCTTTTGGATTTAGAGAACCTGTTTTTTAATCCCTCCTGCACACACCTTCTTGGACAGAAGTACCCTGCCCAGTTAAGCTTATCTTTTCCTTTCCCTTTGTTCTTTGTGTTGGTCCAAGCACTGGAAAAGTGGAAAATGAGGTCCAAGACTGTTGGGCTGGAGGGTAATGAGAAATACAGAGAAACTTCACTTGGGAAGAAGATTGATGAGCTCTATAAGGAGTCTTAGATGAGAGGAGGGAGCAGGGAGAGGTTTGGGAGGTTGTAGATTAAGGAGAAAACTGCAAAGACCTGGATGTGCTGGGAGCCTGTGAAGAGGGATGGGCATAATGGAGTTGAGAGCAGCAGAGCAGGGAGGCAACGATACAGAGGGGTGGAGAAAGTCTTGGAGGGCCAGGGAGTGGAGCAGCGGCTGTAGTGGGGCTGGGGGAGAGACATGGAGAGGGAGCCTGGTGGATGGGAAGCACGCTCAGGATAGGAGTGACTAGAGATTTAGGGCAGTGAAAAGTGAGAGGAGGGACTCATATCCTGTTGTTCATGGATATGGGGATTAGCATGGGAAGCATAGTAGCAGGAAATTAGGATGGGAAACAGAATGAGGAAAGTGGGAAAGGAGTGAAAGAATGAATATCAGGGAAGGCAGAAAGAAAATAAACTGAGTTCAAAGTATGGTCAGGAAAGTCCATCTAGAGCTTTGCTTTCCCAGCTGTCAGCAGGTATCAGTGAAACCCACTGGCAGAGTATGTCTGTTCTCCCCTCCTGCAGTGATCCACCACAGGCTGCCATTCCTTAGGTTATTCTGAGCAGCTGGGCAAGCTGGAGTTACCTGCACTGAACCTATTCCAGCCCTTCTGCTCCAAGGGTCAGTTAGGCACTGGAATTTCAATAAACGATTACTTACTTTAACCTATGAAGTTGTGCTCTGAAGAACAATATTCAAATGCTACTAAGCTTCAAAACCAAAGGCTCAGAAGATGGGAGTTGTCAGAACTAAAGATTTTCTGGGAAACTGGTGAAATGCTTAACTAGAAATGGCTTTATTTGCTCCTGGCATCACTTTAATCTTCCTGTCAAACATGGGTAACACTTCTTTCATGCAGAGAAGTATTGTGAGCCTACACACACACACACACAGTGCTTTAGGCTCACTGGATGGAAGGTGCAGGGAAGTGATTGATCAATAGTAATTGATCATGTTTGGAAAGGGATGAAAGTTTGAGATTTCTGATTTACTTTCTTGAATATGGGAAATTTTTTCTGCAATTTCTTGTAGAAGACACTGATTTCCTGCTACAAGTCCTGCTTATACCACAGTGCTGCTACCTTAAATTGCTCTTCACTTTGATGTTTATTCCTTTTTACCACAAGTGAGTTAATAATTGCAGCTGCCTGGAGGCTCAGGAATGGAAAGCGGGGTGGTTTTGATCTATCCTTTAAAACTTGAAGAAGATTCCAGGAACTGTGTTTTTTTTCTAGTGCAGTGGGCACATCTACGTATTACTACTTGCAGCTAAAGGAAGAATAATGCTGGTAGTTCTACTAAAAATGCTTTTCTTTTACAGACACTGAAACCAGAGGGAGTTCAATATGTTAAAAACCAGAGGCACGGGCTGGATTCTACCAATGCTGTAAAGAAAATAGGTACTGTGAGAACATCTACTTTCATCTTACTCTGTTCTATTTGTATATTCTTTACTCTCTTTCATATGGATCTCGTAAAATGCCTTGATTCTTTTTGTGTGTTTTTAACTTTCTGAGAAGCACTGGCAGCTGTCTGATTTATTTGTACACTGCCCTGATGCTGTCCTTGCACAGGGATGTATCTGAAGAGACTTGGACAGGGTCCTTCTGCAGACAAATCTCTTCTGGATTTACTGGTACATGAATACTCCATCATGGTTATGTGCAGAGAAGATTATATCCCCCTTATGCTGTCTTTGTCCTTTCCCTGATGCTGTCCTGGATGCACCAGAGCTTACTAAGGAGGCAGACACTGTAACTTATTCAAAAGAAGTTCTTCAGTGCTGAACTGCTGGAAAGTCTTAGGTGTGACAAAGGGTGAGAGCAGTGAAGTGTCTGCTGGGCAGTTTAGTCATCCTTTGCTTCCGGGGGATTCTACCTATGAGTGCTGAGTCAAGTGTGACAGAGACCTGCAGAGGGTTATCTTGAAAGAAACTTGATTTTTATGCTGAGATCCTGTTTAAAGGTCAAACTGCCTGTGGCACAGACCACGCAAAATAGTATTTTAAATGTATGCCAGTACAGATGAGTTGTACTTCAGACTTAGGAGGAGTTCATGAATAATGCAAAGGACTTCAGGTGGCATGGTGCATTTTACTTTCTGCAGGGGGTGCAAACTCATGGCTAAGCAGGCACAGGATGTGAGAATAGCTGCAGGTCAACAACATCTATCACAGGAAAAATAACTGGTCCTGTTTGCTCAGCAGTTGTTTTCAGATGAGCAGGAGAGTGAACGTGTCAAGAGAGTTCCCTGCTTCATGTCTTTTCTCTTGTACCCTTAAAAACAGCCACCCCGTGCATCCCAAGTGCCAGTGCATCTTTCTCAGGCTCTTTATCAGCATAACGGGTTGGTTTGGGCTGCTGGTCCTCATAAAAATACTTCAGCGTAACAAAACTCATTTCAAAACTCCCAGCCACCTCCACACATTTTTTTTTTATTGCTGCTGCAAATGAAATGGCTTGTGGGAGAAAAATGCCATGGGAAGACTAAAATGGATCCTGCAGCCAGAAAGCCGTCTGTAGTGAGAAAAGCCAAAAATATCTGAGGCAGGCGCCAAGTGCTGAGATGAGTTGAGGTCTGTGAGTGTGGCATTGCTTTCTGCAGGCCACGAGCCTCTTGTTTCCTCAGGCCTCTGCTTGCCTGCCTTCCACCATCGTTCTGTTTATAGGGTGCCCTGAAGTGCAGCCTGCAAACCACTATTGCTTCCAGAGAGAGAGAAACAGGGAGAGAAGGAAAGGCCTGCTGCAAAGGACTTCTGCAGGTTTTGAGTGCATGCATTGTATAAAGACCAAAACACTTCAAAGCTTTTTTTTTGTGAATGAATTACCCAACTCTTTTTGTTGGCAAAATGAGGCTGGCATTATCATGAGGACACAAAATACTTGAGACCTCTTTTGGAGATAAATCCAGGAAAACTACGTCCTTAGCCTGTGGACTTTTTTGCTTCCTGACCTGCAGTGGAGGAGCTGGGAACTTTATGCGAAAAAAGAAAAGGGAGGCAAGGTTTTTTCTGAACTTCAACAGATAGCATGGTTAAGTGTTGGTAGAAATTCCAGGTCTCTAATTGTTTTTCACCCTCTGCTTTTCACCTCTGCTGGTTGCAGATTCCATGGCTGCACCTCTCATGGGGAGCCACTTCACACTGCAGTGTTGAGCCAGAGACTCCATCAGTGGCTACAAACTTTGTACTGCTGTGAGAAAGCTACATGTGCCAATTAGGTTTGATTTAGCAGGCATAATTCCTCTGCCAGATTCACGGGGTTTTAATTAGGAACAGAACCTCCTACAACTGGTGGTTCAGCACACAGTTCAAACTTTTCTGTGTGTTCTTTTCCAGCAAAAGGGCAAACACAGCTCTTAGCTTTAAAAAAGAAAAGGAGAGGAACTAGGCAGCTGGAGGCATTGCTTCTAACTTAGATTGATAATATATTACATTATTAAACAATTGAATTATGCACAAGAAAAATCTGACACAGATTTCATGAAGACAAATCACGACAAACCAGTCTAATTTCTCTCTTTGTCAAGGTAATTTGCCATCAGATAAATGGGAACAAGTGCCTATGACTACAGATCTTTATGGAAAGGCAGTCAAAGAGAAGTTTTCGGTGACTCATTCTCAAACACATTTTTGGAGGGAAGAAGGATATCTTGGTGCCCTATCCCAGGTGAATAGTAAGAGCTTGGCTGAAGGACTAAAGAGCATATGTATAAAATTTATGAATGACACCACCCTGGGAAGGGTTGCAAAACCCTGGGGCAGAACTATGTTTCAGAGTTATCTCAGTGCCCTAGAGAAGTGTTCTGAAATAAAGAAGGTGAAATACAATAAAAAGCAAGAGTATTGTAGTTAAAAAGGAGAAACCAAATCCTCAAATATACCTAAGGGAGAATAGTTGACTGACTAGTAAAGTAATGCTTTCTAATGTCCAGTCTAAACCTCCCCTGATGCAGCCTTGAACCATTCCCATGCACCCTATCACTGCATTACCAGGGGGGCAGAGATCGTAGAATCACAGGATGGTTTAGGTTGGAAGGGACCTTAAGGATGATCCAGTTCCAACCCCTTACCATGGACAGGGAACCTTCCACTAGACCAGCTTGCTCAAAGCCCTATCCAACCTGGCATTGAACGCTTCCAGGGATGGGGCAGCCACAGCTTCTCTGGGCAGCCAGTACCAGTGCCTCACCACTCTCTGCACATTGTCCTCCTCAGGAAGATGGAGAGAGCAGAGGGGTCACCCCTCAACCTCCTTGTCTCTGAACTAGACAAGCCACTGCTCACAGGACATCCTTCCAGCCATCCTTTCAGCCCTTTCTCCAGCTTTGTTGCCTTCCATTAGATGCTTTTGAGTACCTTAACAACCTTCTGAAACTGGGGAGCCCAGAACTGCCCCCTGGATTCAGTGTGAGGCCTCACCAAGGCGAAGTCCAGTGGGAGAATCCCCTCTCCTGACCGGCTGGTTATTCTGTATTTCCCACACCCCAGGCTGGGGTTTGCCCTCTTGATTCATCTTGAGCCTGCTGTCAGCCAGGTGGCAATCCTGGGAAGGGGACAAATCTGTATGTATTTGTGTGTCTCCAGTCTTCATTGAGGTTGGTCAGGAGTGTATAACCATTTTCAGAGCCTTAAGCAGCAAAAATAAAAAATAAATCTACAGTCCACAAAAGACATCACTGATGATTCAGATCAGCATCATTCCTCTTAATGAAGCAGTACTGAAGTGATGTTCTTTGCTGGTTAGGATGCTGTTTGCTGCTAGTTGCCATCTGCCTTGAATCCAAGATTTCATGCTTCAGATCTTCTGCCAGTAGCTGAATTAGCTAAAATTTTCCAGCCAGACTTCAGTGCATGTCCATTTTTTTGCATATCCAGAGAAGCATTTGCTTCTAAACCCATCTGTACCAACAGCTGTTGTGCTTCACCTCAGAATCAATCCCCCTTAAATGGGCAATAGAATAATGTATTTGTATAGAAATTCCTCAAGTGTAGTTTGGAATATATTCTGCTGTTTGTCAGGATTAAAGGCACATATTGTGAATATGTCTATTACTAAAAAGAAATTAAATGTGTGGTTTAATGTAGACATTAGTGGTCCATTTACCAAGAGAAATAGAAATGTTAGATGAATGAGTGACTTTATCTGCTAAGCCTTTTTCATTTTGTTTTAGCACCATTGTGCTAAAACACCCTGTCCTTGAGCCTTTATCCCAGGCCAGGGGAAATCCTCACTGGCAGAGCAGAGGAGCAGGAGCAGAGCTGTCCATCCACATACACCCCAGAGGAGGCATTTAGTGTTTCACAGCTGTAGTAATGCCCTTCAGAGGTGTCATTCTTTACATGATAAAGGTTAGGAATAGAATGGGATACTTGGAAAGAAGGAATGCCAGTGAAATGCATTAAGCTGTGGATTTTCTTGTAGGGTCTCCTTATCAACTCTGCTAAGCAGCAGAGGAGAAAAAGTTTCCGCTATTCAGTCTAATTCTTAACTCTGGTTGGTATTTTGCAGATACAGAGCTGCATCCTTCACAAGGCCCCCACCAGAACAAGCTGCTGACAAAGCCAAGTGGCTTCAAGAGATATCCTAAGGCGCAAGGATGGACTGTGACTGTGAGGCACGAGAACCCGACTCACTCTTCCAGAGGTGTTTCCTGGCTATTACAGCCACTGTGATAACCAGAGGCCAGTCTGAAGCTGTGCCTGGATATGTTTATGTATGGTTCCTGTACTGAGAAATAGTATGTTTTGATTTGCACTTTCCAGCTACTGCTGTCAGTTGTTTTCATGCAAGTAGTTGTCTTTACCCTGTGCAGTTCCAGTGAGATAAGGGAGTTGTCAAGCAGAGCAGAATTTGGCACACCATGTCTATTTTAAGCTTTCCCTGTGGGCCATCTTCATGTGACGTCTTCATGTCATGAACAGAATTGTCTTTAGTCCAGTGTGACTGTTCAGTGCACAAACCAATGTGAATGCAGTACCTCAATAAAATCTGGCACTTGTGTTGTATTTTTCTTAATTTATTATTTTCCCCCATCTTTGTTGCCTCAGAAGATTCTCATGAACCTTGAAATTATTTTGATAGGAGAATTTTCCAACAAAAGGTGAAGTTAGTAAAGAGTGTATTTTTGCAGGGAAGTTCTATTTTAACAGCTGTTTTCACTGGAAACAGTATACACTGAAATGAATTGGGGTAAACATCCACAATTGTTTTGCAAATTCTGCATCAAAATATGTTGGAATATTTCTTGAGAAGCAAATGTAAAAATTTTCAAGTAGTATTTCAGTTTAGCAGGCGCACTAATTTGTGAAGTATTGCACCTCCTTCAGGTAATGAAAGAGCTCTAATTGCACATTTTATTTCCCCAGAAGTCTTAGAACAACCAGCACAGCTTTTACTGTCATATTTAAGTTTTCAAGTCTTTCAAGCTTTCAGTGCTGAAATCATGAACATTAATGATAATGATTTCTTTTTATCTTTCGAGGATTCTTCATGGTGAGTGATCAAAAGAATTTCAAAAATATTTAACCATGCTGTTGATGTTAAGGCAGTAGACAGATTATATCTTCCATTTGCAGGTGAAGCCTAAAGTATTTACCTACTGTGTCAGTTTTTTCTCTGGTTTATACTTCAATTTTGTAAGATAAAATCCTTGTCTGCTCTTTGGGAGTGACATCTTTTTGTGTGATAGTGCTTGAAATTTAAACTGCAGCTGTCTGGTATTATGCATCAAAACCCCAAAGTGCTACTCTTGTGTGAAATAATACACCAGTGCCTCCAAAAAAAGTAGAGAATATGCTATATGTTCTTTCAATAGCTGTTTGCATATAATATCTCCCTAAACTGGCATTTGCCACTGTGGACGTCTAGAAAATTGAAGCCACATTGAATGCACAAAGAAAGCATTTTTATAACTCCAGAACATAAACCTGATCTTCTGGCCTCATAAGTTTCTTGATTTGGGCTGTCAAGGAGCAGAAGGGAAAAGGATTTGTGATTTTTGCCATGTGGTTTCCTTTGAGGATCCCAGCCCTGAGACACACATTCTGGAAGCATATTCTTCATTTTGAACCATCAATAAAAAAGGAGGATTTAAATTATTTTAACTGCATACAAACTTGAGCCAGCACTTCTTTAGTTTTTAAATTTTAAAATATTAAAGATACTTAATAAAATATACTTTATTTTGAATGTTGCAGGCCAATTGTCTCTCAGGCAATTTCTAAACCTTTGATCCCTCAAATGAGAATTTTATTTTCCCTTCATATACTGGGCTTTTTATTAATTTTGAGTATCCTAAGATACCAAAGTAACAGAATAAAAACCAAAATGCAAAAAAATGCTTCCAGTTCTTTGCCTGTGTCTAATGCCTGCTTTTGTTTTGTGTTAAGAAAATGCACTTCTTTGCCCTTTTAGCTTGTTATTTTGTAATTGAGGGATTCTAAATGTCACCAAAAAGTACCTCCCACACTGGCTTGATTAGGGACTCAGCACACTGCCCATAACAGCTTTCAAAGTGCAGTCACAACAAGTGTGACTCCCTGTGCTTAATAGGCATAATAAGGCTTAATGTACTTGTTAGGCATAGCCCTGATTTTAGCCTTGGGAACATTTTAAGCTTAAATTGCTTAAATTACCAGAGCAAAGCAAATTCAGGGCTGTTGTGCCACCATGAGCTGTACAGAAGCCATTAAAGCTCACAGGAGCATTTTTTATTGTTTTTCAAAGTTGAGGAATTTTTCTAATCATAGGGTCAAAACAGAAATGGGAGAATTGTGTAATAGCATGGAATACTGTGGGATATAGAAATACAGAATATGGATATAGAAAGTGTGTTTGTCTCTGTGCACTGACAGATGCCAGTGGAGCAGCACAAGCAGCAGCTCCTGATGGATTTCCCTGGTATCAGGCTGTTCCCACTGGCAGTTCTGGGGCTGGCAGCATCTCTCTTTGGAGCCCTGCTGGCAGCAGTGGCAGCTCCCTCCAAAGGGATCTGCCTTTCTTCTCCCTACCGTTCTCTAGATGTTGCAATATTAACAACTCGCTGTTCACTTGTGTTATTTAATCTGACTTTGGGTCTAAGCAGGAAAAACCTAATCAATGGTCCCACACAATCAATCAAGTATTTAATGACCTTCTTAAGGAATCGCTTTATTTAAGTATAATTCCTAAAGGCCTCATCTTTTTCAATTTCTAAATTAAGGAAGAAAGATCAAAGTCACAGTTTTACTGAGTGAAAATACTGTTTTAATTATTTTCCTAATATGACAAATGCTAGAGATCCTCAGGACTGTTCCAACCTTCAAGTTGTGGAGAACATGAGGCAGGAAGAGCATGAAGGTTCAGCTACTTCCCTAGGAATGCAAATGAGAAGCTTTTAAGTTTTATTCTGTTAGCCTGAAGCTCACAGAAATGCTGTCTCTTAATTTGAGGTAAGGAATTTTAAAGTTTTTCGAATGAATTTAGAAGTGATTATAGTTACAAGGTCAGAAGACTAGTTAATTAGGAGGTGTCTGAGGAAGATCTGTGTATTCTTTTCATAACCATTTGTCTGGAAGTTTAGGAAGTTAAGAAAAAATACAAGTAGAGCTCATATTTTAACAGTTACTGAATAGTGGGGTAAAGATCCATTAATACATTGCATTAAAAGCAGAGGATGAGAGAATTCTGCAATGGACCAGTTTTTGGAGAGTCAGCTCTTAGCCATGCAAACCTATTTGTGGTTCAAAAAAAGACATCTCTGCTACACTGAAAAACTGAAAAAATAAAAAAAAAGGAAAGAAAACCTGATCCAAACAGCCACCACCAGGATCTGTCTGAGTTCCAACACCATTTGTTTCTGGAGCAGATCTTCAGAAACAGGTGCTGGTTTCTAGTGCTCAGCGGGATTAGTGCCCTTAGCATCCCCTTTCTGCTGGTTCTTGGTGACCACAAGGATGTGATGTACAGGTAGAGGTAATTGGTTTAAATATGTGTGTGTGTAGAGCACATTTGTATAAGATGTCTTTATATGTGAAAAATCTACCCAGGCATCTCTGAAATCCCTGTGGCCAATGTACCGAAATTTAAATTTTACATGTTTTACACTTGCTACTTAAAAACATCTTTTCAGTCCTCTACAGTATTCTTACGCTTTTTCCAATCCCCATCCTTTAGAAAAACTGTTGAAGAGCCCGGTTTTGTACATAGAGTACATTTTGATGGCAACAGCAATGCAGAGTGGTGGAATGGATTAGTGTAAACAGTGTAAGTACAAAGAGGTGCATATAAGCACCTTTTTTGCAGCTGATGTTTCAAGATACTTTAGGTGAAGCGTATCTTCTGAAACTGCAGCTCCTCTTTCCCCTTGGTCAAAAAGAAGCAAGAGGATGTTAAGGCCTGGGATTTTTCCCTGCTCCCTCAGCTGTGCTGAGTGTTTTACCAGCTGGGTCTCAGACAGTGTGACCTGTGATTTAGTGGGAAAATGGGTTGTTCAGGATTTAGTTGGTTGTGGATGAACTTCTGCAGAGGAGCACGGGGTTGATGGGGCAGCATCCTGAGCCTCCTGGGTCCTCATCCAGGCAAAATCTCTGTCAATTCCAGAAGCATGAGCCAGGGTTTGTCCCCAGAATCAGAGGAGACCGAGCAGCTGGTCCATGAACATTTTACGTTGTCAATTCCCCCAGCAAATCTTTGTGGAAACCAAGCCTCAGGTCAGAAGCATCCCTGCCCAAAGCTGTGAATTCCTGCAGGGAGAGCGAGACATTCCTCTTGTTCCTGATGAATGACTACTCATTTCTGCAAACAAATGGAATGAAAGTACATTTCCCTTAATGAATGCACTGAAAAATTGAATCAATATTTTTGAATCAACCACAGAAAATTCAGTAAGTGGGGTCTGCTCCTTTTACAGTGCTGAATAAAAATGTCAAACGAGCACAACTCAATTATAGGAGAGGAAATAAAGCAACATGCTGAACAACCAGCAAGTTACTTCAAATTGCCAGTGCCATAACTACCTGTGGGGCATGAGAACAGGCAAGGCATAGCTTCAGCTGTGGGGAAATTGACTCAGAGTGACTTGTTTGCAACGTTTCAAAACTCAATTTTTCATCCCATCTGAGCTTTAGAGACTGGTTGCACCCTTCAGTCTGTTAATGGTTTTGCTAAAGAGGTTTTGTTATCTGTGAAGAAGTATGAGTCCCAATCCTGCAGCACAGCCCCACCTCCAGTGTTAAGGCAAAATGTGGAACAGTTGAAACTATAAGGAATATAAGTAGCCATGAACCTACAAATGACCAGCAGCCTGTGGCATGACGTGGTGCTTGGCCAAGTCAGATAGACATGCTGCCTTGGCAGAGCTTGAAGTTTGGAAGCAGGAAGGTATTTGGGAAAGCATCCAAAGGGCCCACAGAGAAGGATGGTGATGGCATGCTCTGTGAAGCAGATGATCATGGGCTGTTTTCA
>JAWWMP010000005.1:5426268-5459080 GCA_035047865.1 Dendrocincla tyrannina | reverse complement strand
GGAAAGCATCCAAAGGGCCCACAGAGAAGGATGGTGATGGCATGCTCTGTGAAGCAGATGATCATGGGCTGTTTTCAAGTGTATTCACTGCATTTGTTGATTAAGGAGTGATCAGATCATCTGGGGGCGAGTGGGAGGGAGTCTGGGTCACTCATGGGTGAAAGTTTGCATTGTTATTAACAGCAATTTGGCCTGTCTTAGGGGAGGGAAGGGAAAGGAAGGTAGAAGAGGATGGGGCTGGCATTCTGTTACTGCACGAGAAACCTCTCATTCTTAGCCCTCTTCGTCTCTGACTCCACTTTTTATTCATGAGTGGTGATTCACCTTTGTCTCTTATTATTCTTTCTCCTGTGTATGCATTTAAAGCACCCAGTCAGCATGGAAACTACCTCTCATATAAATGTCATCTGCTCCACAGAGACAAAATCAAAACCATCATAAAGTTACAGCAAATCTCTGCCAGCCTCACTGGTGAGTTACATGCAAGTGATTTCCTCCAAGCTTTGATGAGTTTTTGGGTTTGTGGTTTTGCTGCTGATTAGCATGTTAATGGGTGGCAGTTGGCATAAAGATCCCTCTAATACGTCATAACTGGAGAGCTTGTACCACTTGAGGAAAATAATGTTCCTTGCAGGTTATCAACAGGCAATGTTTCATATTTATCAGCTTGGCAACAGCAGGGAGTATGAGGAGCTGAAAAGTCCTCAGTGGTAGCATGTAATAAAGTAAAATAAAGTAATTTTCTAAGTAACTCAGAATATCACAATATCTTAAATAATAAAAAAAGAAGTAGTAAAGTGGTTGCACTGAGCAGTCAGTCTGTAGTGTTAGACAAGGGATGTGGAATAATATTTTATTTACCTCACCAACCGACTGTTAATTATGAGGCAGCCAAAAATAAAACCATCACAAAACATGATGCTTTGTGCAGCTGCTTGCATGTCTTTATGGAATAGTATGAGGAAGCACAAGATATCCCAGGACAGAGTAAAATGCAGGTGCAGAATTGTGTTTTGGTGATATAATGGGACTAAATTAAATCTGGAAGTTACACTCGGGGAATTCAAACCCCCACAGAAGGAATATGCTGGTGGATCATTGAGCTGTATCTGAACAGTGCTCAGCATTCATTGCTTATTCCACATGGTAACATACAGGAAAAGGGAAACAGGAGCATCAAGCCTGCACAGTGGGGAAGGATGGAGTTAGAAAGCACTCTGCAGCATGTATCAGATAGCAGAAAGCCTGTGGAAGGTATTGGTCTGTCTGGTCATTTACACCAGAGATAAAATCTTTGAGATGTCCTGTGCAGAACACTGCCCTGTGGACAGCCAGGTCCAGCTTTATAACTTGCAAAAGTCCTGTGGTCCAGGCTCATTTGGGACAAAGTTGTGAGGTGCAGTGCCAGGGACACACTGCCAGTTTTCTTGTGCCGCTTGAAAAGCACACACAGAAAGAAGAAAAGACAGAGCAGGTGAGACAGAACCATTCCCCACCCAGGGCCCTTTGATCCAGAGGGTATGCAGGTGTGCTGCTGTAGCCAGAGAATCCAGAGCAGGTTGTTCTCATGTGTCCTGTACACGCCCAGCTCACCCTGTGGTAGCCAGCAATGCCTGCAGTACAGTCACCCTGTGATTGCTTCTAATGGCAAATCACAGACAGGTGACACATTGGCAAGTGCTCATATCCAGACCTTCACACACGTCTGTACTTTTCCCAGTGTCTAACGTGGCAGCAGAAATGGAAGAGAAAGGTTTTTGGGAAAGTTATTTTCAGCCTTATGGATTTCAAATTCTTCCTGTTACTGCCTCAGGAGGAAACAGTATTTGTGCAGGTTTCAAGTCTCACAGCATTAAGATGATTCAGGGAAAAGTATTTGGAGTTTTGACTTCTGGCTCATACCTCCCCTAACATTTACACTTTTCTGATTTGTTCTCTTTCAGGAACACTGTGTTCAGTTCAGTACCTAAAACTCTGGGATTTGGCTGGAAAATATTAGACTAACTTTCAGATTCTAAGATCATCTGAACATTTTAAAGGTATGTCTTGAAACCAGTTTGGAATATGATTATTTGAACAAATGTTTGGGTAACACATAGGCTTTCCAGTCTGGAAAATGACTAGGAAGAATAGGATCCCCTAGGAAGAATAGGATCCCTCAGTATTAAAGACACATAACAGCTTTTTATGGAACAAACTTTTAGGAGGCAGAAGTGTTGCACATGCTGAAGAAATGAACTAAAAGAAACATCCAGGAGCCCAGGCTTAGGCAGTTAAGGAGCAGACTTCATGTATCAGTAAGCATAAATTGAGCCTGAGAATTAGATCTGTGGTTGCCCATTATTTAGTGCTAATGAGAAGCATAAGTTAAAAAAGAATAGTATTTCTTAATAAAGCAAAAATGCCACCACAATCATTGTTTCTTACTTTAACAGAAGGAAATATAGTAGTTTCATGGGACATTATTAGAAGCAATTTAAATGTCATCATATTTCTTTATAGACCATAGTTAATACACATCTAATAAACCAAGAATGTTGGAACTTGTACTAATTTTATCCTCAGAACACAAGACCTTTAGACATAGAAATCTCAAAACCTGAAGCAGCCACTAGCTCTCATGGTTGGAAGTTTTACAGAATATTGCTTGTTCTCATTGTGATGGTCACTTTTCACCTCCCTGCTTCTGCTGGGACTGTAGTTCCCAGGAGCTCTGAACATCATATTCCGAGGCCTAAGAGTGCCAGGACTAAGCATTCCCTAGACTTCTGCTGTCTGTAGTGAGTCTCTGCTCCTTCCCACACTTCAAAACCCTTTGGTCCATCAGGAGACACTGAGCTTCCTGGCTGGTGGAAGTGCCCAGGGCTCTTGGTGTGGAGAAGGATGCCCAGCAGCACAGTAGCTGTGAGTGGGGAGGAAAGAACAAAGATACACACAAGGTGTACATAGCTGGTTTGTAACCAGGAGCTTGGCTGGGCAGGGGGTTAGCTTAGAGATGGTGTAGTGAGAGACTCAGGTGAATGTAGACTTTTGTGGCACTGCTATCCCAGGAACTGCTTTGAGGGGAGGCAGTTGTTTTTCCGCTGCCAAAGCCCATATCTGTAAGTTCCACCCTGGATCTGTTGACTCCTTTTCTGCTGCGTGCCTGCATCCTTGCAGATGATGTCTGTAGGGCTGGATCTCCCTGGAATGATCAGCAAGCAGGTCACTGGCACCAAGGATGAGACAAGGTGGTGTAGCAAGAGGGGAAGCTGCTCTTCCCCAAACAGCAGGAGCCCCCTCCAGCCAGTTGTAGATTTGCTGCCAAGTGTGACAAGCAGAGAACTGAACTCTCAATAAATAAGTCCAGACATTTTTATTTCCTGTGTACTGAGGCTGAAACAAAATACTTGAGGACTGCCTGACAAGCATTATATGCCTCAGCCAAAATAATTTTCTCCCTTTTTCATAGCACTTTCAGCAGCAAAAAGTAATGAGAAATACTTGGCTATTGGCATTTTCAGCTACATCTATTCAGTCTTCCAGAACTGAATGGTTTAGCTGGATGCTGGAATGTCAGAGTAAAAGACTCTTCATCCATTAATACTCTGAGAGCAGCCACACTGGGCTTCTGCTTCCAGTGGGAACTCCGGTAATAGCCATCAAACATTTTTCAAGCCTGTGTTTTAACTCCTAAGAAAGTACACACTTGACTCACTGCTGGATGATGCTGTATGGCCCTGGGCACTGCATCTGTGAGTCAAGGGTGCTTTTGCCAGGTCACAGCTGTAAGCAGAAGGGTCCTGATGCTGCCCCTGTGTACTGAGAACTTTCAAAACCCCTGCTCTGAATGCCTCCAACCAATATCAGAATTAGGCCTTGAGTCTTAACTATATATTGTAATCCGCAGTCACACTTCTGTCTTCTGTGCTTTATTTTCTCAAATAACTCCTAGCATATATTTAATTACTTGCACTGTGAGTGTGCATCAAGGTCTGGGCCAGAATGTCTGCTTGGTTGTGCTTGGTACCTTTCCCCACACTCCTTTTCCCAGCATGTTACAAGAGTAGAAAGGACTGCGAGATTTTTATAAGTCCCCTGAGTTAGGATTTTCTGGGGAGAGGGAAAACAAAGTTAATTGAAGTACTTTTATACAAAGGAATAATGTTTTTGTCACCAATGTTTGAATCATCTACCACTATTGATGTACCAAAGTCCCATAATATACAGAGCATGTAGAATTATAGTAATATTTCATTATTTCATCATATTTTCATTCAATACTTCCTATTCATCCAGGGACATCCTACGTGCCTACTTGAAACTCAGAAGCACCTAAGTGATACAAGTGAACATCCAGAAGGAGAGATCCACTAGGACATCCATGTTGTGTGGGTGTTTCACTTCAATTGACCTTCTGGCATTAGCACTCGAGGCCTTGAGACAGACTTAGGTGCTTACCTGTGTCCTTCCTGTCTCAAGCATTTCTTCAAAAAGCCATCTATGTGGCTGATGGGATGGTGGGAAATCAGAGGAAGATGAAGTTTCTCTAGTAGCTTGAAAACTGGAATGGGAACACTTCTTTGGAAGGGTACCTTGATTGTTTTTCTGCGTCCCAGTCTCCCCAGTTTTGAGCAGCAGTGAGTGGTTGGAGGTGTGCTGCAGTGGTAGCATTTAGCAGTCAAGGGCTGCCTGTTCCAAATTGCTTTGCTCCTGAACCCAGTTATGGTTGCTAAGTGACAAAAACCTAATTGTCTTTCATGACTTTGACTAAGCCAAGCATTTAAAAGCAAGACAGTGAAGTGCTAAGGACAAAGCAGCTCTCCTGCTGTCCATATAACAAACCAGGTTTGGTACTAATCTGTTTTCTTAGAGCAGGCAAAGGTGTTTGTTTGCTGTTCTTCTCCAGTAACTTTATTATTCCTGAGAGTATTATAGAGAATTACATTAATTGCTATGGTAATTGGAAAAGGAAGCAATTACTTTCAGCAAATAGCAATTACTTCACCTTCCCAAATTTGTCTGAGACCACACCTGGCCTTCATCCCAGATTTATAACAAACAGTTTTTCTGGAAATTAAAAAAGAAAAGACATTGCTGTTCTTTGGTATGTAGGGTGTGCAAATCTGCACATTAGGGATCTTATCCATGGCCAAACTCAAAGGACATAAACAGATACTTAAAAATCTCCTGACTTTTGTAAGCATCTCATCTTAGTGGTGGCTTAGTACTGCTTTTTTTACAGTGCGTGTGTTTGCTCTGTTAACATAGGAGTGTAGTGATGACATACATAGCATTAATAGTACTAGAATGCTACAGAATGCCTCACAAAGACATTAAATTATGTCTAGAGATCAAATTCCCTAAGTTGATAATGTGCATAGTAGCTTTTCCCTGTGTTTCTTTTGTTTTTTTAAGCAATGTCTTTTACCCAGTACTAATTCATAAACTGTTTTGGGGTTGGGTTTTTTTTGTGCCTGACCTCGACTGAAAACTTGTTGATAAACATCTCCAGCAGTGTTTGGCTATTCACAGCAGCCTTCCTCAACATCACTAATATTCATTAAACCTGCCAGAATGAGAACCCTCCAAATTGCTAATTACCAAGGTACTGGACGGTTTGCAGGAGTAAACTGAAAAATACTTAGTCCTTGCTTTTACTTGGAAAGATGGATGGCATTTTCTGCTCTGTTTGTGCTCTCTGGTGCAAGGCCAGCCCTGGAAAGCGCCCAGGGGTACCTTAGGAAGGGATGTTTTCATCCAGGCAAGATGAAGGTGGAGCTGGAGGATCGATAAGAATCGATGCCCCGTTTCCCACCTACCTTCTACATTCAGAGCTGTTCTTCAGGGGCTCCACAGCAGTACAGTCTGTAGCTGGAGGCTGAAGTCAGCACAGCAGGCTGAGGAAAACAACAGGAAGCTCCCACTAAGTTGGCTCTACTAAAATCTTCCATATGTGCTCGGTAGCCCAGGCTCGGTTTGCCATGACACAGGCACACCCCAAATCCTTCAGCTGTGGTTCATCCTTGTAAAAACTGTTTTCTCTGGAGAAAGAGCTCTGCAACCTTAAGTAGTGTTGGTGTTTTTCACTGCTGCTTATTTCTAGTGTAATAATTTATGGTCCTGGGCCTGATGGGCAGAGTATGTGGATTCCCTGGGGGTTTGCTGGCTGAGAACACTTGCTGAGCCCTGAGCAGCACAACTCATAAACACCGTGTTAAGGCCGTATTTGCTTTTCATCTCAGCTTTGCTCTGTGTGCCAGCAATTTGGAGCAATAATTGACATTACCTTGAGATCTAAAGGTCTGCCTGCACTTTTTTGTGAGCAGACATGATCTCACCCTGTGCTTGGTAGGAAAATACCATCTCCAAACAAGGGGTTAGCAAAGAAAGCCCTGACTCTCTGCTGATAGTGGCATGTGCTCAGCTTCAGGACTGTGCCCTATGGCTCACAGCCAGCCTGGAACACAGGCTTGGGGAGAAGGGAAAAGAAAGATGGACCAGCCTAAATCTGGAGTGAGGTTTAGAAAACAGACTGTAGCATACTTCTCCATCAAACCATGTGAATTGAGCACTTTGCTGCATCTCCAGATAACCTGGATGTAATTAAAAACCTTGCTTGGTGTGAATTAATGTGATTGGAGTCAGAATTCGTCTTGCTAGGTGCTTTCTTTAAATGAAATATAACCTAATTATACAGACCAGTTATCAAAGAAACTGTATCACAACTCCCTGGGCACAATTTCAGATTATGGCCCCAATGGTTTAGTATTTTGAATAGTGCAATGCTGCAAGTTTGGACACCATGTGAGTTTTAAGTGATGCAAAAAGTGTGTGAACTCCACTGTACACGTTGTCTTCCAACACACAGTTTTCAAATAGCTGTTCAAATCGTTTTCCAGCTTTATTTATGTGGCTCAGAAGGATAAAGGACTTAAATAAAACAGCTTTTCCAACAAAGGCATGTAATTAAAACTTGACATTCAGCCACTAAAGAATTCCCCAATGGCCAAATGAAAGCTGAAGAGTGTTGAGGGATATCAGTGACGTGCTAAGCCAGATCTGCCTTCCCCTCTCAAATTAGAAAAAATCAGAATTAACTGAGAAAAAAATTGCTTCAGTCAAGTCAAATTTTAAAAGATACTGAATTATTAGAGTGAGGTAAATTCACTGGGAGTGTGAAGAGCAGCTGGGAATGGGAATTGATCAGCAATATGGATATATAGATCATGAAAACGAAACTGTTCGACAAAATTATAGCAATGTTGGGTTTTATCTCTTCCCAGACAATTAGCAAATCTCTCCATTATAGAATTGATGAAAAAGCTGAGGAAGTCCCATTCTGACATGGCAAAGGATTGCAAGAGGAGGCATCCAAATGTAAAGTCTGGGTATTGCCCCTGCCTTGCGAGAGCTGCTCTCCAGCAGCCCCCCTGAACACACCAGGCCACTGGCTCTTGGTACCTGAACTCCCTCTGTTTGCTTGGATTTTTGTTCAACGTTCTGGTTTTCACCAACAAGACCAAATAAAGAACTTGAAGCACAAAAGGTGGGTACAATACTGTACCTGGTATTTCAGGGCAAGTCAAAGAGGAAG
Source organism: Dendrocincla tyrannina (assembly GCA_035047865.1). NCBI lineage: Eukaryota > Metazoa > Chordata > Aves > Passeriformes > Dendrocolaptidae > Dendrocincla > Dendrocincla tyrannina. The sequence continues at coordinate 5,451,504 of JAWWMP010000005.1, read as the reverse complement.
CTGTTTTATTCCTGAGTTTATAAAAGCAGCTCAAATTAACAGGATTTTAATGGACCTGCCAGATTCTGTGCAGACCATGTGCAGTCCTCCTAAAGGACTGAGCCAGCACCTTCCAAAGAGAAAGACTGAGCTGTTGCAAGTTATGTGCAAATGTGACCATCTTTAATGCTGGGCATAAAATTTTTATCCAAAGGCACAACTCAGCTTAAAATACTGGAACTAACCTCTGACTGTGGTCCTTTCAGATAACCCAGAATCTTACTGGGAGAAAGAAGCATATCATTTCAGTAGCCAAACAGTATAAATTATAATGAATTATCCTTTGAACAAGCTACTCATCCTCAATGTGTATATGTACATTTTGGGAATATGGGAATTTTAAAAATGCTTCCTAAGTGTATATCAAGACTCCACTGAAGTGCTTTCATCCTCATTTTTATGCAATGCAAATGTAATTCACTTTTGCTATTCGTGTTCCCAGTTTAAGTGAATAAAAAAACAACTTAGACTTTTAAAAATGATAGTATTAGCATGAAGACAATAGACATGTTTCTTTTGGCACCATGGGAAAGCTGCAACAACCATTTCTTTCAAGAAAAGACATAAATGCCATTAATTTAAATTACCAGCGAGCAGATGTGGAGGGTAGCTAACAAATCATTTTCTGTTAGAAAATAAAAGCATCCTTTTATGCATATGAGCATCAGTTATACTGGGGGAGTTAAGACCACATTAAGAAACTTCAGATGCAAATTCACTATTAGATATCTTTAGCATGATCTCTGTGACTTTTAGTTATTTCATCATATCTCTGTGGTAACTTCATTATACAATCCTGCTCCCAGTCTCTTCTCTCCCTTTGTCTTACACCCTTCCTTTGACACAAGGTTTGCACCAGTCACAGCACTTAAGTGGTGTGTCCTCCCTCCCATGACAGGCCCTGGGTTTCTGGCACCACTCACCTGCTGTGCTCCTCCCTGGGCTTAGAGCACATAGGACTGATTTTCCCATCAGTGATGAGGTTGGGTAAGATGATCACTAAATGCTTTGCCAGGGTTTGTCTCCCAGGAGCTTGCACAGATCTGGGAGGAGTCTACAGACCAGAGCTCCACTGACAGTCTCCTGCTCTGCCATGTTTATCCCTAGGTTTATGGATTCAAATTTTTGTGATCACTTCCATAAGTTGGCTTGATGGAACTGTCAGCATCAGTGGTCTTTTAATTCCCTGTATTTCTTCATGGAGGACTTTTAAAATCCAACTGTTCACCCTGGAGACAGTAGAACACTTGAGCAGTTCTGCCTGTCACTTCTCTGTAGTAGAGAATAGCCCTGGGTGTGGGTGCTGTCCCCTCTGTGCTCCCCAGCTCCCTCCACCCACCTTCAGCCAGGAAGAAGTACATACAAGTGAGAAAATAAGGTGGAATCATACAATGTTCGAGGTTTTTAAAAAAATAAAAATTAACTAGGCTAGTTTTAAGTTGACATAATCCATAACCCCCCACCCAAACCATTCCCCCCAGCCCAAGCCCTGCTGTACAAGCAAAGTAGTTACAACACAGGAAATATGTGTAAAAGGCAGTGTCTCTCTCAGCATCAGGTGTGGACTATAACATGTGGCTTTCCATCATGGGTTCCTCTGAGAGTCCTGCAAGGTCCTTTCCATTAACTACTGCAATTAGTCTCTCATGTTTAAAAGGCCTCAGGTTGGTAGCAATGATGTTCATTGACAGGGCCCCTTGCTGTCCTAGTTAGGGATTGGTATGGATTGGCACATGAACAGAGCACTGGGTGGGAGTGGGGTTCTGCACATGTTTCTCCTGTTAAAAGCAAAAGCCAGTCAAGGCAACAGCCCAACCAGAGTTTTATACTGCAGTGAAGACTGGTGGAACAGAAGATGTTTTATCAAACTAGTAATTGAGGAAGAGCAAGGACAAATGTAAACTTTTCGGCAGCCTGTGCATGATTCAGTATTTCAGACATCAGCACTGCTGAATCCAGGATTGCTGAATTGCCACCCTAAACCCATGCAAAGGTTCCTTTCCATGCAGCAGCTGCCTCAGTGTGCCCACTACCATGTGCTTCCAAGGAAGGAGCTTAAACAAAACAGCAGTAGGTGGCTAAGGAAGGATAACACTGTGCCAGTGGGGGAAGGAAGTTTCTTTAATCTTCTTGGATTTGTCCTGAAAGCAAGAAATCTTGCTTATGTGTTGTAAAATGAAGCAGATCTTTTAAAAGCAAAGCAAAACAGATACAGCTGCAAAGGGTACATTTGTCTCACCTTATTTTAACGATCTAAAAATTAGCTGGTTTCAGCTATTTGTCCACACTTCTCTTACAGACAGCAACCAGCCCTTGGCAATTCATCCTGGCTCAGGAGAGAGATTTCACCCTGGAGCAACATGTGTTTCTGCATTTTCGGTTGGAAGGGATCCGGGTTGCTGTCTTGGAGCAGAGATCAGCCTTTCAGATCTTTATAGGCAGGTGAGATGAATCCCAAAGACAAGACTGTGTGATGTGCTTACCATTAACTGTAGGGATACACTGAAAAGCAGAGAGATCACTAAAGAGTTTTGTCCATCTCTCACAGTTCCCACAAATGTTTATGGGAAATATCAGATGCAGATCAACCTATACTTGGATTAATATAATCAATATAATGGATCTTACCCCAGCAGAAAAACAGTCAAGTGAACACCCATTGGTACTGAAATGAGTAAACGAGGATCCAAAGCTGCCCATCATGAAAGCTGCTGGTAACTTTGCCTCAGCAAAGGATGCTCCCTTTGCTCCTGCTGTTCTCCAGCAAAGCCATCAAACCTTTGCAGAGTAGCAGGAGGGAGGTGACTGGTACATGGTGCATCTCTAACTGGGAGTAGCAGCGGGGAGGCATTTAAATTTCAGCCACAAGTGGTGTGTGACATCCTAGCGGAGCTGTGGGATGGCATCCCTTCTCAGAATCACAGAATCATTTAGGGTTGGAAAACACCTTCATAGTCATTGAGTCCAACTGTTAACCCAGGGCTGCCAAGCCCACTACTAGACCGTGTCTCCAAGTGCCACATCTACACACCTTCAGTGAAAATCTGTTGTATAAGGAGGTGTCTCAGGCTCAGAAATGTTGAAACGTTCATACAAAATGTAGATCGTGACTTTAGTGGAAGATAATTCAGACATTGCATTGATTAAATGCTGGGGGGTTTTGCCTAGTCTGTATGGAGGAAATGCACCAAACCATTTATTCATTTCTGAAACACTTAAAAAAAAAAAAAAAAGAGAACCAGTTAATTTGCTGAGAACATAAAAAGTCAAGAGGAACTTACTTTTTAAGAATTGCTATTATCCTTTACCTGTGAAGCGTCTCTCTTCTTCTCTAGAAATGTTTTGAACATGGCAGAAGTTTAGGCTGCTCTAAGGAGTGGTTATGAAAAGCAGAGAGTGTGTAAAAAGCAATGTAATGGTTGGCTCAAAGAGGGAACATTTTGTCTTCTGAGAGCCAGATTCTGACCACGCTGATCAGAGCAAAGCTGTCCTGCTTCACTGACTTTCTTTTGCTAGTTCTTGTCCATGGCAAATAGACATTTTATTCTATAGCTGCACATCATACTTGTTCTTGCACACCATCTGCAGTTTTCTGTGCTTCTCCTCAGTGATTATTCCTCTTGAAAGGAAAAGATCAAGCAAATTAATGGACAGCATTCACCATGAATCCTTTCTCCTTTTCCTTTAGGATGTTCCTGAAATGCAAATGTTGGGAACAAGAAATGGTTCAATACTCTTTAAGACAGGTGCCTGTGTCAGAGTTAATTAGATTCCATCGGGTAGCCAGATATTCCTAGAGAGAAAATCTTTGTTAATCATAAACATCTGGCTTGGATTTTGTAGCACACAGTCCAGTAATATCACGGAATAAAAGACTGGGAGCTGACATGGCCTTTCTTCCCAGCCAGATTTGACTCTGGCGTTTAAAATGCATTGAGTGAATTTGTCTTTTCTGACAGGTGAGTTCTGACTTGAAGCACACCCTGTGAGCCACATTCCCTTAGGTCAGAGCCTGGATTTGAATGAGATGGGGGGGATCAGTATCCACTCTACAGTTTATGGCCCCTTACTGAAACTATCAGTGTGTCTTCAATAATTCAAAATATGAAGTGTGCAAATATTGTCTAAAGCCCAGAATAAAAATGGGTCATGGGCTTAGCATAAAGCCTAATCTCAAACAGGCAGCATCATGAACAAGGGTGATCATGTTGTGATGAAATCAGAGCTAATGGAGCAGGTTGCTGCTCTGAAGGGCATGTGTGCTTCAGCTTTGCAGTCCAGCATCTCTTCCTCTCAGATGATGCAATTCCATCATAATCCTTAATCCTGACGTTGTGTAACAGGACAATTACATGCAGGAGGAAGCAGTGGGAGCATCAGTTTGAGGCAGGGAGTGCTTAATGCAGTGCTGCCCCAAGGGACTCAAGCAGACCTGGGAAGGCACCTTGGCTACTCTCTGCCCTTCTCAACCTTCTCCACTGTGAGAGAAGAAGGTCCATTTTCCATGTAGGACAGGAGATAAACCAGGGAAAAGAATCATATCCACAGATGGTTTGGGTTGGAAAGGACCTTAAGGATCATCTTGTTCCAATCCACTGCCACGGGCAGGAACACCCTCCACTAGACCAGGTTTCTCAGAGCTCCATCCAGCCTGGCCTGGAGCACATCTAGGGATGGAGTATCCACAACTTCCCTGGGCAATCTGTGCCAGGGCCTCACCACCCTCACAGGGAAGAGTTTCTGCCTAATATCTAGTCTAAATCTGCCTATTATTTAAAGCCTTCCTGGAGAGCCTGTGTCTCCATGTACAGGCACATTGTATTTCAAGAATTCTTTCTCTGACATGTCCTTCCTCAGCACTGGGATGTCCCACCTTGGCACGCCTAAAGGGCACATGTTTTCTGCAGGGTGAGCTCTTCACTGAGTCTCTGCAGTTCCCAGAACCACAGGCTCAAGGTGGGTGAGAAGGAGTCTTAGCCTTTGCTACAGGCTTCCTGGGAGGAAGCAGCTTTAGCTGGAGGCTGGAAGAGTGGGACAGAAAGCTCTTGTGATGTAGAGGGATGCAGGGAAGAGTGGCTTGTGCAGAGGGCTGAGCCACTCCAGCCAGCAGATAGGGGGGAATTAGTCTCTTGTGTAAACCCACCCTTAAATGGCTTTGGGGTTTCCATGGAAGGGCACTTCAACTTCTCATCTGCATAAGCAGGAATACAGTCATATTCTCTTGATTGAAGGCCATGTCTAGCAGAATGCTATTATCAAGTTGTTATTTATGGAAAAGAAGAGCAAATTGGGTTTCACAGCCTGATTTTAGTCTCATACATAGTTTCTCAGTGAAGGCAAACTGCTCTGAAAGCAAACACCAAGTTGTTCTGAACAGCTGTAACACCACAACCTTTGAGGTGAACCAGACAGAAAGACTTGGAGATTGACAATTGAGAAGTCCTGATGGTATTGGGACTAATCTAAATTCCCACATCCAACCCCGGTGGAAATGGGAGTTAGGCACTACAGTAGTTGCAGAGATGGAGCCTGTTGCAAACTGAGGTGCTGGGCAGCCCTTGCCACTGCTGCAACACGCTCCAGAATAGCTGGAGCAGGGATTTTGGATCTCCCTCAGCTGCTGCAGGGAGCAGGGGCTGCTGCTGGCAAACCGGGCTCAGGGTCCTGCAGCTCAGGAGTAAAACTCCCCCAGTATGGCTAAGGTGAGGGAGACCCTTCAGCTTTGTGTGCTCCAGTGGAAAACATTGCCAGCTTGTGGTGAAGAGGTGAACGATGGCACGGTGGGTAGAGTCTGGGGCAATGAAGGGTTGATTGGTTGGTAAGAAATACGAAAAAGAGGGGAGGTTGGGAGCCAATATTTAAGTGAAGCTGAAATGGAGGTAGCAGAGTGGCTTTCCCACGGTGGGAGTCTCCCCTTTTTGCCAGGAGCCATGGGGTGAGGGGATCCGTGTGCCATGGGCACTGCACACCCCAGATGTGGAAGGCTCGCCTGCCTCAAAAGGGTGTGTCACTGCTCACCTCTGCTCTTCATCCACAACCTGGGCTGCTTTCCTGGAATTTGTCTTTGTTGTGGTTTTAGTTTTTCTCTCTGTTTTCCCTCTTTCATAGTGCAGAGCTCCTGGGCAGAGCTGTCCCTCCGCTCCTCATGGATGTCCCCTCCCACAGCAGCTGTGTCTTAAGCAGGAATCCAGCTGAAGCAGCAAGTAGGTTTGGCATTCTAAAATCCAGACACCTGCTGGGTGATTCTTCCCAGATCTCATTTTTTCCTGTGTTTATTAGTATCTGTGTGTTTTCCAAAGCACAACCCACATGGAAACATGCAGTATATTTCATTTGGACATATTCTCTGAGCTTTTTTGCTGCAGACAGAACTTGTTCAAATGAGTAAAGAAATACATTTGATTCTTTGAATCCTGCAGGGTTGTTTTGTTAGCCAGAGACATCGCCCACAGCAAACATTTTAATTAGTGGCTCTCTAGCAGTTGTAGTACCTTTCTCACATGCCTTAGTTTGAGGACAGCTAATTTCTGTGTTTATCTGGTCTACCTGGCATGTACATGATGTGCTAATGAAGAGAGAGAGAACAATAATGACGCTCAGCACTTACACAGCACTTAATCCATTTTGCTGCATAAATATTAACTGATGAATCTTCACAAAACCCCTAAGGAATAGATTAATACTATTATCTTTCTATTTAGAGAAATAGAAGCAGAGGTGAAAGACTATGAAAAGGAAACAGAAGTGCACAGATGTACTTTTCTAAGTTTTTTATAGCTTATGAAAGAGGCTTGTAGATTGTTTATAAATCTGATTACAATTTATATTTAGGTATTACAGGAATATTAAATCTTGCCTTCCTCTGGCATTACTGGGAACCTGACAAACTAGGAGCAGAAACATCCTTAGAACTTAACCAAAGGATGAGGAAATTAAACCATCAGAGAGGACTTTTCTTCCCACTGTTTTATTTCAACAGGCATTAAAGATAGTAAAGACTTGGAAACAATGAATAAAAATCACCTATCTCTGTTAGGCACTGCTCCCCTGCCAGGCTGCTCCCAGTCCTACCTGGGCTGCTTTGGGACCAGGTGCAGGTCCCTACACCACAGTCCCTGCACCTGCCTTTTGAACTTAAAATGAACAAGAAAAAAGACACTTGGGTTTGGACAGATGATAATCACTGGCTGTTCTATCATCCAGCCTTTGAAAAGCTCCCCAGTACTTTTTTAGTAATGTTGAATATACTTGGTTCCAAAGAGCAGAAATTAATTTCTCCAGCAATTAAGACACTTCATTCTATGGTAGCATTACTGTCCTTGAAGAAACACAATATATAAATTATTTTTACAGCTTGTATTCCTTGAAAGATACATTTGCCCTTTCAAAACAGAGATGTTATGTTCTCAAAATCCCCTTTTAATTGAAAAGCTTCCTGCTGCCTCCGTGCAGGTGTGGATGTTTTCTGATTACCACTAATCAGACTTCGGGGTTGATGCATTTCCCATTCAAGGGAGAGCAGGATAAACTCATGTTAATGGAAGATAGGGAGAAATGTTAGTCTCAGGGCTTAAAACAGATGGGCTTGCTTCAACTTCCATTGAGTTTGCAGAGAGGGAGCAAGAACTTATTTTAGGTAGAGCACATTGAGTTAGATGCAATGTTTTTATTCACAGGGTATATAATGAAAAATGTATATCCTTTGTGATGTTTACTCTGCAAGCTGAGCTGTGAGTCTCACAATGTCAGTTTGCCTCCTTTCTGTATGAAGAGTGGTGCTGCAGCATTTTGTGGATTAGCCTGTGAATAGCAGACCACAGAATGGCCAGGACAGGAGACAGGAGGAACTTGGTGAGCCCTGGCCTTGCCAGTCAGGCCAGGACACAGCTCACAGCTCTGCAGTAGCTCTGCCAGCACACCCCTGTCAGGGTGAGCCTTGCTGTTTGGCCAAAGCACAGGGTTTAAAATGCCATTGCTGCATAGGAACCAGAGCTAAAGACAGATTAAAGAGAACAAACTAACTTTTAGTCAGTTATCCCTGGTTTTAACAAGTTGTCCAGGATTTTCTTCCAAAGTACCGCAAACTGTAAGGTAACTTAGAATTTCCAAAGCTGAAGGTGGTGCTGAAGATCCTGCCCTCTGCTCTGAACATCAATGTGTTCTTGTACTCCAGGTTCATTGGAGCAGCCTCCTGAGTATAGAAGACTTTCCTCCCCAGAGTCTTTTCTCTGAGGCATCAACAAATGTACAAGTATTACTTTGACATCACAGGTAGACTTGAATTCTTCAAATCTTCCCTTGTGTTCATTAGTTAACGTATTTCTATTTCTTTTCTCTCAGGGCTGCCATGACCCTTTACAGATCATGACTCATGAGAAGCAGTGTTGTGCTTGCACCTTTGTAGAGCTGTGGCTTCCAGCTCACTGTGCACTTGGCAGTGAGTCTCTGCTGGTGGTTTTGCTGCCTGTAGTAGGTAAGTGCCTTTTCTCACGTTGTGTTCCTTTCTCCTCCTCACTTACTGTTAGTTCTGTAGTCCTGCCACTGCAGACATTTAAGATGCATAATGACCAGAGCCACTTTGAGAGTTCTTTATTTTCAGTAAGAAAATGCACCATTTTCTCCTGTAGCTGTGGCAGCAAATGTTGCAGGTAATTTCTTTTGGTGGGTTTTGCCACTCTGTGATGAGCAGCTCTTTGGGGGAGACTGCAGCCATGCAAAGCTGCACTCACTGGCCTGGAGTGAGGGTAGTGTGTGCCCCTTGTGGGCTCCTGTCATGTCTGCTGCCTTCTCTGAGTTTTAACTCTGGCCAGCTTAAAGCTTTGCACTTTTTGGTTCCCGAAGGAAAACAGTGAAATTGCTCACAGTGACGTCCCAATAAATTTTCATTGCAGTAAATTAAACCACAAGTGGTTGCAGGACAAAGAGGCTGTTAGTGACTCACGCTATTTCTTTTGGGTTGGTTCTTTTTTTCTTAATTTTATTTTACCAAAGACATCTGCACAAAGCAATGCACTTAAAATTGTTCATTTGACTGAACTGGCCCCATTCAATTCCTCTGGCAAGCAGAGGAACCACAAACCCCATCAATGTAATTTTGTTTTTTAAATGAGAAAATGAAAGTGTGTCCTGTGTCAGTATGGACAAATTGAACCTCATTGCATCTTCTAGTCTTCCTAAACCTTCCTGTTCTCTGCAGACCCCCAGGTATTTTTGGGAAAAGTGCCTCCCTAGCAGGGCTATGGATTTCCAGGGGTCAGTAAAGGCAGGTGGATGGGGCTGATCTCTGGTATGAATCCACCAGCTTTTGAGAGAGACTTAAGGCAGAGACTAAACCATGTTAAAACCCATGGGATTCTAGCAAGTATGAAGAACATAATTGTCTCATCCCTTTGCTTTTTAATGGAGTTTGCTTCCACTAATATATACAAACATATTGATTTCTCTTTTGAATCACTGATAAAATGTTCTTTTTCAGCTTTGCCTTTCCTTAGGCTGTTTTTGTTACTGATGTCAATAAATCATGATGTTGAGCTAGATGGAAACACTGCTCTGTTACCCCTGGTGCTCCTCCTGGTCTGTTCCATCTCCATTGCTCTTTGACAACTTCTGGGATCAGCCTGTGGTCAGAGATGCTCCCTAAGGGCCCTGCTGTACTCGTGAGGCCCATGGCAAGGGGGCAGGAGCTGCAGAGATTGTGGCCATCCTTCCTAGTGCTTGCTGGAGCTACCAAAGCAGCCCTTGGGGTTTTCAATTGTGAGCTCTGAGACACGAAGGATGCAGTGTATATTAATTCTGTTATATATATGACTGGAGCTTTTCTGGGGAAGGTGATAAGGCAGCACTGACCTGATAAGGGCAGCTCAGCATTTTAATGCTAAAAGGAAATGGCAGACTGTTCAAATGGGATCTGGTGTTTTATTCCGTGGAAATCTGAGAGAACTGTGTCAGTGAAAGTGGTTTGAGGCCTTCTGCTAAATGAGGTGCTTGAAAGGAAATGATCTTTGTGGTCAGGTCAGGAGTCTTTTTACTGAGCTGGGAGGGTGGGTTCTGTTTTCACATGTTCCTCACTGGGCTTCCTCTGATTTCCTTTGTATGAAATGGGACGTTTTGGCTGAAAAAATTGTCTATGAAGCCATCTTTGCAAAGGACAGTGTAGTTTTCTCTGTTCCATCTCATCAACCAAACCTTTAGAGGCACATTTACCAGATTAGGGCTGGAAAACCATCTCAGGCTGCTTAGTCAGATCATCAGCTTTGGCTTTTTAGCTTTGCTTCCCAGGGAGGTGGCAGAGCAGGGCTGTCTGTGCCAGCAGTGGACATGCTGCCATGGATCCTCTTTTCTGGGGAACTGGACCACAGCCATTGGAGAGCTTTCATTTTCCAATAGAAGGATGTGAAATAAAATCAGGATTTAGTGCACTTTATGGCCCCTCTACTAGGACAGAAACTGGGAGCAGCAGGTTTCCACTATTTGCCTTTCCTCTAATTCCAGGTATTATTCAGCTGGCTGGGACTTCTAATACAGTCTTTGTATTGGCATGAAAATATCAGCGTATCACATGGCAGGTAAATCTTTTTTCTTATCAATGAATAAATGAAGCAGTTACTTTCTAGCGTGTTATTGCAATGACAGCACTAACAATAAAAACTGAAGAGCAGTTACACTTTGACACAGCTGAAAGATAAATCTGGAATGATCCTTATCACTAGTTTAAGAAGCTACTCTCATTTATTCTGCCTCTCTCATTGCAAGGGACTGCCTTTTTACACTGACCCTTTGCTAGTTATCTTTTGTGATGCTGAAGAATCCTATCTGGTCTGCACCTCCCACAATGCTGAAAGGGCTGTTGTGCTTCACCTGGTTGCAGACAATACCCTACTGTAATCGACTTGAACTAAGTGCTCGAACCAAGTAAGGCTTCCCTTAGACTGCCAGGGCTCCTGCACCTGCTGGGCTCTTCTTGCTTGCTTGCATATTGTTCTTTTACTACAGTCATTCTTTGTATTCGTGGTTGTTGAGGAAAGCAGGAGTTTTCTGCTGGGAAGATCAGTAAACACAGAATGAAACTGCCTGCGGTGACTGTGAAGCCTCTGGTAAAGCTTAAGCAGGGCAGATAGGCCCAGGGATGATAAATACAGATAATTCTGGCTTGGGATAGAGAAATAGATTGTGCAACCACAAGGCCCCTTCTAGCTAGATTTGCCCAGGTTTCTATCTAGCACATGGATTATTAATCTGTATATTAGTGTCCCACGCTCGTGCATTTTAATATCACTCATACTGCAGTGAAATTTGATTTTGCCAGGAGAACATTCATTCAAAATTACCTTGTGCTATCTGCAAGAATGAAGATAGTATGACTTTTGCATCTAAATACAGTGATGTTTCCATGACAGAAAACTGGTGAGCAGTGGCTGATGCTCTGGAGAGCAGTCGTGGGGTGAGGGTGCATTGCTGTGCCCTGAGCAAGGCTGGGGCAGCCTTCAAGGGATGCCTCAAACAAACCAGGTAAAGCAGAGCCCCAGGTCAATCCCAAAGGATTGGACCACTGAGAAACATTAGAAAAACAGACAGTGAGAGGCTTTGTAGGAATAAAATTGAGAGCTCAGTTTGTTTCAAAGGAAGATAAAAGGCTGGTTGCCTAACTCAGTGGAGCCACTCACTGGACCCCCAGCACTTCCCTGCTCTTTGATTCAGGGCAGTTCTTTGGTTACAGCTCCTGGATGCCAAAGTGAAGGAGAACTCCTACACTTACTGTGCAGTGAGATCCTGCAGTTTAACTTCTTTGCCCTCTGAAAAGAGAGGCTTCAGCCCTCACATCTTCCCAACAAGAAATGCAAAGCCAGTCACACAGGCTCAGCAAACCAACCTGCCAGTCACCTTCCCTCTGTTCCTCTGGAACACTGCAAATTCCTGTAAAACATCTAAACCCTGAGTGCAGCTCCTGCACCAATTCCCACAGTGTTTCCCCTCCCCTTCTCTATCCTCTGAGCCTCTCTTGGCAAAGATGGGACCGATCAGCCAGGGCACCAGGCCTGTTCTAGAATCCTCAGATTTGCTCATATTTGTATCTGTATGGTCACCACAGAAAACATGGTGGGAAAATAATAAAAGCAGTAGGGCTTTTCTGTATTTGTGATGTTTCCTTTTTTTCTCCCAGTACAGATTAGTGGTGTCCTTATTTACTTTTGTTGTGCCTCCAGACTTGGTGGTTATTAATCACCACAAATACTTACCATGTTCCCAACTGCTTCCTGTACAACTCTTCATCCACTCACTACATTTATTGCCTGGTTTTCTCAACTTCTGTTTGTGACATGATGGTTTTTGTTGATCTGATGGACAGACCTGTGTTCTTGCTTTCCTCTTCTGGTCCTGCCATTACGCTGGTCTCCGGTTTCCATAGAAATTGCCAGCCTCACCTTGCCCTCTGAATCACAGTCCCTTTGTTGCATTTCATGACTGCAGGAGGACATTAGTTTGCTCCAGGCACTCAAGTAGAGAAAAAGATGTATTTGATTCCCTTCACATAAGAGTGATTTAAATGAGAGCAGCCTCGGACTATGGAGGGACTACAGAGAGCAGGTTATTGTGCAAAGGTCACCATGTGGAGGCTTTAATGAAACGGAGTTTCATGGAGCACTTAATGGCAAATGAAGGCAGGACCTTGAGGTCTCAAGAGGAGACAAGTCTATTCTAATTGCTCTAATGCAAAAGCAACAATGTCCTTAATACAGAAAGCCAGAAAGATTAAGAGACACTGATTACAGCTCCCAGGCATTAGCTGTGTCTGCTGTGACCTGCCCCTCCTGTCAGCCTGAGGCTGCCTGTGCATGTGATGCCTCATGACGTGCTGCTGCTGTATGTGGCTATAAATACATACCTGTGGCTGGAGCAGCTGAAGGGACTGTGTGTGCTGTCTCCTGTGCAGGAGGGCAGAGAAACAAGCCCCAGACTCACCTCCTGTTAGCACTTCTCTGACAAGGCAGTGGCCAGCAGAAATACAGAGATAACAGTGACTAGAAGGGAAAGGTGCAGCAGGGCAAAATCACATAACTTGGTTCAGTGGTATCATATGGAGCTGTTGCATACCTGAAACCTGTCCAGTTGTGTTCCCTGTGCTCCTGCAGGAATGAAAGAAAAACAAAGCCATGTTTTCATCCTGTGCACAAAGGCCAACTATTAGAGGCCAGCACTGGTAGCCAAGGGAACAGTCCTCTCACAGGAAAATAAGAAAAGCACAGCTGAGCTGCCTATAGAGAGGACAGCACACAAAAGGCTTGTCCTATCCTGAGAACAATTGGGTTTTGTTGTGGGGTTAAGTTTGTTGGGTTTTGGTGGGTTTTTTTGTTTGTTTTGTTTTCTTTTTAATGTCTAGTTCTAGTATTTTATCCATTCAGAGCACTTAGACTGCCTGCAATCTGAAGTGCTGGGACACTCTTCAGCTTTTAATGGGTTCTGGAAATGCTTCAAACAGCTATTGCAATCCCATCAAGTAAGTGCACAGCTGGGTCTGAACTCAAAAACTTGCTGTTTCCAAAACTCAGACCTATGTGTGTGTGTGTGTGTGCATCCACCCGCTGGTTCAGCCCTGGCTACAGATGGCAAGTGAAGAAGCCGATGAGGAAAGACCACATTTCTGTCCCAGCACTCACCTCTTCTGCCCCACAGGGGTTTAAACCTGGCCCTTATTTAATCAACAGCCATGTGTTGGTGCCACCGGGGCACATTTCTGCTGGGAGTTTCACTCCTTATGGATTGTAGAGGAATTAACAGAATTGTTAGAGAATTGTGAGAGATTTCTTCTTCATGTAGTCCTGACACCTTGCAGATACCTGAGAACTAATTTGATCAGATTTGGGATTATAGTCCAGACAATATCTGAATATGCCATATTCTGGATCATGTTCCTTTGTTAAACTAGCAAAATAGGCTTTGGATTGTGATGGTTTCCTTTAGGAACACACACAGCTGGGACCAAGCTCTGGAAGTCACCATCTGTTTATCTCCAGAGTTAACAGGTAGTCCAGCATCTCTAAGGAGTCCTGGAAGGCTCCCTGTTCCACACAGTGTTACTGTCACTCTTGCTGCACTCTGGAGACATCAGGGAAGAAAGCAGCTTGATATGATGCTTTCCTGGGATCAAGAGATGCGTCAATGGCCACATTGAATTACTTGTCCTTCTACTGACAGAGCAATGAGAGAAAATTGAATTCACTTTGAATTAATTAATCAGCTGCTCATTTTAAGGATGAGTAAGTTCTAGCTAGAAATAATTCTGGATCATTTTTGTTGTGAAGCCACCTTTCTTTTCAGAATCTCAGGTATTTTGATCCTGTTTTTCCTCACCAGCTCTGCAATGAACTGACTTCTTGGAGTGTTTGGGCCAAGCTGAGTTACACCCCATCAGTCCTTTAAAGCAATCACAGAGGTCCCAAGTGAGGGAAGCTGATGCTTGATGTGCTGCAGAAAGTGTGCAGAGTCCCTTTGGTTTTATCTGGATTCATGGGCTGAGCAGGGTTGCACAAAGCAAGTTCTAACAAGAAACAGCATTTTTTTTTTCACTTATTCGTTCAAGCCTCCAGGCACAGAGAGTACTCGATCAATTCCTTTCCACACATTCATTTGATCAATTTGCAGCAGCAGGACAAAACCAGAGAAATAGCCCATACCCTCGATTGCACAAGGACCTTTCTGAAGGAAAATTTTCAAGCATTAAGCTTCAGTGTAATTAGTTTTCAAGGTTGTGTCTGCTTCCCAGCCTCACAATATCTCTAGTGCAGCCTAGTGAACAGGAACTGAATCAAAAGCTTTTTTCTTTCATACATACACATCAAAAGGTGTTTACTAACTTACTTTTTGTCACCTCGTGTATGTCCCTGGCAACATTAATGCCTTTTGAGAGCACTAAGCGAGGCGTGAGCAGCCTGAAACTTCAGCAGTGTGGGTTCCTGAGCACCAGGTGCCTTGGTTTGCCTCTCTGTGCCATTTTCCCAGGTGGTGTGTGGGATGCTGGCATTGCACCCTGGCAGAGGGCCTTGCCTTTGGCTCTCCAGAGGGCAGCGTTCCCACTGGTGCTTCTAAGATATAAAACTTTTCCATAACTTGGCTCAAAGCTCTCATTGACTGGTGCAAAGTACCTGCTTGTGGGATGACTGCAAGAGTTCTGGGTCAGTACTGCAAAATGCTGAGGAGAAATAGTCATTGGAAGCAAGTGGACGTTATTTATTTATTCAAATCATAGATCAAAACCCCTTTCTTGAAATCCTTCCCCAAAGATTATAATAGGGGAACATACATATATATATAATTTCCAGGGCTCTGCTGTGGTATCAATATAGCCTTAGGTTGCATCTTGCAACTGCACAGTGTCTAAGGTAAAATCATCCTGCATTTGAAAGGACTGAATGCTTTGCATTCTTACAGGTGCAGCATAAGAAGATACTCTCTGGCCATAGACTTTAGTTTAACACACATATTAGGATGCCATTAAATTAGGAAAGAAAGTTCATAGAGAATTAGAAGCAATCACTAGACATCACCTATCTCCTGTAATTTTTAGCACTGTATTAACTAGCTGTTGATTTGTGTTGCAGTTCCAGCCATCAGTGCATCAGCATTGTCACTCCAGTGTGACAGTGTGATCTGGAAATGTCCGTAGCCTGCTGTGGGAGCAATGAACACAACAGTCAGCAAACATCACACTGGGGCATTTCCTGCTGCAGTACACAGCAAACAGAAATTACCCAGCCAAGTACACTGCAGGGATGTGTTGGTTAACTCTTACAGGGTGTGGGAAGTTTTTACTGTTTGCCGTGACAAAGCCTTTGTGCTGCTCCTGCAGAAACCATCACTGGTATTGGATTTGTTCACATACTCTGTGGCTTTTGTAACTGTGTCAGTCCCTCATATTCTCTGGTATCAACCCCTGGATTCTGAGCAGTGTGGAAAACCCCCAAAACCCAGCAGAAAAGAACTTAGAATAAGCTCAGGGTTTCAAAAAGGTCTAAAGCTTTTAACCTCAAATTATATCTGATCTCTCTGAGGGCCTGTTCCTGAACGCTGTGGGGTGGAAGCTGCCAGTCTGAGGCAGGTTTGGGTCCCTGGGACAGCGAACATCCCCCTCTGACAAGTAAGAATCTGTACATTGCCCTTGGACCAACTGCAGAACAAATAAGTAAAACAATGCTGTAGAGAAAACTCTTTACTTAAGAAGGCACAGGAGATAACTTCTCTGAGGGTAGCTCAGCAAGGCTACTTGTAGTGTTGACAGTGTCATGGCTTATTTTCTCTTCAGCAGTTATTGACAACATTTGTGCTGAGGTGGCTATCACCTCTTCTTGGAACAATGCTCCATAAATATTATCTGAATAACATTTAAAGGCCAGTTTCCCATCTCAGTGTTTCTTGGCTTGAAAACAATTGACAAGTCCTTGCCATGCTAAATATCATTTGGAGAATAATCAGTTTGGGCCCCTACTGACATCGTGTGACCTGCAATGAGTCAAAAGTCATTCAGTGCCTCGTCCTCCTTTCCTGAACTGTGGAGATAATCCAGGTTTCCTTCTCAAGAGTTTGCAGAAAAGATTGTTGCACAGCAATGAGAGTTTCCTGGGCAGGAAGCTCTGTGGGAGCATGGCATGCTTCCAGTGGTAGGAGAGCTGGAAGGAAACCAGCCCACTTCTTTTTAGTGTTCTCAGAGCAGGCCATTACATGTCAAATGAGGACTGTCACAATAAGGAACTTCTAACACAAATTCAGATTAGCCTCATCTTCAAATTATGAAATCACATCATGGTCAGACAATTAACATTTTTCTTTGATGTCTTTCTTACCCCAGCTCCGTATGGAATGGCTCTGGGAGCTGAAAAGGACTCTGTGTTTTGTGGTTTCACTGGGTGAAGTGCACTAGAATGCTGTGGGTGGCAACTGCTGTATAAACATGCAGGGTTTTCATCTTCCTTCTTTCTTCTCTTTTACCAGAAGCCTCTCAGTTGCTAAGAAAAACTCTCCAGGGTACATCTAAAGCATTGTACTTCAGTTTTGCACAGACAGAATGAGATCTTACAGCGAACTCCCACCATACTCATGAATGGGAGCATATGCATGTATGACAATTATGCTGCTCTCAAATCCCCATCTGAAATCACCACTCCAAAGTGGCCTCAATTTTATAATTCCATAGCACACAAATTTCTTTCTAGTTGATTAGGGGGAAAAGGGATTACAAAAATATTTTTTTAAATATTGTAAAATAATATTATGTTATTACAAACAAGACTGAAAATAAAAAAGTGTGTCTGTTAGAAGAATAAAACATATTTGGAATGAATATAGCAATGATAATTGTAAGTAGTGTTAGGAGTAGAAGGCAATAACATTCAATCAGAAATATGTGATATAGTCTGAAATTTGTGTCATTAGTGGTTACTGTGTTTGCTGCAAGTGTGGATACTGAAAAATGAAAGCACTGGGAAGCTACAGACGTGGCAAACTACATCAGACATTGAAAATTTGGCACAGAATTGATCCTTAAAGTCTTAGGAGTCGTGGAGAAATCTGTTTTGTGAGGATTCTGGGCCATATTGCTGATACAGTGTCTGGAAAATCAGAGCAGGATACCAGAGTGTACTACTGAAATACATAGTAGGGACTTTGTACAGTCCTGAACCTTAGCCTGTGGATCTCTGGCTCAGGGTTGTCATTATGGGTGCACACAAATGGCCTGATAGCAGGGCCTGAATTGAGCTCCTGGGTGTTACCCCATCACTGCAATGATGATACAACTAGTATTGCTTATTTTCTGTTCCTTGCTGTCTGATGACTCCTTTTCCTCCCTCCCTCTCCTTGCTTCAGCCCGCAAAAAGGCTGACCCTGAGCAGAACTGTATTGTTCTGAGGTATAGTGGATGAGATGCCAGGAAGCACAAAGGAAGAAGGAATTCTTCCTTCTCCATCTATCAAAGGAGAACAACAGCTGCTTGAGAGTTCTTTCTCACATAATGAGTGAAAAATTGCCAATAATTTCTTTCTGTACCGAACAAAAGGTTTGTGCTGTAACAGGGAATACTTATTTTGGTTTCTTGGTGTGGCAAGGACACATACACAGCCCCCCATGCTGCCCCTCTGGGTGGGTGTGTTCAGCCACGAGGACTCCCTTCACACACACCCTGCAGAGAGGAGTTGCCACTGACTGCTGAAAAAAGGGTAAGAAAGCTGCAAAACTGGTTTTATTATGATATAACACAGAAACAGAACCACCAGAACAAGTGTGTATTTCTGTTTCTGCAATGTCATGTGGCTTCCTTACCCACCAGCAGCATCTTTTGTCCAGAGTTAATCCAAATGACACTTAATGACACAACATGATGTGGCGCCAGTGTTTTTTAATCTTGGTACAAAGCCAGCACTCCACTGGTGATCCTTCCACAGCTGCAGGAAGCATCCTGCAGAGAACGCTTTCATCATTTACAGCCATGCATTCACAAGTCTATTTAATTAATTAGAGTTGGTCACCATTCCTTCTGAAGTGTATTGCTGCTTTATTAATGGAGGTCAGCTGTGAGCTTAGATCAGTGCAAGCAAATGAGGGGGAAAGCAGACAGTGGTTTAGGAGCTGTGAGGATGAGATAAATTCTTTTATTTCTTAGAAAACCCACTGATCTGGAAGAGATCAACAGGTTCTTGGATATTTCCGAGCATGCTGTTATGATCACAGATCTGTCACTCTTTCTTTGTGACCCTAGAGGCTTTGAAGAAAGTTTTCTTCCCAGGAGAACATAAAATTTAGCCTTTGTAACATCAGGTAAAAAGAAAGAGCAGGAAGATATTGATCTTTTGGTAATACCCTCCTAATACCAGAGCAAGATGTTTATAAGCCAAGATTTGCAGGACAATTTTCTCCTCTTAGCAGATTTTGATGTCTCCTGAACACAGTCTTAAGCCTGAGACTACACTGCTATTTGTAGCCTATGCCCTGCTACACAGTGCATTAACCACATAGGATTTGTATTACACTGACTGATCTTTTTTTTTTTTCTTTTTGATGCCTTGTCACTTTGGAGGGAAAATAGCCATGCAGGACAGGACCATACCCATCTAATGCATCTGTTACAGCATCATCAATATCTGTGTAAAAAAAGTATAGCTGTGCCCAGAACAGGCAGCAAACTGTTCAGAGACAGCCTGGAAATACAACAGAGCCTTCCTTAGTTTGGGTTTGCCTTTTCAACCAGTGGTACAAAATTAGATAAACTTATCTTACTAACACACTTGACAGCTTTTATGAAAATGCTTCTTTTTATAATATTTAAACTCTGCAAGTCTGTGAGTTCTCAAGTGCTTATGAAAAGGCCTTCCCACAGTATGCACTTTATATGTGGCTCTAATTATCTGAAATGTGCCACTTTTACTGAGGATGTTCCCAAGTGCCTCTGTTGATTGGAAGTTCCTGGGATAACAATTATTAGTCTTGATGGAAGAAAGCTTGTTCTGGTGTTTGGACTGAGGATGTGAACAGGCAACTCCGAGGCAGAGAGCATTACAAGCTCAAGAAAAAGATCGGGGCTTAAAATGTCACCCAATTCTCCAGTGCCTTGACCCACCTGTAATTGCTTGCTTCTGAATACGTGGTTTGCAGACTGTTTTATTACTAGTGTTACACTCCACAGAGGTAGCATTTACTTACCTTTCCCAAGTTAAACAAATGCTCAGCATGGCGAAGAATTGGGAAAACTGTGTTCCTCTGAGAGCTTTACCTTTTTGAAGTGCCATAAAATACGCTGCTAACAAAAAAATTACTTTTCGCACCACTGCTCTTTGTTTTTCCAGGCTGCTGAATCCAAGAGCCACAGGCCCTACCCCAGTCAGTGTGCAATAATGTTTTCATACACTGCCATCTGTTGTTGTGTCCACGTCAGCACTGCGCTGCCCCACTGGGGTTTCTATTCCAGCAGATCCTTTCCAAGTAGTATGTTAAAAGTATAGTTAAGTTGGAAGACCTGCTTGAATGCATATGTGCAGTGAGATTCTAACAATTCTGTTTTCAATTGTGGCAACAGCCAAATTAGTGTTACTTTTAATCCCACTTCATTTATTTCAATAGTAAGTTTTTATCTTTGTTCAGGCCAGAGCCAGGGCATTCATGTTCTAAATCAGCAGTGAATTTACAGCAAAACATACACATACATATCACAGACTTCCTGTGTATTTATACACACCAGAATTACAAAGGATCCTGTCAGTGCATGAATACATTTGCATAGACTGACCTGCTTATTTAGACAGCTGTTCTAGACTCTGCATGCTTAGTTACAGTTTGGATATAATTAAGCTACGGATTTGAGTCCAAGATCTGATCAACTGTTCCCTAAATCTCTATTATAAAAAAATAGAACATAACATTTCAGAAGCTGCCAGGGAAGTAAAGCAATTGGTGTGGGATTGAATAAGGGGCAATCACATGTGCTGGAGAGCAAGCCTAAAGTACTGGGTCACACAGTCACAAACCAGCTGGCAACTGGAGGAGATAAGGGAGCTAGGAACTGGCCTAAGCCTGTGGTATCACAGATGAGGCTCCCTGCCCTGGAGCAGCCCACCCAAGGTTGCAGCTCTCAGAGCTCCACAAGTGCTGGTGTGAGAGATGCCACAGTTCTAACTGCCCAAGCTGGGGTTACCTACACCTCATTTTTGTGTGTGTTAGAACTGGTCTGAACACAAGCCTCAGTACTGAAGACTGGACACAAGAGAGAGCTTTTGTACTTGAGAGCATGGGGACAAACTTCCAAAAGGCCAGAAGTTTTTGGCTTCCTTAAAAAGGAGGATGTATCTAATCAATACACTTAAAGAACTTGTGCATTCAAAAATGTAGAAAGACACAGCAGTTAGTCATTTACTGTGTCCATAAAAATAGAAGTTTATTTGCATATCCAAATACAGGATATTTATTTAAGTGAAAACTGTATGCTCACAATTTAAATAACAAGTTCACTTGCCATTTAATAAAACTGCAGTCTTAATAACTGCAACTCAGTTTTACTGCCCAAACACTATAGAACTTGAAGCTTCTTTCTGTTCTTTATGCAACTGTTTTGCCCTGTTTTTCAACTCCTCTGCCTTAGCATCATTCTTCTCCACACCATCTCCCAGCTTGTACATGCGACTGGCATTGGCACAGGCCCAGATGTGCCCCAGCTCACACCCTTTCAGCGAGTACTTCAAGGCTCGCCCCATGTCCTTGGGTACCCCAGGAGCTCCCTGCAGGTATATCACACCCAGGTTGAAGCAGCTGGGAGCAAAATTGCCATCACAGGCTTTTGTGTAATAGTCTCTGGCGACCACGGGGTCAGGTGTGTCATTGTTCACTCTCCCATCGTGGGCCAACAGCCCAACGTTATGACATGCATTCACTGACTTCTTCCCACCTTTCTCACAGGACTTCAGGAAAGACTTGTAGGCAGCTTTCAAATCCGGTTCGAGCCCACCTGTCAGCCAAGAAAGCAAAACATTTCTGTAAGGACATGCTAAAACAGATGGGAGCGCTCTGCTTTGCAGTATGCTTCCCTTCCCACTGGAAATGGAGCATCCCTCACTTTATACAACATTTTGGACTTCAGAGACACGATCATTGTCTCGGTGACAAAGGTTTTGCCAACGTCTTTGACTTAAGAAATTCTCCTCCGCTCATGAGTAATCACAACAGCACCGTAACCAAAATGTAACCCAAACCAACAAAACACTCTTTCCACTACTATATCCATGGACTTCTTAATACTTACACAAGGCAAGTGTTTTGCCAGTATACCTACACATGCACTGAGATTGTTACTAGTTTTGAGCTACAGTAAAAGTATTGTTCCTTATTAGTATTGTCCTTTGGAAGATCTCCCACAATTTAACTGCTTCCCATTACTGCACCAGCAAATAGATTTTAGGCAGACTTAGGGACTACTTAGATAAGCAGTGTTACCAGTCTGTGACTTACTTTCTTCCTCTAAAAGAGAAGTCTGACAAGAAGAAATCCAAATGTTAAGAACTGAACATCCTGCAACACTGAGCACTGGCTATATTTACCACTTACACAGATGTAATGATAAAAGAATAATGCACGTGTTAAAACCTACAGCCCATTCTTCAGCAGGGAGCAATTTAAGGTTTTCCACCCTTCTCCTGCTTTTATGAGGTGACCGTGAAAGGGGTGGGGCAGGTTGCTCTGTCAAGGTCAGAAGGACACGTAGGTGTTCCCATGGTCAGGTATTATTGGAATAATAATATTCCAATAATATTCACCTCCTGACCAGGAGGTGGTGGAGTCTCCATCCCCGGAGGTGTTTACGAGGTATCTGGATGTGGCGCTGGGTGATGTGGTTTAGGGGTTGCTGTGTGGTCGGCTGGGCTTGCTCTTAAAGCTCTCCTCCAGCCTCAGCGATTGTACTCTCTGACTCCAGGTGCTTTACAAAACCCCCTCCTGGGCGCACCTTTGCCGAGGGCCTGGTAGGCGCCCAGCTTGTAGCAGCTCTCGCTGTGGCCGTGCTGCTCGCAGTTGTCGCGCATCACCCTGGCCGCCGCCGCGAAGTCCTTCCTCACGGCGTCCAGGTAGTCGGCGAAGCGCTGGCACCCTGCGGGGCACGGGCAGGGCTCAGCCTCGGCCCGCCGGCCCCGCCCGGCCCGCCGGGGGGCCCTTACCATCCGCGTCCTTCTCCTTGTAGCACTGGTAGCTGTACTCCACGTGCAGGTTCTCCAGGTACGCCCGCACCTCCTCCTCGTCCGCGAAGTTGATGAACCCGGCCATGACCGCGCCGGGGAACCCACACCGGCACCGCGGGGCCGCCCCTTCCTCTTCCGCCCCTTTTTCTTCCCACCCCTTTCCCTCCCTCTCCTTCTTCTTCCACCCTTTTCCCTCCCACCCCTTTCCTTCCCACCCTTTTCCCTTCCTCTCCTTTCCCTCCCACCCCTTCCTCTTCCTCTTCCACCCCTTTCCCTCCCTCCTCTTTCCCTCCCTCCTCTTCCACCCCTTTCCTTCCCACCCCTTTCCCTCCCACCCCTTTCCATCCCTCCCGTTTCCGTCTCGCCCCTCGCATCTCCGCTCCCTCCCGCGATCACCCAAACCCCTTGATAGTGCAGCAGCTTTAAGCTACATAGGGCACTGTTAGTGTTTTGCTCTCAGAGTTTTGCAGCCCCTGGGTCTGATTCCGTACAGTCCTGTCACAAGCTGAGATATGACTGAGACAATTAAGACTATGCCCATTAACGCGCTCTGCACGGCCCAGGAGGCACGGCTGCTCCCCCAGTTCCCCAGCCTGCCTCCCGCATCCTTTTGTCTGGATGAACAGCTCCACAATTTCCAGCTCAGAACGGGGGAGCTGCGGCGAGAGGCTGCTCTCAGCCACTGCTCCTTTCGGTGGTACCACAGAAGCTCTTAGAGGTTCTGGCTTTGGAAACAGTCCAGTTTGCACATGATTGGAAGGAATTCCTTGAGTTGGTTTAAATCCCTGAAGAGTTTGCTCTTGCTGGGACTTCGTGCTTGCAGCTTCTGATGCTGAGCCAGTGCCAATTCAGCCATATGGCCTCGCCAAGCAGGAGCGGAGTGACAAGAGGATTCCCAAGTACAGCAGGGCAGGCCAAGAACAGGCATTGGGAGCAGGGGATCAGTCTCTCGCCTCAAAGTTTTCACTGCCTGACCCAGACAGGAGAAAGGAAGACAGTTCCTATCATAAATCCATATGGAATGAGAAAGAGAAGGTAAAGACGAGATGCCTGCTGATAGGTTGGAGTGAATCAGTGAATTTGTTAATAGGTATCGAAAGAACAGTCTGGAAGCTTGTGAAGATATTACGAAGTGGAAGAAACACACAATGGTTCAAGAATAATAGTACTAGCTCCTTCCTAATCTAATTTCTGTGTCCATAAGTATATAAATTATTTCTTCCAAGGAGATTAGATTTCTTTAAGTTAAATTCGGAATATGAAGACTCTTAATTCTGCTCTTGTCAGATCTGGAGTACATAATTTCTTTTCTCTATATCAACACCCTAATTCAAAGAATTGGGACTGAAGAAATCTTGCTCCGAGCTGGCAGAGCCCCCCAGTTGCGTTGAGTTAGGTGGAGACATATGGTGATACCAGACCCTGGTGCTGGCGTGGGCTGCATCGTAAGCCTCTTTCAGTGGGAATCTGGGTGCTCCGTTCTGTCATTCGCGTCCATATTCCATCAAAACTGGGACGAAATCTACCGATTTTGACCGCGGTGGACGGGCCACCGTTACTTAACCCAGAATAGTTGCACTTTCCAAGTGTTCTAAAAATAGTCCTTAAACAGGCAAAACTGTGCTTCACAGTATTCGTAATTTATCATCTTGTAATGACAGAAATCTTAATTATTCCAGCAATTGTTCCTTAATTTATGTGTCTTGCTGGTTTACAAACAACAATTATGCTGTATGTAGAACCAGCAATTCTTTGAGAGTAAACTCTTCATAAATTCATTTTACTTAGACAGGGTGCTTGTATCACTCTGTATCCTGAAAAATACCCAATAACTGTATTCTCTTTACCAGCAACACATTGTAGTAAGTGTTGTTTGGGAGACAGGTTTTCCTCTCTATTACTATACCCGAAACCTGAAATCACTTTGTACCTAAGTTTATGCTTATGGGCAAAGCGCAGGTGGTAAACCCTATGGTACTGGTGCAGGCTGCTATTCATATTACCAGCATAAACCCATTTGTGCAGGAAACACTTAAATGAATTGCAGAGGCTGGTGAAGAAGCTCCAGGACACCCCCAGGCAGGCAGCGCCGCTCCTTTAAGGGAGGCGGGCTCGGCACATCCACTTCCAGGTCGGCGGGTTGGACACGGGGGAAGGGAGGGAGGAGGCAACAGGGGAAAAAAAAAAAAAAAAAAGAAAAAAAGAGAGAAGGGAAGAGCCGGAGTCCAGCGCGTCGGTACCGGCCGTGGCTGGGCGCGCTGCCGGCGGCACCAGCGCCGCGATGGTGAGGGGGCCGGGAGGGGCAGGGAAGGGAGGGAATGGAAGGAGAGGGGCAAGGAGGGAAGGAGGGAAACAGGCAGGGAGGCAGGTGGGGAGGCTGCCCGTCCGCAGCCCCGGCGGTGCCCGGGGAAGGGCCGGCCGTGGCGGCGGCGCTGAGGGGGCTGCCCCGGCCCGGCCCTCCCCTCACACCAGGGCCGCGGGCCGGGCAGCCCCG
>JAWWMP010000005.1:5395943-5425113 GCA_035047865.1 Dendrocincla tyrannina | reverse complement strand
CCGAGTGTGCCGCGGGCCCGGCCGAGTGTGCCGCGGGCCCGGCCGAGCCTGCCCCAAGCCCCCTCAGGAATGAGTTTGTCCGGGCCTGGGCAAGCGGCGGCCCTGCTGGAGCTGCCGAAGAAGAGCCTTTCCCTGCTGCAGCCAGGCCGGAGCAGGGCACACGGGAGCGGTGTCGGCTGCTCCAGACATGAGTGTGCATATTTACTTCTAAACCACTAGCAGGAGGTTCCTGGGCGGTCTGGTCTCGCCCCTTGTCGTTAAAAGCCTTATTTCAGGCAATTTCCTAATGCAGTTATTTATCGTTATTTTTAAACCAGGCACTTTTTTGTGCCCGCTGTTCTGATCAGTGAACTCAGAGAGTTTCATTGCTTAACTATGTACTGACATCTAAATTTATGGTGAAGATCCGAATTCATGGCATTTGTAAGCACCTTTGTTGCTGTGCTGGCACTGTGCTTCCCCTTAATGGCTTTTCCCCTTCTACAGTTTGTGTCCATGTGGTGTATTTATAGGTAGCATTTGTGTGTTTCACCTTTTGATCTGCTAGGCTAAGAAAAGCTGGGTTATTTCCTATTCCCAACATGCTTTTAACCCCCCCTCCCAACCATTCCAGTAATCTCAAATGATTTAGGTATCGTTTAACCTAAGTAACCCCATGAGACCTCCAAATGTCTTGAAAATTACCTAATCCTTATTTTTATTTGAGGCTTCTCCTGACACCTTCTTTGACTGCTTCACATTGTTTTCTTGTGCTTCAGCAAACCCCTCAGGTTCTTCTCTCCAGTTATTTCTAACTGATGAACTTGTATCTGAAGTTCTTCATGTTAATCTGGAAATACATGGCCTTGCTATGTGGTTCTAATGTGGCACTATTTAATTTTAGACCTCTCGTGATCTCTGCCAACTTTGTATCACTAACAACTCCAATCCTACTTGTTGTGCCAGAATAGTTAATATTAAATTTCAGTTTTGGTCATAATCCTTCCTCGAGTCTGGTTAACAAATTGCCTACATCTGTTTTATTCAATTTAAGTAGGATAACCATAAAGCTTTCTTAGTAACATAAATCATGAAACTGTTTATTTTTCACTGCTTTTCCTTTATTAGCACTCAGAAGAACTTTGATGGCTGGTGCTTGAGTTGCTATTTCTTAATCCTTTTAAGACAGTAAGTAAAGTTTTGGGGCTGTGGAGAGATGGAAAAGAGAAACATGATACATTCAACAGCAAAGGTTGAAGCTCTAAATTATTTCTTATTTTCCTGCTAATATTTTGAGAGAAGTAACTGCCACAAACACAGAGACCTTACATCTTTGAGGTTTGCTGTACTGAAGCTGCAGTTGGGTCTAAAAATTGGGGAGCACATCACAGACATGGTTCTGCTGGAGCTGAAATTGCTTTTTGTCTTCCAGTGTTATATACTGCTTTATTGAGGGGAGAAAGAACCAACCAAAACAAAAAAAAACTACTTATGGACAAACCCAAGTTTGGTTTGTAATGAGTCTGACACACAGAGTCAGCAGGAACTGAGTCTTCCAGGCTGGAGCTGGAAGAATGACACCACACATGGGGAAAAAGGTCCACACAACAGTGGGATATACTTTTCTTGCAAAGTTAGATTGCAATTACTCACGGAAAACATCAGTTAAACCTGTCTCTTATTTTTTTTAGGTATTGTATAAGCAGGTGCTTGCTTGGTGATGCTTCCCCAAAGGAAACAGGATTTTGTTTTGATACACTCAGCCAGTTAATCTAGGTGTAATGTTGGGCTTAAGATTCTCTAACTTATTCCAGGTACTTCAATACATCCCCTTAAGCTTTTTTTTTCTTTTTAACTGCATTTTGAAATATATGTTAAATATATTCTGGTGGTATTTGAGGCTGATCTAAAGAGTTTTAAAAAGAAAGTGTGGGGGATAATGTTCTTTGTGAGAACCTTTCCAGCTGCCCTGGTGTGAGCTTGAAGCTGAGCTGGTAACATCATGTTGAAGTAGGTTTTGCATTTCAGTTCCCCAGAGTATTGGATTACTGTCAGAGGCCAGTTTGCCCCCATCCCTCTGAACACTTTTGGTTTGCCTGGGTTATATTAAGCGCTTAATGTTTTTTTCTTTGTTTTTTTAATATGCCTTAAAAAGTCCATCTAAATGCAATTATTCTCCTTTTTGTGTTATTCCATAAGCCAGCTGGATTTAGACATTACACATTGCCCTCACAATATATGTTTTAGCTAATGAAGGCACCCAGGCTCTCATTGTGTAAAGCACAATTTTGTGTTTTGTGGAATTTAATTTTATATTTGAGGATGAAAGAAACTGTGAAGTTAATGGAAGTATCAGATAATTAAGAGGTCTATGAAGAAGTAAAGTAGCATGATGACAGTTCTACTCAAGTACTGCTGGATTCTATATTAATAAAAAAAAAGTTAACTGCTATGCTATGGTTGACACACATTTATAGTGTCTCATCTGAGTATTAGAACCAGAAAGTGAAGTGACCTGAAACTAAATGCCAGGTTTGTTTTTAAGCTGACATTCAAAAGCACAGCTAGAGGAAGGAACCACTTGAATTCTGACCTTCTGAGAGCTTAAATACAACTTTAACTGAGCAATATTCTCTTTAGGTAAAGAGAAGTTGAGAAGAGGAATGCCACCAGCTCACATAAAATGTTTACAGAGTGAGCTGAAGCTGTGCTATTTCAGTAGCAGACACTGTAGGAAATTGTTTTTATGGAGCTTGTCAAAGGACTTTATTACATGCAGATAAAATCGTTTTGCCTCTGCCCAGGTTACCTCAGGAGCCTTTGGTGTGGTGTTTCCTCAGGCTTTGGGCAGCAAGTTGAAGAAACATTACAAATGTGTCCTATAAGTGGAGTGAATAACAATGGTACTGTGTTGTTTGCAAGGGTAATTGATCCCTGCTTGTTGTTTTTGTTCCGTTATTGGGTTGAGATGCCTCGTATGAACTTCTAAAGTGATTATATAAAAATTCAAACATTATTTCTAAATGACAGATTGGCCACTTAGAGGTACTGGTTGAAAAAACAGTGTTCTGAGTCATCTGCTAGTGGCCTATCTGCAGGGCTAAAAATTCTCTTTGGAGTTTGCTCACTGAGAGATAAAAGTGTTTCAGCTTTTCTGGCAGGAATGGTGGAACCATGCCAGAAGGAATTAAGAGAAACAGTGTTCTGGGTTTGTCACATTTGAGCGTCGAAGTAGAAACACAAGATCTAAAGGGAGATGAGGATGTCTGCTTCAGTGGGAATGATTTTCAGAGACCTTTGAGTAAGGATTCTGATTTTGATTTGAATTGTCAGCTGTCATATAAATCCTGGGTGTATGTATTGATTTCAAGATAAGATGAAAATTTTTCCATTTCCTTGAAAAACCCATACTTTTTAAAATTAATTGGTTGGGTTTTGTCTCTTTACAAGTACTTCAGAGGCATTGTGACACGTTGCAAAGAAATAAAAGATATTCACAGTTCCAAATTCTGGCCTTCCTTTCCTTTTCAGCTTAAGGTTGGAGGCAGCCAGAATTGCTGTTTCCTGGTAATGCAGATTTGAATGATTTTGAGCTTTTAATTCCCAAGCCTATACTTAAGTCTTCAAGAGCTGTTAAACTTTGGCCTCTCACTGCTGTCAATAAATGATTCATTAAAGATAAGCTCTGTTACAGCTTCACCCTAATGTGGTACCTCCCATTCTTCAAATATGTGCACCTTATTTTAGAAGACTTATCTCTGCAAACTTATTTATATTTCTTCTATATAACCTCTCCTTTATTGCTGTACTTCTGTGATGAGCATATTAGGCAAATGAAGCAACAGAAGTTAATTTCACCTTCCTTTCCCAGCTCATTTATCCAGAACTTTCAGTGTAAAAGGGAAGCTCCAGTTTTTCCTGCAGATGAGATCTGGCACCAGTTGATGCTGTTATTTTCAATATTGTCTGGGGGAGTATGTACCAGTCACTCGGCCTTTTGTGTGGTGCTGGGGATGATTCACAGTGCTGCAAGTCATTCTTTATGTTGATTAGTCTGGGTGCCTGAAAACACTAGGTTATTATTAGACTTTTTAGACATGGATTATGATGGAATAAAACTCTCTGAGATTTTCATGTGTCAGTGTACGATCTCAAACTGATGGAAAAGCTCAAGTTTATGTTCTGCCTTGTCCTTTGTGCCCTGGTTTTCCTACAGATGATTTCCAGGGGCAAAGTGTTAAAAGGAGGAACAGGACTACTGTAATAGATGTTACTTTATTGCTGCACAAAATATGGAAATAAACCAGTTCTTTTTGAATTTCTCTTTCTTGATCTGAATCTCTAGCTACCCTTTTCAGTATCAAAAATGGCTCCTATATATGAAATGTATCTGCAATATATGAATTTATTTGCATTTCTAATGTAGGTTGGTAGTAGTCTTCTAACATGGATTGACTTAAATGAAAGATTAAAAGAAATATTTTAAATCCAGGAGTATCATTTGATTTTCAAGTGTTTTTTCAGTCTGATTAATTGACTGATTAATTCCCAGTGGATTTCACAGAATTCTTTTTCGGTGATTACTTCTCTTCCTGTGGGAACACAAGCAGAGTTTGAGCCCAGCAGACCTGACTGCTGTGGTTCTGGGGGTGACTGGGCAAGGAGGCTCCCAGCAGTTGGGCCAGTTGCTTATTGTGTGACCCGACTTTGCCTGGCTCTGAGGGAGACATCTCCCTTTGTAATATCTGCCAGACTCACAAAAAGAACATTATAGGGAGGTGGAAGACTCACAGACAGAGAGAATGATTTAACTCAATCTCCTTTTTTTCACTGTTTTGTGTATGACAGGAGGAAGCTTCTCCTTATTCTTTACTTGATATCTGTTTGAATTTCCTGACTGCCAACCTAGAGAAGTTCTGCACAGAGAGGCAGGATGGAACTCTGTGCTTGCAGGAGCCAGGAATGTTTCCCCAAGAAGTGGCTGATCGACTGCTGCAGACGATGGCATTTCATGGTAAAAACAGTTATTCATGGGGCAGCAGTGAGAATATTGGACTAGAATGTGACTCTGCAGTTTGGGTGTATTTTCTAGTAGAATCTGCTGTTGCAGCTGTTAAACCTGTGTTCATTAATCTCTTAATAGAGAATTTTTGTTATTTTTGTTTTTCCACAGTTTCAGCAGAATTTTGCGTTGCAGCATAGACAGTTCTAAATGGGTCCTTTGTCTTGTGTTTATGATTTTAATGTTCTTTTAATTGAACATTCTTTAATCTTCTTTAGTCACTTCAGAAAAAAATAAATATTTGATTCTACTACTTGTAGCCACACTCAAATATTTCAATATCTCTCACAGAGCAATTCAATTTTCTGTACTGCGTGCTCTTGTGATTAAACTGAAAATAACCTTGTGATTGATTAAAATAGTTTCTCGTCTCTTTGAGCACTTCAGTAGAAGTGAAATTATTTGCTCAAAAGCAGTCAATGTCTAGAGTGGTGCAAACACCATGTGGGTGTTCTTACACTTGGTGCACTGGCCTGTTGTGTTCTAGTTTTCTCAAGATGTCCTGGTCAGAAGTAACAGAAGGAATGGTCCAAGAAAAAGACAACCTCAAAGAAAATTCATCTTTACTAAACGTTACTTTCTTATAAGTAATTCTCTAGAGTAGTCCCAAGAAACCAGATTCAGGAAAACTGAATTACCAGAAACTTATTGTCAGCGATGAAGACAGTTCCAGGCACCAAAATGTCACAAACACACAGAGTGCAGGAGGGAAAAAAGTGCACGGCAGATAAACAGGGCATGGCTGAGGAAGGGCAGTGGGAGAGCCTCAATCCTTAGCTGAAAAGATGAGCAAAGATGAAGAAGTAATTTAGTGATACTTGAACTAAGCTATAATTATTGTGATTTTTCTGCTGGGTGCTAATTATTTCACCTGATATTTTTGCTTTCCCAGCACAAGAGGAATGCTCTGACTGCTGGGTCAGAAAGGCCCAAACAGTTTGCTCTTTAGACAGGTCTGCAGATCTTAATTTGACTTTTCACAGAGGCAATTGCTAGCTCATGACCTAAATCCAGACTGCAGTGGCAATGATGTTATTAGTCAAATATATTGCATTTTTGTTTGGCATGAAGACAGGAGATTAAAACCCAGGAGCATTGACATTTATAACCCTGTAAAGTGAAAGCAGAAGGACATGTTCTTCCTACTTTTGTGTGCAGGGTTGGGCAACTGTCCCCTTCTCATGGCTTTTTATAAAGCAGTAATTCCTCTGTTCATAAGATACCACTGTATATTCAATGCATTTTGGCTAATTTCATGCAGGGAACTCACTGTACTATTTCAGTTAGGATGTTGCCAGTGTGTTGCAAGAAAAGACTCCTTATGCATTCTTCTTTCTACAGAGTAAAAAGATAATTTCAAACAAGGTTGTTGCATTTCCTTTTCTTCATTGCTGTCTTTCTCTCCTTCTCACCCTTCCCTTGCCCTCTTCTTTCTCCCCTTTGAATCACTTCTTAGGTTTCTTTCTCACATTCAGCTTGTTTCTGAGCAACACTCCTACCTTCTTCATGAGGGATATATAGAACTTAATTAGCTTAATTTAGTGTATTGATCCTACGTATGAATTCCATCAAATGCTAAATTATTCAGTTAAAGCAAGATGAGAGCAGGTCATTGAGGGGTGGTGTAATCTTGAGGTTAATGGACCTATGGCCAGGGGAGAATTATAGTCAGAAATTTTGAAATTCCGTTTTTAGCACACTTCTAACCACTTCAGTGAGAAAATCGAGAAGATGCAGGCAGCAGTGTCATTGTTTTTGAATCATATCCATATTTTATTTATTGCATGTTCCATGTTCTGAACCAAACAGGCAATGTGTATATTCTACTCCTTAATTTATCTGTCCTGTTCTTAAACCTGGAATTTTCCAAAAGCAAAATCATAATCTTAAAAGGCGAATCTCAGAAATAAGATTTTTGGGATCAGTGTCATAAAGATCCAGAACAAACTACCTTGTAATCAATTTTATTTGTTAACCCTTTGTGTTCTTAAAATAAAAGTGGTGTTCTGTAACCCTGGAGCCCAACACTGATGCTGCTTTCCAACAGGGCTTCTGAATGATGGGACTGTGGGGATCTTCCGTGGCAACCAGATGCGTTTGAAAAGGGCTTGTATCCGGAAAGCCAAAATCTCTGCCGTGGCCTTCCGGAAAGCGTTCTGCCACCACAAGCTGGTGGAACTGGACGCCACTGGGGTGAACGCAGACATAACAATCACAGACATTATAAGTGGACTGGGCAGCAATAAATGGATCCAGCAGAACCTGCAATGCCTTGTGCTGAACTCACTGACTCTGTCCTTGGAAGACCCGTACGAGAGGTGTTTCAGCCAGTTGTCGGGGCTCCGTGCGTTGAGCATCACCAACGTGCTGTTCTACAACGAGGACTTGGCAGATGTTGCGTCGCTCCCGAGGCTGGAAAGCCTGGATATATCCAACACCTCCGTCACCGACATCACAGCGCTCCTCACCTGCAAGGACCGACTCAAGTCTTTGACCATGCACCACCTGAAATGCTTGAAAATGACCACGACCCAGATCCTGGACGTTATCAGAGAACTGAAATACCTGAACCACCTCGATATTTCGGATGACAAGCAGTTCACTTCGGACATAGCTCTGCGTTTGCTGGAACAGAAGGATATCCTGCCTAACCTGGTGTCCTTGGACATTTCTGGGAGAAAGCACGTGACAGACAAAGCTGTGGAAGCGTTCATCCAGCAGCGGCCCACCATGCAGTTTGTGGGACTGCTGGCGACCGACGCCGGCTACTCAGAGTTCCTCACAGGAGAAGGAAACCTAAAGGTTAAGTGGGGGAATTAATTTCACTGGAAAATGGGGATGTACGGGAAAACTAGAACCAGTCATTTGTGACAAATGTACGTGGGTGTTTCAGAAGGAGGCTGTAGGTTCTCTTCTTTAACTGTGCATTGTAATTACCGACTTTATGTCAAATTCCTGCTTAGTTCTGACACAAACTGCTGAATTTGCATAATACTGTTATTGTAAGAAGCACCTGTTTTCAGTGAACCTTAGATCCTGATTTAACGTGTCTAAGAGAGCTGAACTTTGTCTAGTCTGAAGTCATTTAGTGGCATAATATTCTCTGGATTCCCTCACAGTACCTCACATAAGTCAGCAGCATGTAAGAGGTGGAGGTGCAATTTGCATAAGCTTTGAGCAGTTCATGATTAACAGCAGATACAATAAAACTGAATAACTCAGCTGCTGTTCTACTCCACCACCACTATTTCCTATTATGATACTTCTACCCACCTTGAAAGCTCTTCTGGTGAGGAATGTGTAAGAAAAAATTACTTAGGATGAGAGACTTCCTCTTCTTGAACAAATCCTAAATTCCTTGGCCCTTTAGGAGGAGACTGTTTGCTGAAGTGTGTTTATTTATATTTTAGTTTCTGGCAACAAGATATCATTCCTGTTCTGTAGAATATGGATGCACTTATTGGAGAATGAGCCTGTCCTGTCCCTACTACAAAGGGGTCAAAATTAATGAAGAAAAAAGGAGATGTTTTAGATGTGTCAGTGGTATATCATCTTTAGCTCTGACTTTTGCTTCCTGCTGTGCCATGAGGATGATGGAAACTGCAGAGGAAATGAGGAAGAGTGCATAAAGTGTCCATAGTTGTGTCTGTCTCCTGTACAAGCTGAGTTTTTCTCCTCAGTTTTAAAATTCAGAATGCTCTTGTTATAGCAAGTGAAGCAACACAGTTACACAATTTTTTTCCTACTGAAACGCATGGCATTTGTTACTGGCCAGGTCTCGGGAGTACTTAGTTGTCACAGCTGAGAGCAAAGTGTGTGAATGTTGAAATGCCTGGTGGGAGAAAGCAAGTACCCTGTCGGTGTCATGATGTACAGCATCAGGAGGTTATACCTCATGTTTGGTATAAAATAATTCAGTGTAATCCTCCTGTTTAGAATACAGGATCACAGAATTGTCTGTGCTGTGAAAAGGCAGAAAAGAAGAAGGTCCTAGTAATGTGAAAATCATGATGGACTTGTAGCAGTGTGGTTAGCAAAAAGCAGTTTGCATTTTCTTTTTCTTTTTTTTCTTTTCTTTTTGGTGACCTAAATTCATTAGTAACTGTACTGAAATATTCAGCTGCTTAGTCGAGATGCTGCTGAAGAATAAACAGGACACAGCACTCCTGGAAACAGCAGAAGTAAAATATTACTGTCTTTGCAGCAGTCCAGTGAAATTTGATTATGAGAAAGAGGCAGATATTATAGTTGAGAACATGAAGCCAAGTGGAAATATTTCATGTAGGGTATAATTGGCTGCAGAACATGTCAGTAAATATCATTGCCCTGTTCTAATCAGTTGAGAATATTAAACGAAATCCAAGATGCCATCAGCTCTCTCAAGGCTGTAATATATTTCTGATCTCACAAGTTCCAAAAAAATAATGTCTCTGTACAATACAGGATGCACAGAATGTGACACTTTAATCTGTGAACATTTGCTTTTCCTGTATGTGACATGTTAAGGAGAGCAAGCTCTGCATGCTGCCCTAGGAATTTTAAAGAACAGCGATGGCAGCAATGATTCATTAAATAGTAGGACTGAGGAGCAAACCACTTAGTTATAAATAGATAAAATGTAGTTAAATAGAAAATACAGCAGACTGGGCAGTGAAAAGCATTACAGGTAGTTGCTGATTTAATATTTTTACCTTAGGATTGTGTTAGTCAACAGCTCATGACTCCTAATGCAGTCCTTGCCCAAGTTAGCTCCTTGTTTGGTTTTCACATGTATTTCAAGTATGGTTTTATGAATTTCTTCTTTTGCAGAGGGCATGAGTTAATTCTCTAATATTGTGCTGGAAAGCCTTTGCTACAGATAAAATTTATAAGAAACTTGATGTAGAGAAAGAATGGAATTTTTTTTTATTGCTGGAACTAGAACCCAGGGCCAAACAATTACAGCTAAAATGCAATTTATCAGCTGCATTGACAGCATTCAGGTACAAACAGTGCCTGTAGGCATTTGGTGCATCAGACACAGCTTTTGTTAGCTATGAAGTGCCACTTTTACTTAGTGGTTTCATACAGTTCTGCTTAAAGACATAACTGAAGCCTGATTTTGGTATACAGTGTGGTTTTTCCTTTACGGAGAACGGTTGAAGATTGTGTAGTTCTGGACTAGCATGCCCAGATAAAGCAATCCAGAAATATCACCACCTTTCAAAGTGCAGCTTTGCACTTTTTGATAACAAGATTTTCAAAGTAACATGATGACATCTTGAACTAAAGATTATTTCTGTGCTCGTAGGTGTCAGGAGAAGCAAATGAAACTCAGATTTCCGAAGCACTGAAGCGTTACAGTGAACGGGCCTTCTTTGTGAGAGAAGCTCTCTTTCATTTATTCAGCCTGACACATGTAATGGAAAAAACAAAGCCTGAAATTTTAAAGGTAAAATAATAAAGTTTTGATGATTGTCATGTATTGTTCCTCAAACTGAGCTCATCCCCAGAGCACTGATATAAAGCTTTTACATTTTTGGTTGTGTTTTTTAAGATTGTATTATTAGATAGGAGCTGTTTCGACAATAGTGATGTAGAAGGTGCCCTGTAGCACTTTGTTAGGTAAAATTGAGCTGAACTAATGTATAGTATCTAAAATTATTTTTTCACGTAACTTTAAACATGATATGAAGTTCTCTTTGGATGCTGAATGTCCTGGGTCAAATCAAATGGCTGTGTAGTCTTATTCTGCAGACACACTAATGCCTTCTGCTGATGCACACAAAAGAGTAATATGAAAGAATAAGTAATAATAAGTGACAGTTTTCTTTACTGTCACCTGCCAGTATCTCACAGCAAGTGAGTAAATATCATTAGTGTTCTATATTGGGCTTTAACTTGGAGCCTAGAAACTTCCTTACCAAATCCATTCTAGGCATTGGCTTTCCCTGTCTGCAACACCAGGGATGGTTTAAATTTTGCTATGGTCTTAAAAAGAGGCATCAGTAAGACACATGATTTTTGTTTTTCCTGTCCTCT
Organism: Dendrocincla tyrannina; assembly: GCA_035047865.1. Taxonomy (NCBI): domain Eukaryota; kingdom Metazoa; phylum Chordata; class Aves; order Passeriformes; family Dendrocolaptidae; genus Dendrocincla; species Dendrocincla tyrannina. The sequence continues at coordinate 5,414,051 of JAWWMP010000005.1, read as the reverse complement.
TTGATGTTAAACAAGTGATCTTGAACTTGCAAGCATCCATAACAAAAAGACTTTGTCAGTCAATAATCAACAAGAAAAATATTTGTCGGTGAGATCACAATCAACCTATGCAGCCAAAAACATAATTCAGGAGGAAGCTGCAAAAAAATCTATCCTTACCTGGCAACTTAGGGTGTGATTTGCAATTGCTCATCACCACCACATCATTACCATTGCACTGCAGAGACTCTGCCCTACCTCACTGACCTCTGCAAAAGTTTACTGATTTTATCCCAGTGTGTAAAGCAAGCCCTGGACCTTTCTAGGAATTTCTTCCTTTCCATGCAGCCTCTCCTTTGAGAGGAGCTGCAAGCTGTGCAAAAGGAGTGGTTAGAAGTTGTCACCTTTGAATCACTGAGCAGAAGGCAATGTTCCTCCTGAGAATTCAAATCCCACCAGATGGATTTCTCGCTGAAATGAAAGGGAGGCAGAAATTGGGTGCTGTGAGTCACTGCTGGGGCCCTGAGCAGCAGCAGGTTGTTCTTGGGGTCTGTGTGCAAAGGAACTAAGGTGGGCAAAACTCCTGTGTTTCAGCTGGTGGTGCTTGGGATGAGGAATCACCCCCTGAACTTGCCCGTGCAGTTGGCAGCGAGTGCCTGTGTGTTTAACCTGACCAAGCAGGATTTGGCAGCAGGAATGCCCGTGCGCCTTCTGGCCGACGTCACGCACTTGCTCCTGAAGGCCATGGAGCACTTCCCAAACCATCAACAGGTAAAAGGCAGCAGTTCTTTGTTTTCTGGAGGGTTTCCTGTCCTGTCCTGTTTCCTGACCTTAACAGAAGGTTTCTCCACATCTCATGACCTCATGGAAATACGTTTAATGATTCATAGCAAGAAGGTATTCTGAGATATGTATGTTTCTCATGAAGTAATTCTGTTTCATTTTTCATAGCTGCAAAAGAATTGCCTTCTTTCACTATGCAGTGACAGAATCCTTCAGGATGTTCCATTTAACAGGCAAGTTTTATATGTCAGTTAAAATGAGTTGTAGCATTGTAGAATATTTTTCTCTGTCCCTTCAGAAGCTTTGTTTCTGGTCTCAGTTTTGTGCACTTTTAATCATTGCAATGTGCTGAATTTACCTGGCCTCTATTACTTTGGGCCTGTTGACCAAAATATATACCAGTGAATGTAGGTCTGAAAAAATCCTTAGGCATTTTTTACTTCACCTGAGTGGGTCTATCATGTTGCATGTAACAGAAGTCAGGATTTCTCTGGGCAATTCTATGGGATTGCTTTTTGCAGATTTTTTTTTTACTTAAATGTTTTGTCCCAGTGCTTTCAATTGTGCTGATCTGATGTTTTACAAGATTGTCCCCAGATTTTCCTCCTTCTTTGGAAGCAATTCCTGTATACTTTGATACGTAATTAGAAGTAAGAGACCCTCAGCAAACAGATCAAAGCTGCCAGAGTTATACCTGCAATACCTGCAGTTTGACTGTGTATTTCTACCTTTTTTGGCATGGGGCATACTTATTCCAGTTTCTGTTGTCTCTGTACATCTTTTACTAAGACTTATGAAAATTAATTTTATTTGTAACTTCCAGGTTTGAAGCAGCCAAACTTGTTATGCAGTGGCTGTGTAATCATGAAGATCAGAACATGCAAAGGATGGCTGTAGCTATAATTTCCATTCTTGCTGCAAAGGTATGGAATTTAAGCTTTGAGATGATAGGATAATATTTCTAAAGTCTAAAAAATTGTTGATGTGGTTTTGTTTGTTTACAGCTTTCAACAGAGCAAACAGCTCAACTTGGAGCAGAACTCTTCATTGTTAGGGTAAGTCAGATACTTCCCTGACATCCCATCCTCTCCAGCTGTTCATGCTCCCAGTATTCCTGAGATACGAAGTAAATATGAGGAGATAATCTGTTCTTAGAATTCTAACTTGTGTTCATGTGAAAGTTCTTTAGAAGGGAAAAGCCTAGAGAATTTGTTAGAGATAATAGCAGAGACCGTGGCAAGGAGACAAATTGGCATAGATGGAAAGAAGCTAAAGTGGGAAAATGTGACACAATTAATATAAAGTAAAATAGCAAGACTTCTCTTGATTTGAAATCCATTGTGTAAAGTGGAATATGCTCAAAGGGAGAATATTTGAAGTAAATGCTTCATACAGTCAATGTTCAGATGAGGTTCAGAGTTCTGTGGGTGGCTCTGTGGCATCCCTGATAGTGCTACACATGTAATTACTGTGAAAAGAAAGGCATTCCTTTAGAAGGCAACCATGTTCAGAGGGGAGGTAACAAGTTTAATTGCTGTGTTGTTCCACCGAGGTTGACCCTAAACATGTAGATCTTTACTCTGCATGTAAATGACAGCTATGCATTACCCCAGTCAGTGCAGAAGCAGCAGAGGAGCTAATACATATTTTGATACACAGTTATAACTGGGATTTTTTATTTCTTTTTTCCCCCAGCAACTTCTACAAATAGTTAAACAGAAAACAAATCAGAATCTTGTAGATACCACCCTCAAGTTCACACTGAGTGCCCTTTGGAACCTCACTGATGAATCTCCAACAACGTGTCGGCACTTCATTGAAAATCAAGGGCTAGAACTCTTCATGAGGGTCTTAGAGGTGAGGAGTGCAGTGGTTGTGGTGGTGCATTGTCAGCACAGGGCTGTAATTAACACTGTTTCAATAATGAGCAGAAATGGTTACATGTTCTTTGTTTCTTTTTTCCAGTCTTTTCCATCCGAATCATCCATCCAACAGAAAGTTCTTGGACTTCTGGTGAGATGAAAAATTAAAAAGTCTGAAATATATACTTTCAAAATTTAATTTTGAAAGGGTTTTTTTACCCTGTGTTAATCTGAAAAATTCCCTAATGTTTTTATGTTCTTCTTCAATCTTTCTAGCGTGTATTATTCACAATTGACATGTTTTTGGACTGTTTTATGAATTCTTCAAAAGTTATATTGAAATTGGTGGTTACAGTAAATAAAAGGAGCTTTTAAGAAAGGACAGTGAGTGAGGCTTCACGTGGTCCAAATGCAAAAAGTAGGTTGAAAGTCAATAGAATTCAAAACTTTGCACTGCTGAACTTTACTGAAATTGTGTTTGAGAATGTTAAAACCAGCCTTTATTTTAGTATAATCTGCATGTTAATGGCCTAAAATTACTTATGAGAAAACCTCTTTAAGACAAGTTCCTGCATTAGGCTGGAAAAGTTTTCAAAAGCCAAAGTAGTATTTTGGCATTTGGTGGCCCCCTGGATGTGTGAAGATTTCTGTGATAACAAGCTCAAGTTTATGTTTACCTCTCTTACACCATATGCTCTCTGTTGATATTTTCTCTTTCCTTTTTTTTTTTTTCCCCCCTTCCAGAACAACATAGCTGAAGTTAAAGAACTCCATTCGGAATTAATGTGGAAGGACTTTATAGACCACATCAGTAAATTATTGCACAGTGTGGAGGTGGAAGTCAGCTACTTTGCAGCAGGGATTATTGCTCACTTGATATCTCGAGGAGAGCAGGCCTGGACGTTGAGTCGCAGTCAGAGGACATCTCTCCTTGAACAGCTGGTACAGAAATGATGGTGAATTTGATCATACTCTTATATTTTTTCCAGTGTTTGTATTTAACAATTAGTGTTCTTGGTTCTGTGTTTTGCAGCACTCTGCCATTTTGAATTGGCCAACCCCAGAATGTGAGATGGTGGCTTACAGGTAACTACTGTCGTGATCTAGAGCTTGGAAAATAAATAGGTTTAAAACTTGTTGCCAAAGCAGAGTGAGCTGCTAGTCAGACATGGTTTCATCCAGTGGAAAAAACACCTACTGGCTAAAAATATGCAGTGGGTTAATTTTCCCTGTCTTGTAAAATAAAAACCCCATGTTGTTCTGCTCCTTTTCTATTAAAGGTATTCAGCTGCAGGCCTAAGAGACTTAGACACAAAGACTAACCAGTAAGGTTATCTTGGCTCACACTAGTTCAGCTGTCTGTCCTAGGTAAGAAACTTAAGGCCTAAAAGTACAATTAGATAATTGCTGGAGATCTAATCCTTGAATCTCCCACTGCTTTTACTCCTGTTTTTAAGGAGGAGGAGGCATCCAAGTGTTCTGGTGAAAGCTTCCCACATACCCACCAAATCTGATTTTTGCTAGTAACTGTCTTCAACTAGAATTTTAGACACAGCAGGCCAGTCTCTTCATGTTTATCAGTGTCTCTTCTAGTGAACCAATAGATGAATGAACAGACAACATATGACCTCTGAAGTAGTGATATTTAGTAGCAAAGCAAGTAGCTGTTTTTCTTTTTTTCCATAGGTCTTTCAATCCATTTTTTCCACTACTCGGCTGTTTCATGACACCTGGTGTCCAGTTATGGGCAGTGTGGGCCATGCAGCACGTCTGCAGCAAAAATCGTATGTATTCAGATCATATTACCCTTAAAATTCTTGTTTCTTAATGTATTATTCACTAGCATCAAGTGAGAAAAATAAAAATCCCTACAGTATTCACTCCTAAGTCCCCTGGAGAAACTGCATTTGGGCCTTGACTAAATGGAGCAGAAAAATAAGTAGTAAAAGTTCCTTACATCCTTTTTATTTACTGGAATTTTCCTGTTAGATGCATAGCATTAATTCCAAAATGTGAATGTATTAAGATTAACTACATTTTTTTGCTTGCCACAGGTGTTTTTGTTGAGAAATGTAAATATTAGTAATGGGCAACAAGTTTCTTTGAAGTTAAGAATAGTGATTGTAGCAGGTATCAGTGTCTCACTGGGAACAGATGCTGGGTAATCCTGCCCTAATCGCCTTTGGGCAGTAACTTGCTGGGACACAAAGGTCACTCTCTTAATCCCTCCTTCCCATCTGCAAAATGAGAACACCAGTGTCTACTCTGTAGAATGATTTGAGAGCGTTTGGTGAAACACACAAGTGTTGGGAAAGGAAATAAATCTCCCAACTATATCTAAATGTAAGAGTGGGCAAACATTCCTGGATTTTAATGCCTCTTTTTGGTTGTTTTTTTTGACATAAATATGTCAAATGTGTGTATGTAAAGCAGCTTTCCTCTAAAGTATTAGAAGTGTTTTCTATGTCAGTTTTTAATCTTCTTGACAGCAGTGTTAGGCTTGTTTATCTGTGTCCCATAAATCACTGTTTCTGCAGTGCTAAGGCATCTACTCGTGACCAGCCAATAACATGGCACAGTATAGAACTGCATATAGAATACTGGTTTGCTCTCTTTATAGAGCTCATAAATATAATGAGCCAGGGTGCTGTCCAGAAATCCGTGAGGGCTCTTCATGTTGGAGTAAGACTGTACTGATGAAGTTCTTGCTGGTCAGACTCGGGATAACAGATTTTGATTAAGAGCCTGTGATTTGTCTCTGTCCCTCTGTCCTGTTAGCTTTGGATTGTCCTATTTGTTCTATTTATTTGTAGTGTTTGTTTTGTGCTGCCCTAACCTCTGAGCTTGCGACATGCCACAGAGGTTTGTATTGGCATACTCCTGATTTGAGAGCAAGGCATTGTTCCTGAAGTTTAGTTAGTTCTGGTGGTAGTTGATGCCAGAAGCTTCTGGACGAAGTTACAGAGAAGTCAAACATTTGGTAGCAAATGTAATAACCTACTCACAGGGAAAATGTGTTTAATTCTGAAATACGAAGAGTTATTTTGGGGGAAAATCTTCAGCTTTTGGTGTTTGGCTCCAAGGAGGCTTTTTCTCTTGGAGAGGAGACGCATTTTATTTTGACCTGTTCTTACAGATGAGGCTGGAAAGTCATCTGGAATTAATGTACTTTTTAGTTTTTTCTTGTTTTATTTTTTTTCTCCTTTTGCTGTTTGTCTATATCATATTCCCCTCAATAATCTAACTTCACTAAAATATTAGTAGCACTGCAGTAAATGTGATCCCCCGTGAAATGCTGAACGTCAGCACTTTTAACAGCTCGGTGTTGCATCATTGAGGTGAATGGTGAAACTGGGCCTGGCTGAGGTAATTCCCTGTGGATTGCATTGCAGTCATCCTGACCTTTCCATACCATCTCCTGGAGCCTGCACATTGCATTCACCATACAGCTCTATTTATAGCTGGTCCCTGCTCTCAGGGACATGGGAGCTGCTGGAGGAGTGCTTGCAACTTTTTGAAGTCAATACTGAAAATGGAAGAAACCCTGGAAAGGCATTTGTAGCAATCTATAACCATCAATAGTATTTGACAAAGTGTATTGGAAGGAACTGCTTTGTACTCACTCAATAGGCCTGCACAAATGGTGTGGTGTGTCTCGTACCCTTTTTGGGTAACTGTTCTGTAGTGAGGTTTTTTGTAAGAGCACTGTTTTTACCTGGATGCTCAGGCACTACAGTATTTCTCATTCCCATCTCTTACAGTTTGTACATGTGCACTTAAAATGCCTGCAGAGGAGATGGGATATGAGAGAATACTGTGCATGTTGCAGGCATTTTCCAGTCAGCTGAGGCAGACTTGGTAACAGACCTGATTACAGTCAGAGTCCTGCCCAGATAACTCTGTTGTGTTGTCACTTGTTCAAGTACCAATGCATTTCTGTAGATATTTTAGGGAGTGTCCTAAGTGTTGCCTGGAGCCAAAAGTGGATTGGAATCAGTGTTTACAGTATCTGCTACCTTTACCCTAGATAATTCTGCCTTTAATTCCCTTTTTATAATCTCGTTACAGCTGCCAGATACTGCAGCATGTTAATTGAAGAAGGTGGCTTACAGCATTTGTACAACATCAAGGAAAACGTCCAGACTGATCCCCATGTCCAAAGGATTGCCATCGCCATCCTGGACAGTTTAGAAAAACACATTATGCGCCACGGGAGGCCCCCACCATGTAGGAAACAGCAACAGACCAAACCAAACTGAGAGCTGCAGGTAGAGGAGTGTAAAGTATTGTCTCTGTAATAATCCCTTCTGATGTGTGTGTAGTTGGAGTAACTTGTAATATATCGGTCACCATTAAAGTGATTTGCCGGTAACTCTGGTACCCAGAACCATGTGTGGAAACCTTTGCTGAACATCAGCTTTGATGGCAACCACGTGTGTGACTTGTCAAGGGTCACGGCTTGAGCTGGTCATAAGGTGGGGGTAGTGCTGGCTGCCAGGAGATGGGACTTGTACAGATCAGTGTGCACATCTGGAAACAAGACTTGAAGGAATATCGTCTTTTGGGACTCCCAGGAGAAAAAGTTATTCCATCCCTGTGATTGCTCTTCATAACACTGTTCACCAGTTTGGTGTTTGAATAGAACTGTGTGTGGTTGTGAGATTCAACACTCCTACAGACTGAAACAGAAGGACGTGCATGCAGGTTCCAGTGAGACTTGTAACTAAGGCGACCAAAATGTCCATTGTCTCATAACCCTGTTAGGCACCAATGGGGTCTTCAGCTTCCTTTTCCTTTTGCCTGCAAGCCATGTTCTTTTGTTTTCCTTACTGCTGGAACAATGCCTTTTTTGCAGTTCATTTCTCCAGAGTCCTCCCTGCTCTTAGCAAGGTGGGGACCACATCACATTCAGGGAAAGGGGAAACCCACTGAAGTAAAGCAGCAGAAACAGGACTAAAGTGAGACAGTACTGAAAGGGTGAGCTAAGTTTGAGATTTTAAACTTTCTAACAAGAAGGGGGGTTCATTGTTGCGTGACTGCTTTTGGTTGTGCGTGAAACCTTTTGTTTTTAGAATACTGAAAGGGAAAGGAGGAGGCTCATTACAGCAAAACACTGCCTTGACTTCATCATGAAGGGGATTGCATGTATTTATTGGAGGCCCAGGATAATTGGTCACCTTATTTATAAGAGATTAACGATTGCTCTCATTTTCTGTAAATACTCAGTCAGTATTGTGCAGTGAATTATATTTCCAAATCATCACAGTGAGTGCAAAATGTTCTGTGTAAGCCCTGTGTCAATTGCATTGTTTTGTGGAGTGTGAAGTTTTACATGAAGATGCTAACTGTAACAACTTCTTTCTTTTGTGGTTACCTCTGGGTTACAAATGAGTCGAGTGAAACATACTGCACAGCAAACAGATGCCTGATATAATGCAAGTGATGGAAGCAAACTGCATGTCCATTCAAATTCAATTTAATTTCAGGTATTATCTGCTTAGGCTCCATGTTTCCATGGCAACTGAACGATATTTAGAGACTCTTCTGTAAATATTCGGGAAATGAATTTAAAAAAGAAAACTTATGTTTGGTAGCTTACGAGCAGGGATGGCTTCTTCATGATGACCACATTTTACTGGTTTTAGCTCCTTCCTTCTCCCAGCTCCCATCCTCCAAATAAAAACATCACCTCTAATCTTTAATGACATAGTTACTGTGTATTTCAGCAACTTCAAAAGGTACTGGTCCAGTAATTTAATCAGTGTTGTGTAGTTGTTTTTTGTACAAAAGTGTAATTTGGACAGTATCATTTTCATGTGTGTATCTGGTTTTCTCAAATCAGACAGAAATTCAGCTGGCTGTAGCTTTGAATTATGAAGGTGGTTTAAAAAATTAAATACTGCCTAGAAGCTTTTAGCTGCCATCCTTCTGAGATGTCTGCTAAGGGACTTATACAGAGTTTCCACTACCTGAAATGGAACACAAAACTTGTCAAAATCGATGTTAATAGAATAAATATATATCAATTGCTACAAGGTTTTAAAATAAAGATGACAACTCTCCTTACAGTACTGTTCTTTCCTACAACAGGAGAACTTCCTGAAGCATCTTAACTAAAACTGGGGGGAAAAGAAAAAAAAATCTACTACTCCCTGCAGCACAAAATGCGTATGACACTGGCATCAGGCCACAGGTCTGGAAGATGTGTCACTGCACGAAGTTCTGCAACCAACAAGCACAGAGATTCTAAATGATTTTTAATGCCCTTTTTCTTTTGCTCTCACATGCTTCAGGCAAACTGGGAGCAGAATTCTTTCAAGCTGGAAAGTGGGAATGCCTATGAGGTATAAATCCACTAAATTTACTTGTATGTGCCACTTACAGAAAGGTCCCTTCACATTCCTGTGCAGCTTCATGAGTTTCTGCCAGGGTAGAATAATTCTGGAAGCAACTTTGAAACTCCTGTGTTTCACCTGCAGCATTTGCCATCTTTTGTGGAGGCTGAAGATCCTGACTCTGCTTTACCTTTGCAGATATTTACATAGAAAATGTCTATGTGTAGAATTTGGTTACCTCACCCACAGAACTGCTTGGGTAACTCTTGGCACAAATGAGGCTGTGGTTTGTCACAGCATAAAGTGACAGCCAGTTCCAATGTGGTAAGCTGCCTTTTGTAAGTATATTTTGATAACGTGTAAAGTATTTACTAAAGCAACATTTGCTTCCTAGTTCACTTTTGCTTGAAAGCCCCAGTCCAGGGAAGTAAGCACTGAAACATCTTTATAAGTTGACTACAGTGTTTATTTGTTTCTCCTAGCAGTGTTTCGATGCAGTGTGTCTTCTGCCATTTTTAAAGAATTATTTCCTTATGGGGAGCCAAAGCTTCTCCATATTCCTTACTGTGTGGGACCCATAACCACTGACACACAACGTACGTGCATTAAAGATCAGGTGTACAAAGTGAAATCTTTATTTGAAGATTCGTACAGAAGATGATCCAGTGGAATATTCAGAAATGCAGTCCAAGGCAAGGAGTTAAGTGCACAGAATGGTGTAATAAAAATCATCCCCAAGAAGTCGGTGGGTGCTGTTCAATCCTACTTTACTCTCTAACCTGGAAAGTGTTATTTGCCAATAAACCGTGGTGGCCGTTTCTCCCTGAAGGCAGCCATCCCTTCCTGACGGTCCCTTGTGGGGATATTCTACATTAAAAAGAAAAGAAAAGCAAGTGGTATGTTTTCCATTGACAAGTAGATGTGTTTTGAAGTCCTGACTAATTGGGTAGTAGTGGTGTAAGACTAAGATTGCTTTTCTTTCAGTGATAAGATCAATGCCACCTTCCATGTTTTGCAATTAGGAAAATAGAGACTGGGTTGTAGAGCAACTCACAAGCAAAGCATCTAAGACAAAGAACATAGAACTATACAGGAAAATAGTTTATGGAAAACTCAATACTTTACCGTCTTAAAATGCACTGAGAAACACAATATTGTAACATGATAATACACTATATTGCTCCATTAGCTGAGAAAGGTGCATGTTCTCAAAACTTGTCACAAAGAATAACTACAGGAGGAATTGTTTTTAATTTGTTACAACTAAAACCAACTTGTAAAGCCCATCCTATGAGTAACATACAGTTGTTCCTTTCAGGAATGAATTGTGAAGGTAACCCACCTGGGCGTAGCACATCCCCTCAATGGCCATCCCTGATGCAATGTCAACCTGGAGATGAGAGGGAAGGGTGAGATTTGTCCGAAAAACAGCCCTCAGAGCTACTTCATAGCTCTCAAATGAATAAACACTCACTCCTCGTGAGTGACCTTCACTCCTGAATTAGAACTGCAGTGTTAGTGACTAGAAAATAATCCTGCCCTTACTAATTTTATCTTTAAAGAAAATCTTTAAAACAAGGATTATAACTCATCTGTTCTAAACATTTTTACTGTAGTAATTTGTAAGAGCTGATCATCTGCTTCACTCACCTCAGTATTAATATTAAAAAAATTACCTCCATTCCTCTGTTTATTGCCAGTTTTCCCATTTTCACAGCAAATGGAGCCTTTATTTAAAAAAAGAAAAACAACAAACAAAACAAACCACAATAAACATTTAAAAATAATTAAAGCCACATTTATTTATAATAGAGAAATTGTTATGTAATTATCCCAGCTCCAAATGACCCTCTAGTCTACAGATATATGCATAAGTATTTAGGAAAACCCCAGCACTGCGGTGTTATCTGCAGTTCAGAGATGTACATGGTGCCAGGTTTCACTATGTCCTGTGGGGCTCTCTGACTGCAGCAGTGGTAAAACTGCCCTGTGGGTTAATCAGCTGCATGTTAATGCTTGTTCCTACAGCAATTGTATCCGCAAAGGAGAGTGAAGAGATTTAAACATCAGGAACCAAGAGTTCAGTATTTCACAGGAAGGAATTTCAGTTGTTTGCTTGCTCTCTCTCCAGTGAAGCACAAATGGCATCTTTACACTGCCCACACTTACCTGAGGAAGGATTTCTTTAGCCAAGGCCAATGCTCTCTGGTAAGCTGCATCTCCCTCGCTGTTTTGTGGCACTGAGTGATTTACCAATCCCATGGAGAAGGCCTGCTGTCCATCAATCTGTCTCCCAGTGAAAATGAGCTCCTTTGCAAGACCTATTCCAACACATCTGGGCAGGCGCTGGGTTCCCCCTTAGGACAACAAAAACACCATTATCCGTTTCTGAGAAATGCCCCAGTAGCATTTTGTCTCCTTATAAAACCAGGAGATTTAAAAAGTAAAGGCATCCTATATTTCTTTACTAGCTACGTCAACATTTTTAAAGGCATCTGAAGGGCTTCAGCATCCCTTTGGAGTATTTTGATAAACAAGAAAAGATGTAAAGGGACTTTCCTAAATTCAGAGCAAGTCCAAAACAGGGTTTGGGACAGAAATCTTGATTCATAGATCTCCTGTGTCACTGTAAGATGCTACTTTTAATTTACATTCAAAACACTCCAAGTGCTCTAATGGCAAAATATTTGCTGTGCAGTTGAGAGAGTGAGACCGAAGATTTAGTGAAGGTCACCTGCTCCAGGAAGAAGTCCCCGTGTGGTCTCAATAAGGCCCATTTTAGCTGATGAAGCTGATAAAAAAATAAATGCAGGGTTAGTTACTTCTTGATTTGTAAAGCTACAAGTTTTCCATATTGAACTGACTGATAAAACTACAATCTGGAACTCCATTTCTCCAGGTAGCTTGAAAGTGAATACTACAGTGCTTAATCAGTGTCCATCTCCAGTCCCGTGGTGGGATGTGGTATGGCTGCTACCCCACTGTGGGAATTTTATCTAGTAAAATGACCCTTGGGTCCATATGAGGTAAAATGTAAGCACAGAAACTGACCAAGGAAGTCTTCCAGTCCAAAATTATTTCAATTAGGAAAGTTAGATCTAGCCAGAGTGCTGATCCAGCATTACATTAAAATAACGATTTAATTCTACTAGTAAATAGTTTTCTAAAGGAATCCTAATCTGACCTAAAAATAGGCTTCACTTTTTAAGCACGGAAACTGCTTTCCCAATAGTAACTGTCACAATTTCTGGACAAATGCTTACTCACTTCCTGAACTGTTTTAAGTTCCTCTCAAGCTTCTGGATTCAATTAGCAGTCCATTCTCAAGCATGCAAGCTCTCTTTAAAATGCAGGCACTGATTGCAGGAAGGTCCCTACGTGGAGCAACACCAACCTGCCACTCGAAGGTCACAGGCCAAGGCCAGTTCTAGTCCTCCACCCAGTGCATAGCCATCGATGGCAGCGATCGTGGGCACGGGCAGGGCAGCTGCAGAACACAGCACAGGTTACACTCTTGTATGCCAGAAGTTCTGGAATTTAAATCCTTAAATTCCAAAGCTTTTAGTACAAAGTTGCCCAAGGACTCATTTTGTTCTGCCACAAACTCTCTTGACTGTCTCAAAATGGTATTTTTGCAGCTCTCCCTTCTTTGTCAGAATGGAAAACATGCTTTTTCCATGCAAAGAAGCAGGCAAATGCAAAGTACTGCAACACAAAACAGGGTGAACTGTCTCCTTGCAGCTTTATCACGTGGATGTCCATCTGCTGCAGTTAAACAGTCAGAGCAAAGACACCATCCCAAGTCACTGTGAAAAGGACCAAATTTTCTGGTGCTTCTGTGAGCCAAGGCTCCTGAACTTGGTAAACACTGTTGTTACCTCACAGTTGAGGAACGTGATGTATCTGGAGACTAGCTGCCTTATACCTTTCTAAATACTCTGGGAGCTGGATGCAAACTTCAGACATGTGCTAGTTCTGTGCTGTAACCACCCCTCCCTGACTGCTCCTGTGGTTTTTTTGATTACTGCAACTCCCATTGGTATTTTAGTTAGATTTCGTGTTGGTATTTCTCTCCAGTGAGAGCAGAAATAATTCATAAATAGGGGAAGAAAATCAATTGCAGAAGTCCATAACCCTTTTGCAAAGAAATAAAAAAGGGGATGGGGAAGCTGTAGCTAGAAACCCCCTGACATTCCACAAATCCATTTAGCAAATCCATTCAGAGATTCAAATCCATGTTCTTAGGTCATTGCCATATCATCAGTGTTTCTGAGCATGTCCTGCAAGTGGGACAGCCAACACAGCTCACCTTGTCTAGAACTGCCTCCCCAGGATTCCACAGAACTGTATAAAAATGTTTTCCCATAGCAGGTACTTTATTTATTACATCCATGTGTGTGCACTGCTCTTGTTGTGGGTAAGGCAGCACTGAAATGCATCTTGTCCTGGGAGTGGCAACAGGAGAGATGGTGTTTAAATCTAATCAGATCTTTGTTTCAGGCATAAGCTGGATTTGGGAGCTACTCTCAGATGGATAACCTGCTGGTTATCCCCTCCTACAGCATTTCTACATTTCACTACAGATGTTCCAGGGTAAATTTTCCAACTGAAATAATCCTTTACCTATTTCATCCATGAGATTTCTCAGCTTTCTAACAAACTGTCCAACTTCTGCATCATCCATCTTCTCACGCTCCTTTAAATCTGCTCCTAAATGAAGGAGAGAAACTTTAGAATCCAGGAAAAGACATCCAAACTGTGTTTCCTCCTGTCCCTCTGAGAGGACAGACCATTTCAGAAGTCTTGAAATACGGTGTTCTGGTTAAGGAAGGTCAGAGGAAGTCGGAGTGTGGACCTTTGGGCTACAGCAGAGGCAGGGCTGCTCCTCTGTGCCCTTTCAACAGATTCCACAGAGAAGCACCAACCACTGTAAGGATGAAAATCCATAAAACTGGAAGCCAAGTAATCCAATACCAGAGGCACCTGTGCTTTAAGTAATGGAAAACAAATAGGAGCACCATGCAGCCTGTGTGGCTCACTCTGTCACACACATCATCCAAGAGACAGACAGGTGAAAGAACAACATGGTGGTTTATTTGCCGCACAAAAAATTGCCCGTTTTTCTTTTAGCACACATTTCCAACTGCTTTTCTGCTTGACCTGATCACAGCCCTAAGAGCCATCATGTTTTTGAGAATAGTTTGAAGAGCCTTTGTTACTCACCTGCACAAAACACACCTTTCACCTCGCTCTTGAACACCACCACACGCACCTTCTCGTCGAAGCGGAGCTGCTCCAGGACACTGAACAGCTACGAGGGAGAGAGTGCAGACAAGAGAGGAAAAACTTTAGGCATGTGGATGTATGTACTTAAACTATAGCAAGCTCCTAATCTACGATACAAGTGTTTTCTTTTTTCCCTGCAGGTGCCAGGAAATTCCTGAAAATCACATAAGTGGAAACAGCAGGACCCTTCCATGACAACATAGAAGGACATATTTCTCCATCTCTTTTTTTTCCTTCCACTCAGAGATGAACCTTTGCTGTACCTTAAACTCTCCTCCCTGTCCAGGCATGAGCTGGACTTTCTCTAGGATGTATCATCCTTGAACAGATCATCTGCTACGGTGTGACAAAGAGTAAGGACATTAACGTGCATCCGAGTTAAATTAGCTAACTTAAATGACTCCAGTATCTCTGTCCAGCCCACCCCTGAGATACTGCAGTAACTATCACAACCCCTTCTTCTCCAGGCTAAACTGCTTTGCCCTGGTGCCATCTCCCACTGACCTTCAGCAAGAGGTAAGTTTCATTTTACATTTCCCACAACTATTCTTACTGCAGTTGGTTATTGATCCCCATTCCAAACACACTTACAGACCAGGCCCATACTCACTTCATTTACAAATACTTTTCCCAATGAATTTCTCGCGTGGGGTCGGTTCATTAGGATTTCAGCAATACCTTGGTAATAGGAGACAATTTCAGTTATACTTCATTTAGTTCTCTGACACAGTAATTCAGCTGGGAACAAAATCTGCATGTGCTGCATCTCTCCTGAAAATGCATGTAAAGTATATTCTAAACCCATCAGTTATTTTAAAAGAAGAGGTGGTGCACCATGTCTGTGAAACCCAATTATGCAGAACAACTGTAAAAGTCAGCAGCACTGTAAATACTATAAGTAACTAGACTTTTAAAAAATGAACATGACATCCAAGAACATACATCTTAGAATCGCTGCAGAAATGGGGAAAACACCCAGCAAACCAAAACCCAAATGATCCATCTTAGGTTTCTCTTTTGAATGTTACTTAGTTTAGTTTGTAGTGTTTGGTCTTACTGTGTTCAAGTACATTCCTTAAGGACGAAAACTATCCTCTTGGGACTGCTGTTTGCATGAGAACAGCACAGACTTGTCACTCTTAGTTCCTGTTCGGGAACCATTTTGAAACTGCAGCTCCATTGAACTTAAACTTAGGAAGCTCATCAGTGGAAAGGACTCCACTCAAAGTTCCTAACTCCAAGCAGAAAAATAAGATCACAATATGTACCTACGTCTCCCTTGCACCTGTGATTTGTTAATTATTATCCAACGGCCTCTGTGTGTGTAACAGCAAAACCACTGACAGCTGTTCATGAACTCTTGGAATACTTACACAGACAGTAAATCCATTGGCAATCTGAACCCAAACTCAAACTGTTTAGTGGCTCTCATGCATAAATGTGCACAGGCCTGCCCAGGTCCTGTCCTACCTTTAGCACTGTGTGTTATTGCTGTCAGAAAAAGCTAAGATATGCAAACCGGAACATCTTGCATTGAGCTCTCCTGCACATTAAAAAAAATCTCCTAACATTAAAAAAAAAATGCACCTAGCTATTTATTCATTTGGCAGGAGTGTTCTTGGGGAAAAAGTCTCAAGGCAAGTCTCAAGGCATTTTCTCTCATGCAGCACCAGGTCACTCCGCCTGTCCCCGGGCATTGCCCACCTGCCCCTGGCATTCCTGGCCGGTTCCCGGGCACTCCCCATCTGTCCCCGGACACATCTCCCCTATCCCCGGGGCACTCCGCCCCTATCCCGGGGCACTCCCCATCTGTCCCCGGGCTCTCCCTCCCTATCCCCTGGCACTGCCCCCTGTCCCCGGACACTCCGCCCCAGCCCCGGACACTCTCCATCTGTACCCGGGCATTGCCCACCCGTCCCCGGGCACTCCCCCCTTGCCCCGGGTACTGCCCCCTTGTCCCGGGGCACTCCCCCCCTGTCCCGGGGTACATCCCCCTTGTCCCCGGACACTTCCCCCCTATCCCGGACACATCCCCCCTATCCCCGGGCACTCCGCCCCTATCCCTGGGCACTCCCCTCCTGTCCCGGGGCACTCCGCCCCTGTCCCGGGGCACTCCTCCCCTGTCCCGGGGCACTCCCCTTCTATCCCGGGCACTCCCCCCCTGTCCCGGGGCTCTGTCCCCCCTGTCCCGGGGTACATCCCCCTGTCCCCGGCACTCACCGGCGCTGTCCCCGCCGGCCGTCCCCACCAGCACCTCCGCTGCCCGCCGCGGTGCGGTGCCGGGGATGCCCGCGGGGGTCCCGGCGCGGCCCCCGCGCAGCACGGCGGGCACTGCCCGGCCCAGCCGCAGCATGGCTGCTCTGGGGCAGCTCCGGGGCTGCTCCGGGGCCGGGCCGGGGCAGGGCCGCCTTTAAGGAGGAATGGGGACCTACAGGAGTCAGGAACACGCACTTCCATCCCGCTGCGGAGTTGCTCACAAGTGAGGAGGCACGCGGGGGGAAACAAGGTGGATGCTGCCAGGGTGTCTGTGCAGGGCAGGAGGTGACTCCTCACGCATGGCACGGTGAGGGAAGCACGCTTGGAAGGGTGCGTTGATGGAGGTCAGAGGTTCAGCTTTCACCGGGAACCTACCCGTGGGCAACAAGCAGCATTTCAGAAAGAGAGGATGATCTCTTCAGGTGACGGTCCTGAAGACAGCTCTGGAGGAAAAGAATCTGAATCAGGCTGGAAAAGACCTCTGGGGTCATCGAGTCCAGCCTATGACCCAACACCACCTTGTCACGTCCAATCTTTCCTTAAACACCATCAGGCATGATGACCCCCCCTCCTCCTTAGGCAGCCCAATTCCAAAGTCTAATAACCCTTTCTGGGAAGAAGTTCTTCCTAGTGTCCTGAACCTCCCCTGGCACAGTTTAAGGCCATGTTCTCTCCTCTTGTCCCTGTTCCCTGGCAGCAGAGCCCGACCCCCACCTTGCTCCCCCCTCCTGCCACGGAGTTGCAGAGAGCCAGAAGGTCCCCCTTGAGCCTCCTTTTCCCCAGGCTGAGACCCCCCCGGTTCCTTCAGATGCTCCTCACAGAGTATGCGCTGCAGACCCTTCCTCAGTTTCGCCGCCCTTCTCTGCACACGAAGAGACTTGCTTCATTCCATCCCCACCGTGGGAAAACGTCTGGATGACTCAACGACATGGGGAGATTCGGGGGAATAAGCAGGAATGACCGTGGGAATGGCCATGGGGGGATGCGGTGGGATAACTGGGGATGGGGATGCGGTGGGATAATCAGGAATGGCCATGGGGGGATGCAGTGGGATACCCAGGGATGGCCATGGGGGGATGCGTTGGGATAACCAGGGATGGCCATGGGAGGATGCAGAGGGATAATCAGGAATGGCCCTGCAGGGATGCGGTGGGATAACCAGGGATGACCATGCAGGGATGCGGTGGTATGACCAGGGGTGGCCGTGGGAGGGATGCGGTGGGATAATCGGAGATGGGGATGCCGTGGGATGACCAGGGGTGGCCGTGGGAGGAATGCGGTGGGATAACCAGGGATGACCATGCAGGGATGTGGTGGGACAGTCAGGGATGGCCATGGGGGGATGCGGTGGGATAACCAGGGGTGGGGATGCGGTGGGATAACCAGGGACGGCCAGGGGTGGCCATGGGGGGATGCGGTGGGATAACCAGGGGTGGGGATGCGGTGGGATAACCAGGGACGGCCAGGGGTGTCCGTGTCCGTGTCCGTGCCCCGCACAGCTGCCCCGCAGCTCGGGGGGCGCTGCGCCTTTAAGGGGCGGGGCCGGCCCGCGCGGTGTCGCCGAGGGCCCGCGGGTCGCGGTACCTGGAGCGGGAGGGCAGGGTGGG
>JAWWMP010000005.1:5370020-5395843 GCA_035047865.1 Dendrocincla tyrannina | reverse complement strand
ACAATGGGCGTGGCGGAGTGGGCGTGGTTTAACAATGGGTGCGGTTAAGGATGGGCGTGGTTTATCAATGGGCGTGGTCTCTGGTAGGCGTGGTTAAGAATGGGCGTGGTTTGTCAATGGGCGTGGTTTATCAATGGGCGTGGTCTCCGGTGGGCGTGGCCTGTTTGTGTCCCTGCCCCCTGTCCGTCCCTGTCCCCGTCTGTCCCCCTGTCTGTCCCCCTGTCCCTGTCCCCCTGTCTGTCCCCCTGTCTGTCCCTGTCCCCCTGTCCGTCCCTGTCCCCGTGTCCCCCTGTCCCCCCTGTCCCTGTGTCTGTCCCCGTGTCCCCCTGTCTCTGTGTCTGTCCCCCTGTTCCCGTGTCCCCCTGTCCCTCCCCATGTGCCCCTGTCCCTTCCCATGACCCCATGTCCCCCTGTCCCTCCCCATGTCCCCCTGTCCCTGTGTATGTCCCCGTGTCCCCTTGTCTGTGTCTGACCCCCTGTCCTTCCCCATGCCCCCGTGTCCCTCCCCATGCCCCCTTGTCCCAGTGTCCCCGTGTCCCAATGTCCCCACATCCCCGCAGCACTCCGTGGCCAGCGGAGATCCCCCAGGGCTGGTGTGGGGCTCTGCTCCCTGCTAACAAGGGATAGGACAAAAGGAAACCTTGTCTCCCTAAGGCTTCCACAGGGGAGGTTTGGGATGAGATTAAAGTTACTTCACCGAAAGGATTGTCAAGCCCAGGAACAGGCAGCCCACGGTGGAGTCTCTGGAGGGACTTAAACAACATGTAGGTGTTTGCTGAGGGCCATCATTTCGTGGGGAATTTGGCAGTCCTGAGGTAACGGTTGGACTTCGATCCTAAAGGTCTTTTCCAGCCTAAATGATTCTGTGGTGTTCACAGAGGAACAAAAGCTAAAGGAACCATTGTTGTTTTGGTGGATGAGCCTTACCACAACTTTTTGGTATTTGTCAGAGTTGTCAGAAACTTCCCCACCACACACCTTTTTAAATAACTTTTTGTTGTTGCTGCATGGTATTTCTCCAGTATGTGATGTGATAAGGCAAGAGTTGAAAGGTTAAAGATTTCATTCTGTTAGTTGTGTTTATTGGAGTGGATGACAATGTAGTTTTAGAAGTTACTGAGTCTCACCTTGAAGTCACTTGTGATGTGCTCATGGAAGGAGCAATAATAAGATGGAAGAGACAAGTGGAACCTGTCAGACACTGTATTGTGTCTTAAGTATTTTACTATGAAATCTTTTAAATATACCAATTTGAGCAAAAGATATATTAAATCTCACTGTGATTTGGTTTTGGTTCTTTTTTTCTTTATCTTTTCTTGTCAGTTTTCAAAGCCTAATGGGAACAGTCCTGATTACCCTGACATGGCTAAGGAAGCAGGTAATTTAATAATAAAGCATTTTGTTTGATTGCTGATACTTATTTTAAATCTTAGAGTTAATGTTTTTATTATACATACGAAGGAATAGCTGCTGTTCAGTAAATAGATGTATATATAAAGCAGATCTAAAACTGGTGAAGAAAAGACTACTTTCACAGAATCCATAACTGGCCTGTCCAGCTCGCTGCCTCCAATGCTGAAGTCAGCAGGATGGCTTAAAATTGGATTGGACACTTAAATAATTTAACACTTAACTATATTATTCAAAACGTACTTTAACGGGGATGAACAACCATTGTGCATGGACACAGAATTGATTGAATAAAATTTTCTGATAAAGGAGCTTGTTCAGAACTCTAAACGCTGTGAAATTGTCCTTATGAGTATTAAGATGCAAGACAATATTAATCATTTGCATCATATAATAAGGAATTTGTACAACTCTCTTCTTCTTGTTTGTGAGTGCAGGGATTGTACATACTACTCTAGGTTTGCTTGTTGTGGTTGTGAGAGCTGCTTGCTTTTTTTTTTTTTTTGCCCTTCAATTTTAAACTTTTTTTTCTACTTGTAACTCTTTTTAGGCCAGGCAGCTTTAGCTGATGCTGGGATTCCTTACTCAGCAGTGAAGCAAGCATGTGTGGGTTATGTTTATGGTGAGTAATGTTTGGTTGGGATGTGACATCCATGACATTTGCAAACATCTGTGTGGATAAAATTTATCCACATTTGTGTGGATAAAGTATGGGGGATCCCATCAATAAGCTTTCTACTAGGGGCAAATCTAGTTCAATTCCAAAGAAAGTTTTCCATTTACTTTCTTTCTGATTCTCTATTAATGACAGTATTATGGCAACTGAAGTAGGGTTAGTCAGCTGTGATACCCAGAGCGGCTCCCAAGTCACACCTCTCAGACCTTTCTGTCGCTTTGATTCACAGCCTGTTATGACAGAAGCAGGACAAGCTTCTGTCTTTAAAATATTAAGAGTTTTACCTTGTTTCTGAGGTTCTTTACTGTGGATACCTGAGAGACACACTCAGGGTGACCATTCAGAAGTTCAAGTTTACAGTTTAAATGGTAGCATTGCACAGACATGGCAGGATTTCTTTTTTGGTGAGTGAAGTTTCAGTTTGTACCTTATTTTAATGTTGTGTTTCTCTCTAAAGGTGACTCAACCTGTGGACAGCGGGCCATCTATCACGGCCTGGGTCTCACTGGCATTCCCATCATTAATGTTAACAACAACTGTGCCACTGGATCCACTGCTCTGTTCATGGCCAGGCAATTAGTAGAAGGAGGTGAGTTGGTTTGCCCTGGGGCTGGGTAATACATATTCTCTATAAATATAACTTGAATGAAGGTTGAAGCTAGTGAATGCGGGAGTACTTTGAGTTGTAAATGTCCTGCCCTCATGGACAGCATTGTGCTTTCTGCCTCACTCAGCTGAGAAGGTTGGTCAGTTGTATGTACAAGTGTAAGACCAAGCTCTCCAAAAACTAAGGCTGTCACTGTGAACTAGGGCACTGTGTGTCCACCTGCTGGGATGCAGTGGGATGCTGTCCCCAGATACACAGGTCCTTTCCTGTGTCCTAAGCTGCATGAACCTGTCAGCACTGAGTCAGTGAAGTGTTTTCTAGAGAAACTGTTTGGAGTTGTGCAGAACAAGTTGCATTACAGCACCACGAGCCCTAGATTCTGCAGGATGGAAGGGAGAGAAGAATCTGCTAAAAAGTTTAGCCCTTTCCTTTTCCCACACAAGTGTTTGACTAACACATTTTGGGAAGGGAGGGGAGGAGCAACACCTTGTGACAGACTATGCTTTGAACTGATAGATGAGTGTTTCCTTATGTTTCTGCAGTTCTTTATGGACTTTGATACTTTCTTGCAATAAATGCTGATGTTTCTGTAATGAAAACTATAGTAACACTGTGTGATTATTTTAGTATTTGTGGCAGAGACTTAAGTGCTTGATTGTCTATGATAATTGCTGTCAAACAGTTTAAAAATAAACCCCAAACCTGTACTGATCTCTCATTACTGGGTATCAATGTTTGTATCAATACCATTTCCACTTTAATTTGACTGTCTTTCAAAAATGAAGGAAGGAGCAAGAGCAGCTGATAGGTGTTTATGTACATACCTTGTAATTGAATAGTTGTTAGTACATAGTGTCATTTATAATTACGTTGTGCTTTAAATAGCCACATATTTTATTTTAAGGTTTGGCAGACTGTGTTCTGGCACTTGGCTTTGAGAGGATGGCAAAAGGATCTCTTGCTACAGGTGTAAGTGTGTGAAAGACTTCATATATTTTGTGTTTGTAGATGAGTTACAGCTCCTCATTCCCTGACACATTCTCATGAGTACCAGTTGCATCACGATGTTGCTGCAGATGATTACAAAATAAGCCATTGTTTTGAGCCACAGAAACTTTGGATGAGTTCTAGGATTCTGATGGCACCAGTGACATACAAATCTTGCCCAGGATGTTTTAGAATTAGTTTTCTGCTTCTAGTATTTTTTTAAGACTATGTTAAAAGCTGGGTTAATAGGGAATAATGAAAATACCAGATAGAATAGTGACGCTTTGAGTAATTGGAGTGTCTGTCTCAAAATGACACAGCAAATCAAAGAAAGAATCTGGGTCTTCTGGCTTGATCCTTACTCAGTTGACCTACTAACACACTTTCCCAAAAACTAAGGGCTTCTTGACTCTTCTTTGTTTTTACTGGAGAAGTCTGTGGAGGTTTGCTTGTATTTTGCCTTATGGCAAACAGTGTTAGAGCCCATATGTCATTGAACTACAGAGCTGCCAAATTTGATATGTGCAAGAGGTTTGGGTGAGAAGTTTTACATTTAACAACTGATAAAAATGAGCAGGAGTTATCTTTTAACATGCTTTACAGTATTTCATCTACGCTTCACTGACTATCTTAATAAAATATTAATTTTATAACTTGAAACTGTATTAACTATAGGGTTTTAAGTGAGGTGAAAAGTACCCAAAGTTCTCAGCTGAAAATAGTGCCTGTGGTAGAAATCACATAGCAGTGATCCTTGCCATGAATCAGTGCAGTGGTTATAATGTTAAGCATTTTCTGCTTATTTACTTTCTTTTATAGTTGGGAAATTATGAATTCTTCTAAACGTGTCACTGAAGTGCAATATACTGTCCAGAGAAACCTCTCATTTGCTTGAAGCCTGCGGCATTTTTGTGGTGGTGTTAAAGAAAAGGAGATTATTACTTGCTTTGTAACTATTTCTCCTGGTTTTAGTTTTCAGACAGAACTAATCCAATGGACAAACATTTGGAAATTATGATAAATAAATATGGCTTAGCAAGTGCTCCAGTGGCACCTCAGTTGTTTGCAAGCGCTGGCAAAGAACATATGGAGAAATATGGTATGTTAAAATATATCTTTTCATTGTCTTCTTTTAATAAATTGATTTAATGTGTTGAGATTATGTTGGGTATTTGATTTAATACCTAGTACAAGGCTGCTGCCACTGCTGTTTCTTACCCCATCAGACAAGGAAATTGGCCCCAAGCTAACAGGCTGGCCTGTTGTGCATCTTTTATTTACATTAATTTTTAAACTATTACATGGAAAAATTTTAGACTCTAATATTTCACAGCTGTTTTGCAATGTGGGAAAATGAGCACTGAAGTTTCAGTTATATGATATGTCAAATAATGCACTTATTTTCTGTATTTTCATGCTAAATATCCAAGTGGGTTGTTCTGTTAGCTAAAACTCAGCCGTGTTGAGTAGTCTTTGTCTAATTTTGAGACCTAAGTGGAGTTCTAGGGAAAGCATTGAATATCACTTGATAACAGTAAGTCTCTTGTAAAGATACTTGTTGAGGTCAGATTCTTGTGACACAATATTTAAACTGTTACGTTAGCACTCTTTGAGTAAACAGAGTATTTCAACACAGCTTTTTTTCTCCTTCAGGGACAAGTCCAGAATACTTTGCGAAAATTGCATGGAAGAATCACAGCCACTCAACTAACAACCCGTGAGTCACGTGCTCTCCCTCTGTCCTGAACACCCCTTTTTGTTAAACAAATTCATGCACAACCAAGTGTTATTTTTAGAAATGTTTTGTGGAGTATATTCTTTATTATGGAAAGGGAATTTTACCCAGCATTAATTCTATATCTCGTTCCTCATACACTGTGAAAACAGCTCTATAGCTGCCTAATAGTGTGATATGGGTATGTCTACTGGTGGCACTGAGATGGCATCTGTGTGTTTTCCTTAGGTATTCCCAGTTCCAGAAGGAATACACTTTAGATGAAGTTCTGCATTCTCGCAAAATTTTTGATTACTTGACTGTCTTACAGTGTTGGTAAGGACAGGAGTTTGCACTGTGAAATAAATCTTGATGTTGGGACAAACATGGTAGGACATCTGTTTAAATAGAAGTCTGTTTGTGTGTAAATTAAAATTTGCAGATAACTTTAAGTAAAACTTTTTATAAATAAAAGAAATGTGGAAACTGTGTAATGACCAAACACTAGATATTTGTTCACAATATAATACAATGAGCTGAAATACACTTTGTACTTTGGGGCTCTCATGTAATTCTGTATCTTTTACTCAAGTGCTGTTAAATGTTAGTTTTTCTTCAACCTCTTGACAGGTTTATAGCTAAGCAGAAGCTTTGATTGTTCCTAAATTGAAAACCCGTAATGATATGTTTGTATTTTGATGTCATGATTTTCAAATGTCTGGTATAAATATTACTGAAAGTGTCCACTAAATGCTATTGGAATTTATAGTTTCAGTGACATCAGCCAAAGAAAGTATCTTTTCATTTGTCCTCTTTGCTTTTTTTGGTTTGTATTAACAGAAAAAACTATGGAAGATTTACCATACTAATTTAGAATAATGATGTCATTGTTTTTCTTTCAATCAGTCCAACATCAAATGGTGCTGCAGCTGCAATTTTGGCTAATGAGGAGTTTGTGAAAAGGCATAAGTTGCAGCCAAAAGCTGTGGAAATTCTAGCCCAGGTGATGGCCACTGATTATCCAAGCACATTTGAAGAGAACAGTTGTTTGAAGATGGTAGGTTTACAGTTCCCTATTTCCTGGTACTCATTGGGGTCTTAATAATACTGTAGAAATTTTCATGTCAGTAAACAAAAAATTATACTTTGTAGTGAATGTAAAAGTGATTTAATTTGGACAGGTATGGAATAAGCAAAGAGTGTGGTTGTGGAATGGCAGTAAGAAATTTTTAAGCAGGCTATCAGAAACTAGTATTTAACAAATTATTTACAGTCTACTTTTTAAACAGTTTGAACAGCAAAAAAAGTTCTGCAATTTTTCTGTTTATAATAGTAACGACACTTCAACCAATTTTACTTATTCTTGTGTAATACTGAAGCTGAAATACCTTTTTGGGTAGAGTCGTGATTACTTGCTTGGGTAGAATGAAGGGAAAGACCTGAACTGCAAAATTTGGATCCCACTGCAAATTGACTAAAATAATTGGATGCAAGTCAAGCTACTAGAATACACAATAGTTTCTGCTGCAGTCATGTTGCATTTAGGTTTCAAATGCAGTCCTAGTCAGGTGGCTGATAGAAAAAGGGAACAAGACAGTATGAGGATTTGTTTCAAGGCTGTTGGTCTGAGTCCTGCTAAGGAGCAATTTGGCTTGTGAACAAGGCTCAGAAAATAGAGGGTGTTCCCCAGAAAGTCTTTGCATGCCAACACTGAGATTTAGAATGTATTATTTCTTTCTATACAGTTCATATGGTATGAATATTAAACTCTGGTATATGATGCTATAAAATAAATCAGAATGCCACCTCCTCCAGGTTACTTTCACTGACAGGATATACAGAACCACATTTGAAATGAAATGGCTGGCTATGTTACTTTAATGACATTTTAACACACAATTTCTCCTTTCTGCAGGTGGGCTATGACATGACTAAAAAAGCTGCCCAGAAATGTTTTGAACAAGCAGGCCTAAAGCCCACAGACGTCGATGTGATCGAACTTCATGATTGCTTCTCAGTTAATGAGTTCATTACCTACGAAGCTCTGGGGCTCTGTCCAGAAGGTAAGAGCATCAATAGACATCACTGTTTTATTAAAGTGGGAAGCACTAAAAATACTAAAAATATCCTTTTAAAAAGATAAAAATCGGACAAGAATTGCCTATAGAGGGTCTTAGCAAGTCACTGATCTTTGAAACATCTTTGTCTCAGAGTTGTTGTCAACTGTGTAACAATGCACAGTCTGTCCAAATTAATTTAATGTCATTGGAGTGGGCGATTTGCAAGAGGTTAAGTGGCAGTGGAGTTTAGTTCTGTGTATGTAAGTCAAACCATCAAAATTTTCTACTGAAGAGATTTTTGTTTGATTTCAAATAAGTAATACACTGAACTGCTACTTCAGTGTGTGATACATTTAAATTCTAAACATATTCTTGCTTTGCACAAGCAATCACCTGATATAATCTCTCTCTAATTTGTTTTTAACTAATTTTGAGGAAATACCATACTCTGGCACTAGGTGGTATATTATGTCTGAGCTTTCTTACTGAAACAGAGACATTCATGGAACTGCAGGAAGACTTTTTATGTGTTTGTAGGTCTTCAAATATTTGCCTTTGAATGGTTACTTTTTAATGTATTTTTTGTTGTATTTTTATTATATCTGCAGCAAAAATGGCAGATTTTTAACATTATTTAAATAGGTACTTTAAGCTTTTTAGCTTCAGTCCTTTAATTGATACAGAAGAATCCTGATGGTATTTGTTTATTTGCCTGATAAGCCTTGTGCATAATAATTGAATACTGCAATTCTCACAACCTTTAGTCAGACCGACCTTAATAGTGTATGACACTTACCTTGCAATGATAGATTAATTAGGCATAGAGATTAATGAAAGGGCATAAACCACACTGTGGGCTTAGGTGTGCAAGACTCACCTGGTGTTCTCACTTAGTGGCAGAAGTTAGTTATAAGTATGGGAATCGTGGCAGATCCTTTTTAGATTTCCAAGTTGAGAACATAGGCCCAAGAAGCTGGTACAAGAATAAAGGAATTAGAGCCTGGTTAAAAGGGGGAATTGTCTGTAGTCTAGAAAACTGAGTAATTCCAGGAATTATTCTTATGAGTGGTATTATTTACCAGCTTAATGTCTCAATGCAGCCCAGGGTACTACTGGCTCCCTTTGTGGCAAGGGCTCATGTTCAACTTGGTGTTGACCCCTCTTGTCCTGGGGGTCACAAATTACAACTAACCCCTCTTTTACAGACAACATAGTTATCACTGCAGTTCCATGAACAAAATAACTATATTGATTATATCATAATACTGTATATCAACAAAACAATTCAAGAGCAAATTGAAAAAAGCTTTTGTATCAAATGTTACACTTTCTCCAGAGGTATAAGCAAGTCTCATTAAGGTAATTTCAGTCTGCTCTTTGTGAAATATGAGCTGTAGCATTTCCTGGGTTTTGACTGACATGCAGCATCTCTGCTAAGTGACAGCAGAACTGAAAAATCACTTACAAACTAAAAAAGATAATTTTTCTTACATAAATACTGTTTTGTAGGAAGAGCATGTGACCTGATCGATAAAGGAGACAATACTTATGGAGGAAAATGGGTTATTAATCCCAGTGGTGGCTTGATTTCAAAGGGACACCCTCTTGGGGCCACAGGTAAGCAAAGACACCCCACTGAGTCACACCTGTGAGACATGAGATCCAGCTCTGAGCAGGCAGGTGCTTCCCACTGGTGCCTGACACAGGAGGGCTCACCAGCAGCTCCACAGCTTCTTTCCAGCCTTCTCATTTCCAAATAATGCAGGTGTTAGGGCAGGTTCACCACAGAGCATTGCTCAAACCTGTGGCAGTTTGACCATTAGCACAGACTTTAATTTTTTGAGCTTTTTTTCTCTCTTGTTATTAAAGCAACCTGCAAACAGCTAAACTTTTTTTTTTCCTAAATAATGGCTCAATAGTACAGCTTCTGATTATGTAATGATTAATTTGAGTAACTGTTGTCATCCTTTAAATTTGAGATCTTGGAGATTTTTACTGCCTCTGAATAGCCTGTTCTGTTGTTAGCTGTACTAGAAGCCATTTCTGTTAAATCTTGCATGTCAAAGTATTTATCTGATGTTTGCAACAGAAGCTCACTTAGTCACCATTTCCTAGCAACATTGGTTTACCTCTTTTTTTTGTTTATTTGAAGTTTTTTGTTCCCTTTAAAATGCTATGCTTGTTTCCAAATGAGTTGGCTTTTTGATAAAATGTGATTGGATTTATGAAGGAAATTCACCTTCTGTGTTTGGAAATGAGAAGTTGTCAGAAAACTGGAGAAGAGGAAACCTTGTAAAACACCAAACCTTAATCTAAACAGCTTTAACAGTGAGGTAACACACAGTTAGTGTCAGGGTAAAAGGGAGTATTAGGAAACTTCGGGGGAAGAATGTTCCAGGTATGAGAAGACTGCATTGCCAGGTTTGTGTTAATTTTTTTGTCAGATACAGTGATAGATGTAGAGGCAGCCACTGGTATTTTTGCCATGGGACAGGGGAAGAGTCATTAAAATGCAAAAAATGTCGGCTCCATTTCCCTTGGAAACGGTCTGGAGCATGGAGTTCCTCTGAAATTTCCAAACCATTCCAGGGCAGGCTGCACCACGGTGCACACTGACTTCTTGAGGCTAAGAGAATGAAACCTGTTCAGTCTCCTCTAAGACTGGAATAAGAAAACTCCTTGACTCGTCCTCTGATAACGTTTCACTTGACAAGGTGTTAAATTCGACACATAAAATGCAGATCCCTTGTCTGCCAGGCCCAAAGGGCCGTGCAGTTGTCAGGGAGAGGAAGGGATGGAGGGAAAGAGAAATGTGTGAGAAATGTCTGGAGAAGGGCAGGGAGCTGGGGAAGGGTCTGGAGCACCAGGAGGGGTGGAGGGAGCTGGGGGGGGGCTCATCTTGGACAAAAGAAGGCTCAGGAGGCACCTTCTTGCTCCCTACAACTCCCTTACAGGAGGGGAAAGCCTGGAGGGGATCGGGCTCTGCTTCAGGGAACAGGGACAGGAGGAGAGGGTCAGGCTGGACATCAGGAGGAATTTGGTCCCAGAAGGGGTGATCGGACATTGGAATGGGCTGCATCACCGATCCTAGAGGGGCTTAAGGAAGGACTGGAGTGGCACTGAGTGCCCTGGTCTGGCTGACAAGGTGGGGTTGGGGCACAGGCTGGACCCCATGCTCCCAGAGACCCTTTCCAGCCTAACTCATGCTGGCATTCTGCGTGCGGTGCAGCCGGTCCGTACCTGCAGACCGAGCCGCCGGAACAGCAGGGTGAACAGAGGCTGCCATGCCAATGGTCCCTCCCCACCAGAGGCATCCCAAAAACCCCTTGGGATCCCCCGCAGCCCGGGTATCCCCGCCCCGCGACTGCATCGGCGCTCGATGTTTCAGGGCTGGCGCAGGCGGCGGAGCTCTGCTGGCAGCTGCGCGGGCTGGCGGGCCGGCGCCAGGTGGCGGGGGCCAAGGTCGCGCTGCAGCACAACCTGGGCCTCGGCGGCGCCGTCGTGGTCACCCTCTACGGCATGGGCTTCCCCGACACGGCCAGGTGAGCGGGGGGCACGGGGGGACCGCCACGGCACGGGGGGACCGCGGGGGGAACGCACAGCCGCGGCCCGGCGCTCACGGCCCGGCCGCGCGCACTGAGGGGACACCCCTGTCCCGCGGTGGTTCGGGGTCTCAGAGCTTGGGTCTCGCAGAGTTTTGGTTGAGAAACGGATTAAAACTCGCTCAGCGCTCTCTGTGGAAGCTTGCAGGGTGTCAGTGAGGGTGCAGCTCGCACGCTGGCAGTGTGGTGGGAAACAGGGCGCGCTCGGGGTTGGGGGGTGTTGGAAAGGGAAAACTGGCCACTAAAGTGGCTCGTGTGGTTGTAAGGAGATGTCTGGTGTTTGCAGGAGGGGAAAAAATAATTAAAAAAAAAACCTTCCAAGAGCGAGACGGGCCACGTCAAAATAAGTTAATTGACAGAAGGGTTAATTGAAATCTGTGAGAAAAAGCAAGAAGTCTGTCCCCTAAAAGTGGCTTGTGTGGTTGTGAGGAAATGTCTGGTGTTTGGAGAGGGGATAAAAAAGGCAGCAAAATAAGAAAATAAAACCTACCAAGAACGAGACAGGCCACGTCAAAAGAAGTTAATTGACACTAGGCTTAATTGAAACTTGTGAGAAAAAGCAAGACGTCCATGGGAACAGAGATGCCCACTGCTGAAATTGTTACTAGTTTGGCTTCATGAAGAATTGCTGCCAGCTGTTACATGTGATACTGTAAGTACTCCTGAAGGCCCAGGGATGTTACTGGTCCAGTCCTGGCTACAGAGTTTGCACTTGCAGCCTGTTTCAGAGTGAGGGGAGAACATTGCTATGGAGGTGTCTGCAACTCTGCTACAGTTCTGTGCCAGGATGGACAGGAATTGAGGGAAAACAGAATTTGTATTATACTAGAGTTGCGGGAGAGACTTTTTAATACACAGTTCCGTTTACATTTTCACTTTTGACTTTGCTTAGATGGAGCTGCTCTTTGTGAGACTTAAAGCTTGATGTCAGTACTTCAAATTTGCTCTGAAAACCTGTGAAAATAATTTATCATGGGCTGGCCTTCCAGAAAGAGACATTCCCCTCCCTCCCAACTCTTACTTCTAATGCCTGTTTTAGTTAAAGCTGTGCAGATTCTGGGAGGTGATGATGCAACCTGTGGAAGAGGTGATGAGAGAAGCCACTGAACTTGGAAGGACTGTAGCAGTGTCAGGAGTGATAATCCTGTCACTTCTGTGATCTTTAAGAGGTTGTACCATGTGAGAAGATAGCTGTGATAGAGGAAAAATACGTCTTCTCATGGATTCTCTTCAAACTTGCTCACAGAACTGGGCAGTGGGAGTTAGGACAGTTTTAAATCAGAGGGGAAAAGACTTACAGGGAGGTACTATTGTCCATTGCTTTGAGCTTTATCTTTAAAAATCCTGTAACTTTATGGAACAGAGAAACTATTGCTATTTTTAATGTCCTTAACCTTGAGGTACTGCTAGAAGTAGGGCCTTCCTGTCAGGAAGAGCGTTGCATGTAGTGATAATGTTTCTCCTGAAGAAATGAAATTTAATTTACTGCAGCTCACTTCACCCTCGTTGGTGTTGAGGGTTTTTAAAATACTTTCTTAGGTACAGCTCAGACCAGAGAAATCTTAGCAATGCTCCTTTCATCTTACACTGGAGAAGCTTAAAACCCCTTAGTTCCCCCGAAGGCTCCGTGTGGGAGATCCTGACACACAGAGCTGCACTAATGTATATGAGACTTTGGAATGAAACAGCCTGATCTGTTCAGGCACCCCTTACGTAACTGATTTATGATGTGCATTGTGTAATTAAGGGAAAGGTGGTGAAATTACATGTTTATGGAAATGCTTCCTACCAGTGTGCTACAGCAATGTCCATAGAGTTACCCACTGATCCCTGATCCACCCTGTGGCTTTAGCAAGAGCTGACAGGGATGTACATCAAGGCGAATGGCAGCGGGACTGGGTCCGTTTTGCATTAGTTTTTGAAACGGTTCTGCTTTTTATTTGGATTTGGGTTTTATATATACCTTTCAATTTTGCATCTTGTTAATACAGCCCTGGTTTATTAATAAAATGGCTGTGTCTCCTTCAGATGAGACAGTGCCCACTACTGCTACCCTGTCACACACGTGGGGCAGTGTCAGGACCACACCAGTAAGTTCAGCAACATCTCTTAGGCAATTCTGCCACTTCAGCAGTATCAAACCTGACCCCACTTTTGGGCTCTGCTGCCAAGTCATGGCAATATCTCTAAACTTTTTCTTCCTGTTGCTTGAATTGGTATTTTTTTGGACACCTCTGTACTTGCTCAGGCTCTGTGTGCCCCTGCAGAAATGAAGAATTGGATTTCATGCTGCTGTCAGGCCATGCAGGGAGATTGCTTCAGACAATCAGGAATAATAAGATTAATAATTTACTTCCATCGTAAAATTAACGTTTTGTTCATACATGAACTTGATACTTGATGTGATTGTAACTCAAGCTGTCAAGCCCATGAGAGAGCAGGCTTCACTTTGATAGCAGAACTGCTTTGGACTGCTGAAATGTTTCCTGCTGGTGTGAGGCCTGTTCATGATAATTTGAAGATGCTGCAAATGTGAGTAAAGGTTTGTAAATTAATGGGTTTTCATTCCAGCAGTGGCCGCATCGAGGCTGTGCCTCTCAGCGCTGCTGTGGATGGATTTAAGTCTCATCTGGTCTTCAAAGAGATTGAAAAGAAGCTCCAAGAGGTATCTGACTACTTTTACCTCAAACAGGATTTTAATTGCTAACAGAAAGTGTGTGAAACCTGGTGGGAGTGTAGTAGCATCCATCAAACTTCCTCAGCACTGCTCATTGAAACAAACGGTACAGATTTGGTTCTGCTGGGACAGAAATCTTTCTGCCTGTGCCATGATTTTAAATTACTTTTTTCAGATAGTTCCTACCTGCATAAAGGTATTTCAGTGAAGGTAAGTTTAGATTTTATGTGAGGAGCTTGCTAACTTAACACAAGAAACTTTGTGTTTGGTGTTAGGTGCTGGCTTTGTGATTAGAAGAAGAAATCACATTATGTCAGAATTCCATCAGGACAAGACTGTTAGGACAGTGGTAATTTTTCTCAGTTTAATGCATTTTAATATAGATAGTCATAGTTTGAGGTCTTTGTTTGTTTAAATTTTTTGGATGATTGTTTAAATGATGCCTGATGAGGGAAATAGGCATTTTTATATTGATAGAAATTGGTTTTGAATTACTTTCTGTTAAATTCAAACTGTCTGAAAATTATGTTGAAGTAAATTACTAACTTTCACATTATATGGTCATTACAGGAAGGAGAGCAGTTTGTCAAGAAAATTGGTGGAATCTTTGCCTTCAAAATAAAAGATGGTCCTGATGGGAAAGAAGCAACTTGGGTAGTAGATGTGAAAAATGGTAAAGGCTCAGTGGCAGTGAATTCAGGTCAGTGCTCCTGTATTATGTCATTGCAGAAAACACATAAAACTCATGGATATAAACTCATATTCTTTTTAAGCTTTAATGAGCAAAAATGATGTAGAGCTACCTTAATTAATTTTAAACTTTTCTTGGTGCTGACACTTTTAATCCAGAATGTTTTGAACCAAGAACTAAACGTCTTCTACTCTGAATCTGTCCAGAGATAATTGTGTGTTTTCTTAGAGGCTCCAGGCAGATCTGTCATATGACTTCACAGGTATCAGAATGAAAAAAAGAAAAGTAAAATTCAAACCTTGGGGATTTTGTCGTTCTCATCTCTTAAAATTTGGGCCAGAAGTGTACTTTGTGGCTGTTTCTTCAGTTGCTTTGTTGCATACACTGCTGGTGGTGAGCTGGCCTGTCTTCTCAGTAAGAATAAAAGCACTGTGTTCTGTTGCATGGACAGTTTATCAAATCTTTCAGTCTAATAATAGGACGAGTATAGGAAAAGATGTATGCAGGTTATTTAACCCTTTTGTGTATACATCACTTTATACTGGAGCTGATTAAAATAATTTTTCAGCTTATTTTTAGTAAAAAAGATCTTAAAAACAACTGTATTTGAATTAATTCAAGTGAGTGGTTTTAGAATGCACGTGTTGCCATTGGAGGAGAGAACAGGAAATGCCTGGAATGTCAATAATGAGTATCTTCAGAGTGTCACAGGGGAAAACTCATCTATTCTGATTTATCTTAATACTAGCAAATTTAAGCTTGATAAAACTGAAAGGCAACTGTCAAAGCCTGCAATCAACATTCTGTCTGATATTATTATTTCTTTTCAAGGAATAAATTTGCTTAGCACCTTTCACAAAGGTCCATCTACTTTCAGTGCTGGTCTCTTGTTGGTATTTTTATAATGGCTCTTGTATGTACTGAGGTACCATTTTGCTAACCTGTATTACCACAGGATTCTTCATGGGGGTTTCAGCTTCTACTGCTGTTTTATTTCTCATTTTGAATCTTCACAGTCAACTCTTCCCTTGCAGATAAGAAGGCAGATTGTACAATTACAATGGCTGACACTGATCTGCTGGCACTCATGACTGGCAAAATGAATCCTCAGACAGTAAGTACAGCAAACATGAGATGATAAGAGGACTGACATGTTTGTTCTCAATGTGCTCAAGTCGAAATTATTTAAGTAAACCAAATGTGTAAGTTGCTGTGCTGTGCTTCTAAATTTGAGCTGCTCTGAGTAACATTCTTTCAAGTTTTTGCTCTGGTAATCACAGGGTAGATAAGAATTTTCACAAACTGAGGTGTGTCCATGAGAAGTTTAAAGGTAAAACATGTTACAGAAATGTTGTACATGTAGAAAATTCAGAAGCAATTGCAGTTTTACATCTACACTTTGGATATTTTAGTGCATGTAGTTCCCCTTCTTCCAAAGTCTGGAGCAAAAACCAAATCTTCTGTGTGTCTACTTCACAAACTGGATTTGTAAAATTGAATTGATCAGTAACAAAACCAGTTGAGAAATCAGTTGTGGCCTCTGCTGTACACTGTGACTTCTGCAGTTGAAATAGTTGACTAGCCCTGTATGAACAGTCATCACCAAGACATGGGGTGTTGTGCCCTGCTTTGAGTGCACTTCCAGGGTTGGGGTAATCCAAGAAACAAGCACTACCAAATTTATTCCCTTTGGGTGTCACAAATATGCTAAGCAAGCAGCTTCCTCAGTTTACTGTTCTGCCTTCTAGTGCCAGAAAATGCATTTAGTCCTGGATGTGAGGTGTCTGCCAGAACTTGGAATTATCAAACTGCACATATATAACTCTCGGGGGGGATACATTTGGGGAATATGTTGTATTGCATTTCATAGAATCTTTCTTTCTTTCTTTCCAGGCATTCTTTCAAGGCAAATTGAAGATTTCTGGGAACATGGGCATGGCAATGAAACTTCAGAATCTACAGCTTCAGCCAGGCAAAGCTAAACTTTGAGCTCACTAGAGTAAATAGTCAGTCAGTCTTTGGTATTCTTGACAAAAAAGTAGAACAAAACTAGACATTATCAATAATATGGCACAGGCTGGGTTTGTTTGGACATCTCTTACCTAAATTCTGTGGTTAGAGACCTTAATTCTCTTCATAAATTCCATCAGTTTCTCTGTGGCTAAGCTTGAGGCACTAACTCCTAGAAATGATATATGGTGGGCTTTTGTGACAGTTTTTGTTTTAATCAATATGGAAAATTTTATATAACTTAGGGTTGAATGAGGCTGCTTTCTGTTGTCCAGGTTACTTGGGAAGGAAGTGAGGAAAGTTATGAGTAGTTTGGAATATCAATTGAGTTGCATTTTTTAAAAAGCTGTAATAGCAGGTCATACAAATGCTTTCAGACTTCCACTCTAACAAATCTGCTGCTGCTTACATTAAAATGGTCTTGTAAAGGGGATCTTTAACATTTTTTTAGAATAAGATTTAGCAATTTGCTATAAAATACTTTTCTTACTACTACTTTGGATTTAAAAAATACATGAAATATCCAGAAATAAGCAGAGACTAGAACATTGAAAACAGATTAGGTTTGCCAGGAGAGCAGAGGGGGAGTACAACCAATGTGGTTCCTATTTTCTCCTGACAAAATCTGGTGTTGATCGTGATGCTGTCCTTGTCAGTAATGTAAAAACTTCTGTTTTGGGAAAACGTTTTCTGGTTGGGAGTTTAATAGAAAATTAAATATACTTTTCCTGTTCTTCTGTGTGTCTCTTGCTCAGATTTATAAATGTGAAATTCACGTTAATGTGCTGAACTGAGTGTTTTGTTCAGGTTGTCACAAGGGGCACCTGCAGATGTCCATGTTTTCCTCCTCAGGCATTGTCAGTAGATAGTCCATAAACTGCATCTCACATCCTCATGTAGGTGGGCTGTGACTGAGAAGCTTGTGCTGAAGCTTTCACTTCCCTGGTTTAACTAAAATCACAGTTGGACTCAATGGTCCTTGTGGGCCCCTTCCAATTCAGCATATTCTGTGGATCTGTGACAATAAAAATGAGCAAATTGAAGCCAATCATTCTTCTTGTCTGTAGTGCATGGTGACAGGTTGCTGAGCAGTGAGATGGCTCTACTGAATCAGGCCAAAAATCTTTGTAGCTCACTGGATTTTCTGACTGTTGATACCTAAGAAGGAACATTAAGATGGCCCAAACATCTCTTTCCCCAGAGTACTTTCCTAACTGGCAGTAATTGTAATTTTGTAGGTTTTTTTTCCCCAGCTCACAAATTTGAGCCAGAAGTCTATGTTCTGGATTGTCTTTCATAAGTTTGTCCAGTGACTTTTTGAATCCTTGGACAGCTTTTTTTATCATGGGTCATGAGTTTCTGTACCCACACATCATGTGGAATTAAACTTACTCCTCTTTATCTTCTACATTGCAGTTTTATACCTCTTAGGGTTTTTTTTGTGTTTGGTGGGGTTGGTTGGTTGTTTTTTTGGGAGAGGGGTTATTGTGGGGTTTTATTTTTAA
This sequence comes from Dendrocincla tyrannina, assembly GCA_035047865.1. Lineage (NCBI taxonomy): Eukaryota > Metazoa > Chordata > Aves > Passeriformes > Dendrocolaptidae > Dendrocincla > Dendrocincla tyrannina. The sequence goes on along the minus strand of JAWWMP010000005.1, from coordinate 5,377,904 downwards.
CTGGAAGAAACCATGAACAACTTCAGAGCACTCCTGGTGTTTATAGTCTTGCCCTGTCACCTTCAGCTTCCCAGCCCCAAGAGGACATTCTCTTTAACTGTGTCACATGGAGAGAGCCTTGTAACCTTTTGGCCCCCCAGGTATCCTTCCTGTGTGCTCCATGCCTGTTGTCCTGGTAGAAAGTTTTCATGATGCAAGAGCATTTTCTGCCTTTATTTTTCTTTCCCCGGTGGCTTTTCTGACCATTTCTAGTTCTGAGATGATGTGGTCTTAGATCTCTTAAAACTGGGGGCTCATCTCTTTCATACTGACTCAGTGCTTGTTTCTGCACTGTGAAACTGAAATGTTTTTAGTTATTGCTCCATATGCTTCCTTTATACTGAATTTCAGCTTCTTTTACTGGCCAGGCACTGAGTGTTCAGACCTGCCTGCAACTCTTGGGCTTCAATATCTGGATGGATCAACATTTGTCACCCCACTGTTCATCTTCTTTTGCTAAGACATTAGTTTTCTGTTAAATAGGACAGATACAGCCTTGTTCCACTGTAAACCTCTTAAAATACAATCTGGCCATATGAATCAGGTTTCCTCTTGGGTATTGCTTGTTGACTTACCCAAAGGATTCATGCCTCAAATGAAAGCAGTGTTAGCTCTCAATAAAATAACATTACCCAGTGTATCCACTGCTTTTTTCTAAGTTCTTGCCATTTGGCTTGTGGGTTAAAATAAAGGGGAATTACAGGATTGCAGCAGTAATTCTGTACTGAAACCGGTTTGTTCCTCCTTTTAAATCACTTCGAGTAGATGTCTGTTATGCAGGCTAAGAACATGCCTTTTTCAAGAATTTTGAACACAAACTTATTTTTGGCCACTGTTTAATTAAAGAAGCAAATGAATTTTGAAGTGTAAATAAGCTAACATAGATAAGAGGAGTCCATGCCAGTAATAGTTTAAGTAAAATGTGCTCAACTGCGGATTGAGGTAAGTTTTTCTAATGTGGGGAGAAAAGTCACACAGAAATACTAAGGGAAAAAAATGTGCAAAAATAGCTTCGGAGTTTGTTTGCTCCCAAAAGAGAGAGAATATCCAAGTGTGAGTCCTTGGCTTTCAGAGAAATCTCAGGGTTTGTACAGGCCCGGGGCTTTCAGGCTTGAGCGCTTGCAGGTCTGATTGTAAGAGCAGCAATCGCAGGTGAAATGCTCAGTTCCCGGCAGGAGTAGCTAGAGGGAGCAGTGCGGGGTGAGCACAGCCTGCGGCTGAGAGAACCAGTCCCTCCTGTATTTCTCCTGCAGGATTTAAGAAGATGGGGTAAAGGACAATATTGTATATTTACCACATCTACCAGTTAATGTCTTATTTAGTCATCTGTCTTGCATTACTTCTTCACTTTCAGCACCTTCTTTGTGTTGGAAATTGCTGAGTAATTTTTAAATGGAATATGTTCTCTGATTTTTCTGGGAGTGAGGGGTGTGTGTGGTCTTTTCTAAAAATCCCAGATCCTCCATTTGCATTCTGCAGAATTAGAACATGATGACTTTCAATAAATAAATTTCACAGTGGATAGAAATAATTAACAGGTATCAAGTGTGTGATTGCTACTCTAGTTTGAGTCCTTAGAAGAAACTCCTTTTCATCAGAAAATGTGCTACTTCAAGAAATCTTAACTTTCTGTGTTGATCAGGATAACAATTAGGATTTGATTGCTAAGTTCTGAGTTTGGGGTGTTTGCAGGAGAGCTCTGTGTGATAAATGAGTCATATCCATGGGCAGCTGAGGCAGCCTGGGGGGAGCTGGGGCTGCAGCTGTAGGTTGGGGTGTGGGGCTGACCTCCCCCCTGGAATTAACTCCCTGGGGAGTGTGATCCATGTCTAGTACAGGTGTTCAGAACTGCAGGTGTGAGAGGGGGAACGGAGAGCCTGGCAGGTGGCACCATCATGGCTTTACCTGTGGACAGCAAGTCCTGGTCCAAAGCAGGGTGGGATCCCTTGGGTGAGGAGGGTGTGGCCAGCTGAGCATGGCTGGTGGCAGCTGGGCTAAACAGCTGGTTTGCTGAGCAATAGATCATTTCAGGATGCGGGAGGATGGGATAAAGAGACTTGACTGCATCTTCCCTCTCAGCAGAGAAAAAAATTCCAATAATTACAAGGCTGGTTTTGTTCATTTCCCATATGTCCAATTCATCTGAGGTCAGATTAAACTCTTACCTCCTTGGAACAGGAAATACATGGCTTCCTGTTGCACAGAGCTCCAAGCTGCATGTCAGCTCTCGTTAGACAGAAAAGAGTAAGAATGCAATTAGCCTGGTGGATAAAAGGCAGGGAAAAGTCCCTTAACTATGAAAAATCAACACTTGAGGAAGCAAACCACATGTGGAGAACAAATGCTGGAAAAAGCCCCAACTGCTTGGAACAAATGCCTTTATTACTTAAATAAACAGCAGTGTAATTTGTTGGAGTGACAGTGTGAGCTATTCTGTCCCCTGTATCTCTAAGATGAGTTCACTGCTGACTTGAAAGCAGATGGCTTTATATGGCCCTGGGTGGGTTTTCTGGGAAATGTTAGTTCTCTACTGTGATACAGGAACAGAAATATCCTACTAATGCTGCAGCAGGCCAAAAGGAACATGGATAGTGTAAAACAAGTACAAAATATGCTGTGTCTGTAGCCCATATTTCAGGTAGATTGAAAGCAGTCATGGATTTAAATCTTTTTTTTTTAAACATCCTCTGGGAGAACAGACATCTTAAAGTTCATTGGGATCAAGATACAGATGCCAGTAGGCTCATGGCCAGGCTCTGTTGTGCATTCTTAGGTTTGAAAAATACTCCCCTTCCTGCTTTGGAGACAAAACCCCTTTTATTCCATGTGTTTTGATTATTCATTTTTTGAAGCAAATGACGGCAAGTTACTTAAACGAATTTTAATGGGCTTCTTTCTCTCTTTTCAAGTAAAGGCACGATATCAGCACATAGCAATGAGCACTCAGGAGCATCAGTGTTTCTGTAGAGTTTTAAGCAGATAAATAAGGGGGGGAGTAAAGACCATTTTGTAACTTGACCTGACTGCCTCGTGCCTCACTCCATGCTGATCACAGGTGAGCTGGTGCCTGTAGAACCACTGTTCTTGGAGCTCCTGCTTCCAGAGATGTCCTTACACCTTTTGTTCTCTGCCATGCTGTTGTCTGACTGGTGTGCCTGTTATTTGAGTTAATCATACCACATCTAAATTTAGTCTGTAATCTCTTTAGGACAGTGGCAGTAGTTGCAAAGTCAGAGCTGAGCAGGTCTCACATGGAATGTGTTGCCTACTGCAGCTTGGCCCTGGACGTGGCCTGATGCTGAGGTCTGCAAGAGCGTCTTTGAAATCTAAGAGCTCAGGTTGGCAAAGCTTGTCCTTGACCACCACTGGGGCTTTTCACTGCTGGGGCAGTGTAGGAGGTTGGGCCCTGGCACCATGTGCCAGGCCCATTGCAAAAGCACTGGGGTGTGTTGTGACACAGCTCTGTCACAGCTGCCTCAGGACCTGGTTCTGTGCCATCTGTGATCTGAAGAAGTAACTGTACCAAAGTTTAAACTGAGTCTTGAGTTTTTAAACCTGGAAGTGTTTCTTCATGCAGGCTGCCACCACTGCTCACACCCTGCAGCAGGGAATGTGCAAGACTCAAGTTTGACTGGAAATGTTTCCTGCAGCTCATTCTCTGCTGTGAGTCTTGCAGTGGCAGTGCTTTGCTCTGAAAGCACCCGAAAGCTGTAGTGGACAGAAGCAGTGGCTGCTGAGCCCGTGTACCATGGTAGGGCATAGCTTTGGCTCAGTGGTGGGTCAGAATGCCTTTAGATAGACTTGACTCCAGCTGGATGATGGAAATGCAACATTGGGTCTGGAGACATGAGACCGTGAGTCTGGGATGTGGTGACGTAGCAGGATAAGACGTGGAAGAAGTGAAAGCTTGAGAAAAAAGCACCTATATTTGTAGTGTAGTGTGTGTGTTACCTTTGCATGTGGGATAATACCTTCTGTCTAGTCCTGGCTCTGTGCTGATGGATAATTCTGGGCTGGCTCTGACACTTGTGTGCCTCTGCTTCCCCACTAAAGGAGGCACAGTTCCCCTCTTTATAATGTCCTGTATTACCTCTAGGTGCTACCTGATGGGTAGTTACTATTCTTGCACAACAAAAACCCAAATAAAAATGCCCTTCTGGGAAAGGGTGAATGCTTTTCACTCCCCCTGCCATGTGTGCTGCTCTGGCATCAATGGTGAGTGAGGTAATCTCCCTCCTCCTCCTCTCTGCAGACTGGGATGAGATGGGGAGAGTTTTTTTCCTCCCTGAAAAAACTGTGTACATTTTGTTGTATTGACTCAAGGCACTGTAATAAAGAAAGGGTAGCAGGAAAATGTGTCCTGCATCTCTGAATCACTAAGAAAAAGCAGCCAGCTTTGTTTTGGTTTTATTTTTGTTTTAGTAAAAACACACTTCCCACTCTTAACATTTGAAAGTTCCACGTGGCACAGAGGGGGATCAGTTCCAGTTGATATAAGCCTGGATGAAGAGAGGGAGGAAATAACTTAATTGCTTTAGACTTTAGTTCAGCTGGAGTGGAGAGGAAAGAATCGGTGTCCCTTTTTTGGAATTCAGGAAGAAGGTCGTGTTGTTGGTGAGGACAGATCCTCTGCAGGTGCTGTGGAGGTACTGTACAGAGTGCTGGGGCATTCACAAAACAGGTGGCTTTGTATTTAAAATAGTAACTGCTGTCAGGGACAAAAAGCTGTGTTGCTTTATTGGAAGTATTGCTGCACTTGGAGCATGCTGTGTTATCAACAGCGTGTTTCTGTGCTTTCACTGAGTGGGGAAATAAGAAATGTGAGGCTTCTGGGCTGGAGGGAGGGGGGTGTGTGGTAGAAGGTTCTGATGTTAGTGCTGTAATGTGGGGCTTAAAGATAAAAAAGAAATAGGGTACATGCGGTGTCACAGCAAATTTGGGGACTTAACCTCTAACATCTGCAGTTTCAGCCTATTGATCCCCGGTCCCTGGAGATGAGTTGATGGGTTGAAAACCAGGGAGAGTTAAAGGGGAGGGAGATGAAAAGCAGGAAAAAGTGCTGATCTGTCTGCTCCTAGCTAACTTGAACCAGAGCCCCAGAGAACGGGAGGACATTCCCACCTGGGATTCAGATTTTGGGCTGAATGCAGCTAAAATCAAAGATGCAGCCCCAGTGCAGCTCGAGTCTCCTGCAATGAAATGCAGAAGCACACACTGTCTCTGTGCTCCTCTGCCAATTCCAGCAGGCTGGCTTTTGGCATCGCTCACGGATCCCGCAAACTGTGTTGACAAAAAGTAATGGGAGATTGTTTACTTCCCAAGTCTTTATATTCAGACTGTAGCTGCTTCCTCTTTCCTGCTCACATTTTCCCATATGGTGACTTTGGAAAATTCCTCTCTGATTTCGTTGGGAAGTGCAGGAAGCTCTTGTTGGTAGAGGGTTGCCTGTTCCTCTCTCTAATTCTGCTGCTCACATCTGGAAAGGATCTGGCTTGGAAAGGGGAGACTCGCTCTGAGCTCAGTGCATGTCACTGACATGGCATGAGCGAGGGAGCCTGTGGGAGCAAGAGAAATGTTCTTCATTCAGCTGATTCCTGACAGCAAAGGTGAGTGTTTCAGCACTTTATTCGTTTTAAAAGCTGGATTGTCAGAACCTGCAGCAGCAGTCTGTCTTTCAGCTGCAGCTTTTGGCAAGGATACTCAGTGTAAGAAACTCAGTTAACCTGTTAATTTTGAAGGAGAGTCCTCTCCTTCAGTGGAAGTTTTTCCTATCTGTGACTGTGTGTCCTGTGAGAATGTGTGTGGACAGTAATAGGTAGCAGATAAGATACTTTGAAAGTGATTCTGTTTGTTGTTGAGGTAACTGTGATCACTGAGGAGCATTCAGTAGCTCCTGAAACTTCAGTTTACCTCTGGAGACTGTGCCTTTCAGAGCACTCTGCCTCTTGTGCTGTGGGGCACCAAAGTGCAGGTGTCAGTTCTGTCTGGGCTCAGAAAGATGCAGCCGCAGAACCCGCTGAGCTGTTTTCGGGGTCACCTCAGTCTTTGGGTGGCAGGACCTGATGCAAAGCTCACCTCCAGCAAGGGAAGAGGAGTGTTTCTAGTGGGTTTTGAGCTACTCATTTAGAAAGGTTTCTTAATAAAGCTTTGGATCAGGCCCATGGGAATGAAATGGAGCGAGTTACCTCAGACTTTCTTTGAACTAAAAATCAGAATCATGGCTGGTTTTAATGCCTGTGCTCCAGATGTGCACAGATGTTCCTGTCCAAAGTGTCTCCCTGTGCTAGAGCAGCATTCACTCCAAAGGCATTGTAGCAGACGTGCATATGGATGGCAAGGGAGTGAGATTCCCTCATAAATGTTATTGTGCAATAGATAGAATAATTCATGTTAATTTCTGAACATCTTTTCAGCTGTATATGTGGAAAAGTCAGCATGTTGCAAATCTATAGATCCCAATACCAACCACGATGTAACTGTGCTGTGGGAACAGTGTTGATATTGTTACAGCAGGGCTAGTTCTGACCTGCACATACAAGATTTTTTTTTCTTTAGTTTCTTTTGTAAATATCTGTAAGGGTAAGGTGATATGTAGGGAAAATACTTTGTTAGAGATCTCAGATACTTTCTGAGATTATTTTCTTTAAGATTTCTGAAATATTTTCTGAGATTAGGTCACCCAGTACTAAGGATTTTACTAATCCACTGTTGGCATACTCACATGGCCAATTTTGATCTCACTGTTATTATCTAGCTGCCATACAAGGAATGTTTTATAAAAGAGTTTCATTTCATTATATTCAGCTATGACAGATATGGAAGCTGTGAATTAGTGGAGCAGGGGGAAGAGGGATCAAGCACACAATGTTAAATGCTTAAAATCACCCAAAGATTGGGACCAGAGCAAAACCATCCATGTCTCAGGATGCTCTGCCCTATAGTCCCACTTGCTCCCATTTCTTCAAGTAAGCTTTTAAATAAGTTATTTAAGATTTTCATGTCTGTGACTGAGAGCAGGATCTGTTCAATGCCCCCCAAGCACCCAAAGTCTGTGAGAGCCCCTGGTGCAAAGCAGCAAAGCCCAGTGGATATGAATGGAGATGTGCAGTTCTGACAGCTGCCAGTCTGGCTCTGAGAGGTTCTTATTTCTGATGCAAAGAAGGAATCTGGGCTGGCAGAGGTGAACAGAGTACTTATTTCATAAGGCCATGAATCCATTGTGCCTTTTCACCTTAAAAGATCAGCCTAAGTCTTTCTCATCACTGTGAAATAAATCCTCATTAGAATAGGATTAGAAGAGAATAAAAGACAGGACATAACCAGCCCTGACTGCAAACCTTGATGTGTGAAATCTGAGAAGGGCAACAAATGGGACCAAGGGGGCTGGGTTAGGGCCAGCTGGCAGCTCCAGTAGATACCCAACTTCTGTGTGGATTATTTTAACCTGCTGCCAGAAAGATAAAAGCTGAATGTGAGCCAGGCCTCCTAGATTCAGATCAGCACTGTCCAAAATCCATAGGAAGCCCGTTCTTTTTTCAGTAGCCACGAGGTTTTGTTGTTCCATGCACATGTAGCAGCCCCTCCGAGAGTCACTCTTATCCAGCCTCTGTGTTGTTTAAATAACGAGAAGAGTTTCTTCCCAAGCAACACTGTGCAGAGCGGTGTGACCGGCAGCCACATAGAACTAACATCGCATAACCTCTGCCGTAACTCTCTGGGATCACCTGGCGTTTCTCAATATGCAAAAAAAAAAAAAAAGGCACTAAATACCCGGAGGAGCCGGGGCCGGTGCGGAGGATGCTGCGCCCGGGGGATGCTGCGCCCGGGGCGCCCCGGGACAGCGGG
>JAWWMP010000005.1:5345624-5364096 GCA_035047865.1 Dendrocincla tyrannina | reverse complement strand
ACGATGTATGAAAATGATTAAGTCTTGTTTCCTGTGTCTGAATTCTCACTATTATTATGTCACAGTTAAGGCTTCTTTCTGAGTATTTCTTTCTGAGGCACTGTCAGACCTTCCTAGTCAGAGGTAAGAGCCTTTCTCCAGCTCCCTGACACCAGATCTCCCACATCAGGAGATGAGAGATTGCCAGTAAAGCCAAGAGCAGTACTGTGGCAACTGCAGTAACATACAGAATGCCTAATTCCACTGCTCACATTCCATCTGGGAATACTGATACGCCTGTGATCTGTGGGAAAGATCTTTTTTGTGTTTGTGACCATTAAATGTTTAAGGCAGGTTAAGGATGGAGATTTCAGGACAGCTGAAAATGAAAACCAATAAATAATGGACTTTCATCTTTTTTAAAGAAAGGACTGTTTTATGAGTCCAGTAAATTGGAAGTTCATGGATGTAGTTCATCAATGCACATTTGACACACTAGATGGGTGTAGGCACCCTTTAGATAAATACATAGTTGAAGGCTGGGGTTAGGCAGTTCTCCAGTAAAGTGTCTGTTCTTTCACAGTGTTCATATTTTAAATATTCTTGGTTTTACACTATTATTCATAACCAATGGAAGTTTTATGGTAATAAAAACTTGGGAAATATGTTTTCTCATCATGTGAGTCTTGCTGTGCCTTGCTGGCTGAAAGGGGCAGATTCTGTTTCACACAACAGAGCTGTGAGGAAGAAGCTTTGCAGATTCCATGAACTTCAAGCTAGAAGGCAGATCCCTTCCATTGTCCCAGTTTCCCATCCTGCTCTCAAAGCTTTAGATGATAAAGCATTCAGTATCTCCCCAGAAATAAGAGAGCCCTCCAGAGTGTACATACTGCACTCGGATCTTCTGCTTCCGTGCTCAAGGACTCTCTGTTACACCACTGTGGTGGTAATTTGTTTCCCAAGGACTGAATCTTTATGCGTAAATCTTCTGGGATTTCACTTCCCAGAACACTCTCCTCCAGCCAGGACTGTAACCTGTGTTCTTGGGTTCTAGGTGAATGACTTTGCTATCAACACCCACTCAGTGACCCAGACTCTTGTATCATCTGGATGCTTTGTAAAACTGAGCTCTATTTGGTCATTACCTTTGACCCCACCAGTCTGTTCAGATGCTCATGTTTCTAGCGTTACTTTTCCAAATCCCTGATAAAGATACCAATAGACCAAGAGCAAACACATTCAGTCCTATTCCTGTGGTCAGCTATTAAGTTTTGGAGACAGGACCTTGTGTATTTCCTGACACATCACTCGTGTATTGAACAAAGTATCACTGTGCAGTAGGCCTTGGCTTTGAAGTCCCGTTTGATATCCCATCATTTGCTCAGATGCATTCTTTGGGAACCTGGATCCCCTGCTGCAGAGATCCCTGTAAAAGGGTGCAATGGAACAGACCCGTGAAGGGACCCGTCCCCTCCACAATATCCTTTCAGAAGAGAGTAAGCAGGAGGTCACTGTGAGGTGGGCTGGGGTTTTTTGGCACAGCAGACTGAGGAATTAGGAACAATAATAAGCAAAGTGTTTGCTCTCTGAATAACAATTTCTTGATTCCTTCCACCAAAAAGAGACAGGACTCTTCCAACCAAAACAAACATTCTCATATCTTAGAGCAAAAGTCTGTCTCCTTCCTGGAGAGATTAGTGAGTGGGGACAATTTGTTTTCGTTCATGCAGTCCACATTCAGTTTAATTTATTTTTGCCTCTTTAGAGAAGATAAATTTGCAAGTGTTTTGCTGCTGGTCTAACACTTGGTTAAAACGTTTGTTGTATTTAATTGGAATTCCCCTGTATATTTCTTTTCCAGCTAACAGTGGCTCCGAAATTCCTACCAAATGCCTTGATCAGTGCAGATTTTGCAGCCAATTATCTCACTAAGATATATGGGCTCACATTTGGACAGAAACCAAACTTGAGGTAAGGGCCTGGGAAGTAAAGCAATAACAGTGTTCTGCCACTGCCTTGGTACAATTGGGGAGTGATAAGAAACTATATGGCTAAGCCATGTTGTTGCCCCCTTGTGTTTTTTGGAAAGAAGTTGACTGTTTATTATTCCCAGCATGAAAGATCAAATAATCTCAAACAAACACATTCCGAGGGCTTTTACTAGCTGCCAGATACTTTTGCATATATAAAATGAAGTTGTCCCCCTTTTGTTTGTGTGTCAGGAGTTGAAAAGAACAGCTTTAGTTTCTCAAAGTGGAGATTAACTGTTTAGAAATTTCTAGTTTTATCATAGTCCCTTCATTTTTAAAAATAAAATGGGGTGAAGAGTCCAGTGCTCAGTGCAGTTGAGTATAACTCAATTCCATTAAAGCTTAGCCCTTCAGCACCTTCAGAGGTGGTTCCTGCCCTCAGCTCTGGCTCTTGTGATGAACTGGAGGACTCTCCGTTCCCACTGAACTCACTGGGAGCTGAAGCTCCTCGGCACTCCCTGGGCCTTCAGTCTCTTACACCCTTGGAACCTGAAAAGGCTGAGTCACTCACACATTTCTGGCAATATCTCATGATGAAAGAAACTACATTTATACATGTTTTCTTCCTTAATCTGAGGTGCAGGACCTGCTGTGTTTTGATGTCATATTAAAATTACTCTTCTGAAGTGATTTTCACACTCTCCTATACCAACACGAATTTTAATCAGAATAGGAACTCATTGATTTCCAAGATTGCTGATATAAAATCCTAACACAGTTGTTCCTGTTGTGTTATTTGCCCCTAGCAGAGTTCATGGTCTCAGACTGATGATTTGGAAAGCAAGGTTTTCAGAAAGGCAAATATTTGTGAGTTAAAAGTACAGCTGACCGTGCAGGTTAAACAATATTTCCAGTGTGGCTCTGAACTCCCTGGAGTGTGTGATCACACGATTGTATTTCCATACTGAGCCTTTCCTTCGTCCAGAAGGATGCTGCCAAGTTCTCTGCAACTGGTGGGGAAACCAAGAACAAGTTAAAAAAGCACACTTTGATGCTGTGCTCTTCTGCAGTTTTAACCTGTCTGTACAAATTTAGCTGCCTGCTGCATCTTGGGGTAAACACAGAACAGGAAGAGGGAATCAAAGTCAGTAAAAAGAAGTCAAATGAATTCGTTTAGTAGTTGAGCCAGTGAAAAGCAGGAATAACTGCACAGGGGTACATTGTTTTATACAGAATTGAAACCTGTAGAAGAAAGAATGAATCTGTTTTTGAAAACCTGATTGGAAAAACTCTTCTGTGAATATTAAAAGTAAGAAGGGAAAAGGGAGATAAAATACCCTGTTTCTCTCAATCCCAAAGGCACATTAGACCCCAAAATTCTTCCAGACTCAGTAAATCTGCTTTCTCTCAGTATCCTATGCCTTTCTGAGGTCTAGGGGTAGGAGTAAAACTGAAATTTGTATTCATGTGCAGATTTGGACTTTGAATAGACCTAAATTTCAGAGAGTATTGGGACCAACCATTTGGTGTTGGATCTATATCCCTTGCTAAATTAATGGGCACATTTAAAAAAGAAATCTAATTAATGCAAGGAAAGAAGAAAATATCGAAATTTAGTTTTAAACCAGGTTTCTTTCAGTACACAAAAAACTCCAGATGTCACTATCTGTTGATCTTCATCTTTTATCTCCTTCCCACAGGTCTGTGTATCTCCATAACAACAAACTTTCTGATGCTGGGTTACCTGATAATATGTTCAATGGCTCTGCTAACGTGGAGATACTCATCATGTCCAGCAATTTCTTGAAGTATGTTCCAAAGAATCTCCCTCCAGCACTGTATAAGTTACACTTACAGGTAATGACAACAAGGTTTTGTATTCCTTTAGGACTGTGACAAAGTGCTGTGTTTGTGTGGGATTCAGCCCACACTCCAAGCCATTTCAGTGCACTCGGAAACATCCCCAGGCCCATTGTCAGTCTCTCTGCTCTGTCCTCAGCAGTAGCTGTCTCCCGTGTCCTTCCCTCTTTGGCCATGAGGAGCAGTGTGTTTTTGCAAAACACCAGGATGCTCACAGGGGACAGGACTGCTTTTCTGTGTTTGCAGGGGAAGAGATTGCAAATGCCTGTGTGGTTGCACTGTTGGTCTCTTCCCTGCACGTAATGATATTAATACTTATTAGAGCAAGAAGGTGGACTGTCCTCCATGGCCACCCAGTGCCTGGCCTCCCAGTTCAGTTTGCCATGGGTGCTGTTTTTCCTTACCCACCAGGTCCTGGCTTTGCTCACTAACTCATTTCACACAGACACTGTTTCCCAGTGGCTCCTGTTTGCTACTGACCTGGCAATTCAGACAGCACAGTTTGGATCAGTGATCCCTACAGCTACAGCTTCTCCAGCAACAGTGCAATAGCAGAAGCTGTGGTGTTAACCACTCTCCAGCATTTTTAATTCCATGTCATCTGATTTTGATAAAAACGCTTCATCCTGTGTGTGTTGGAGGTCCCGGCCCTGTGAACAATGGCAGAGCTGCAGCGGTGGGGAGCCCTGGGTCCGCCTGCTCCGGGTGCTGACAGCTCCTTGGACAGGCTTAGGCTGAGTCTGTTATCAGCCCCTGTGCTTAGGCACTTCCCAGCTCTCTTTTCCACTGAAGGATTCACCACTAATTCCCATTCAAGTCTTCTAGAGAACAGGCTTCTCCAGCTTGAAGAGAAATACAGGCAAACAGTCTGATCCTTTAAATCACTGGAATTTCCTTGCAAAGTATGAACTTATGAATCACCGGCATTTTTTTGACATTTATAGGTGATCATTGTCTCTCAAAGGGGTCTCAGACTTTGAGGATTATGCTTTGAACTTGTCTCCTTTCCTGCTGTCCCCAGTTGTGTTAAGGGCAGAGGAGCTGAGGAGAGAAATGAGTGTTTTATTTGCAAGTGCACTGTTACAGCAGTTACATTGACCTTGGTATTTTGACTAGGAAAAAACCAGGACAGGGAGAAATGAGGGACAGCCAATAGTGGACCAAAAATGTCCAAAAAGCTGTGCTTTAGATGTGACAGATCTTTTTTTCTTTTACTATTTATTGAGACAGCCAAATCTATCTGTAGTGGTATCTATATTAACTGGCACATGAATCAGTCTGTCCATCACATTATTGTGTGTACACAGATCACAGGAAGTTTAACAAGTTCACTGTCAGTGTTTTATATATCCTTTCATATTCCCTAGAATTCCTATGTGGAATTTCTAAGTGGCATTTCGTTTTATATTTCATTCGTGTCTGCCTGCTGGCTACTCTAAAGCCACACTAAGGCCACAGGAATAATTAAACATAGGAACTATATCTCTGGGAATGACATTAATGCTGGAAGGATGGCTGGTTCCCAGCTTCCAGCCTGAGTCTGCTTTATGGTGAAATCTGTCTTACAAGACCCCCAAAATTCTGAGCAAACTCCAGAGGTGGTTGCCTGGATTACATTATACATTTGCACATAGGTGGAAGGACTGTGAACACAAAATAAAACTGTCTGGGAAGCACAGAGTGGTAAATTCCACCTCCTTAGCGCAAAGGTTCCACTGGGAATCAATAAAAATAGGCTGTAGTATTCCAGCCTAGTATTTGCATTGATTTCTGAAGCGGAATTATAATACCCTCTGCAATATCTTATGTCTAGCCCCTTTGAAGCTGAATTGCCTGGTGTTAATTGAACAGAACCTGCATGTCCTGTGTTGATTCCTGCCAAATAACAGCTTTGTGCTTCTGGTGACTCTAGAGCAACAAGCTGGAGAAGATTCCCAAAGGAGCCTTCAGTGAACTCACGGGCCTGCGGGAGCTGTATTTACAGAACAACTACTTGTCTAATGAAGGAATGGACAACGAAACTTTCTGGTGAGCCTGAGATGTGCAGTTTGTGCCTGTGTGTCTGTCTGCCCCCTGGGGTACAGTCATGCAGACACTGAACAAAGGGCATCGTAAAATGTACGTTTGTTAAAAGCTGAATGACACTGTGCATTTTGCTGCTAAATCTTAGATTCAGTTGCTGCCATTCAAAAGCAAAAGGCTGGGTGAGTGGTTGCAGAATAGTTACACACAAACACTGAACATCAGCCTGCACCAGCCCTGATTGCCCCAGCCCCAGTCACACCAGGTACCAAGGGCCTTCTGGGAAAAGCCACCTAGAACAATGTTGTCAATGTTGTCTCTGTTCTCCCAAACCAAAACTGAGCTTGCTTGGGACTTCCCAGTTTCTAGGGCACTTCACTGGAAGTTAAGGCCAGACCTTCATCTTTCCTAAAGTCACTTCTGTGTTTCTGTGAAGGTGACTTGAAAGCAGCCACAGCCACAGAGTTGTGAATTCCCAGGCCCAGCCACATCCTAGTGCAGGGCATTGCTGGAGCAGGCAGGGATGCAGTGGTGCTGCTCCATAGCCAGATGGCTGCAAAAGCTTTGCTACAGACTGGTGCAACAGAAATAGCCTTTGACTGTCCTAAATTTAGCCTGGGACTGAGCACTTCAAAAAGTTAACAGTTATTTCTGTGCTTGCTCTGAGTGCTGTCCTTGTTTTACCTGAAAATCCAGAGCTCATAAGCAGTCCTGCCCATAACTTGGTTCTGTAAACTCTCCTGATCTCCAGACATGAAAATGTGCTTTGCTTTTCCATTTCCCACTCCCTGAAACCTTCCTTAATAGTTCACTATATCTGTCTACCTCCATGTCTTGTTGGACATATAATTTCTGTTAAGAAGTTCCCAAGCTGGGGAAACCTTACAAATTGCAGTAATGAAGTTCTTTGCCCAAAGAGTGTATTTGTTCATTCAGAGGATACTTGGATAGCTGTGAATGGCAGTGTAGTAACCAGTAAGTAATTTCTGTAATGCATTAGTTCTCACATTTCCTGAAAACTTCCTAGTCATCTGCCCTGGGTTATGTAGTGCCATGCAGATGGAAAGTCTCATTTGAACTGAGAAACTGACTTCAAGTACAAGGGACTCCAGGGTTCCTCAGTCCTGGCATACAATACCATTGATCCATATCCAGTTGGTATAAGTGGTTGAACTGAGGATTTAATTTAGCTTCAACTGAGGCCCTGGAATCCAGATTCAGTAGCTTACACAAAGCAGCTCTAGCCCTGACTCACTTCCATAATGCTGGAGGGTCAGGAGAAGTTCACTACCTTAGCCTAGGACACTGAGTTAGCGTTTCTGCTTTTCATAGGAGTAACATTTCATCATCTCAAAAGCAGACCTGCTTCTCAGTTTCAACCTATCCTTTCAGAGAGACAGAAATTACTCATGCTCAGCCTTTGTTTCTGTGGAACCAAGAGTTCAGTTCTGTGCTGTCACGGTGTTCCCATGGCATCTTCCTTGTGGTCTTTGTTCGCTGTGGTGTCAAATGAGAGAATAGTGACTGCAAAACTGATCTCAGGCCTCAGCCCAATGGCAGTTTGGATGTCTGTGGACTTTGGCAGGTTCTCTGGCTGGTGTGGCTGGGGAGCAATGGCAGTGACAAGTCCTAATCCCTAATGGCAACACAGGAGCTCCCTGTTTTGCTGTGCACATCACTCATATCATGAGACAAGAAAGGGCAGTCGGTAGTGGGAGCTGTGCTGGGTAAAAAGACTCTGAAACAAAGATTGTAAAATCCTAGAGGAAGTTGGTTATCATTTCACCTTGCAGAACCTAAATGGAGAATGTTTTCTTTCCTCCTTTCCCAAGGAAATTGTCTAGTCTTGAATATCTGGATTTGTCCAGCAATAACCTCTCACAAATCCCAAGTGGTTTACCTCGAAACATCATCCTCCTCCACCTGGAGAAGAACGCAATTAAGGTGATTGACAGAGATGTGTTGACCCAAATTAAGAACCTGGAGTACCTTCTGCTCCACAATAACAAATTAAGAGCCAGAGGTATTCACCCATTAGCCTTCCAGGGCTTAAAGAAGCTGCACACTGTCCACCTGTACAACAACATGCTGGAAAGGATTCCCAGTGGGCTGCCCCGGCGCGTGAAGACACTTATGATCCTTCACAACCAGATCTCTGAGATTAACAGGAATGACTTTGCTACCACTTACTTCCTTGAAGAGCTGAACCTGAGCTACAACAAGCTCAAAAGTCCCCAGATCCATCGGGAGGCGTTCCGTAAGCTGAGACAACTAAAGTCCTTGGATCTCTCTGGAAACAATCTCCACACAGTGCCCTTTGGCTTTCCAAAGAACTTGCAGGTCCTGAAGCTGAAGGAGAATGAGATAAGCATCATCCCAAAAGGGACTTTGTCTGGAATGACAAAACTGCGGGAACTGTATTTGAGCAACAATAAACTGAAAGTAAATTCAATTTATTCAAGAGCTTGGAGAGAACTCAGCAGTCTCCAGGTAGAAATATCACCTCCTCTACTTGTTGTAGTGAAGCTGATGTCCTCATCTGTCTGCCTAAGCCAAATTGCATAACACCATTACTAGACGTGCTTGGTCCTCATGTTTTGGGCTTGCATTGCAAGTGCTACACAACCTGTTTCTAGATAGAAATGATGTGCTGTTTTGCCAGAGGGTGGGCACCTCCCACTGCTGGCAAGGCATTGGCCCGCTGTGTGCTGCAAATTCTGGGAAATGCAAAGACAGCTTTCTTTCTGAACCCTAGCAGTGTCCTATATTTTCAGATAAACATTAGTGAATGTTGTCGTTAAAACTGAAATTAGGCCTTTCAAATAGCTTGTCTCCCAAAAGATTTAAAATCAGCTCTGAATAGAGACAGCAGGAGGAAGGAATGCATAAACAAAAACACTCTTAATTCTCAAAGCCCCCACATCAGCTTATAGTCAGACAAGCCAAGCTGTAGGATTTAGCAGCTCAGCTGGCTAAGGCACCTGGATAGCAGCTAGGAGGTCTGGATTCAATCAGCAGTCTTCTCATTTGCTTAATTGTTGGAGAAAGTTAAACACAAACCATAAGGCAGGCTGGAACAATCACATTTGTGCTGTGCAAAATGACCTTTCAAAATTGTTACGCCGGCTGAAGGATTTGTCTGCATTTCCTTTTAGGCAACAGCCCCTTTCCTGCAGTGAAAGGTATTACCTATGTCATATGGCAGGCACTGAGGGTGCATATGGTCACTGTGAGGCAAAGTGTGCACATCTCAGAGCAGATCAGGGATAAGGGACATGGAGCATATGCCACACTGGCCACCAGTGTGTTTTCAGGCAATCCAGACATTCATCTGTGTGAATGTTTCCCTTTCTGTTGTTTCTGGAAATAAGCAATAGCTCGTTCTTCAGTTAATATGAATCAGCAATGCAGCAACAGTATCTGCAGAGCTGTTGGTTTGCCCACATTTGGTCCATGGCTTTAATAACACGCTTTGCATTTGTTTGGTGCCTCACTTATGTGTGTGTGTGTGCATAGATATACTGAACATGAAAATAGTCTGGAAGGGAGATTTGAGATTGTAATTCTGTTGAGAATTACAGATGTTGGAATTGCTTTTTCTGCAGTTCCTTAATAAAATGTAGGCTTTTATTTTGAAACAAAAAATGGGTCATGAGACATGTTAGGCTTCTTGAAATGTTGGTTGGAGTGAACTTTCCTTCTCGTGGGCCCATTCACAGCTACTTCATGGGACTTTAATTCCACTGTCACTCCCTTGTCACTCCTCAGTGTGAAGCCAGAGTGATGTGTTACTGGATCCAACATTGGCTGTGCAGTTGGACCTGCCCTACAGCAAACCCTGTTCACATCAAACAGGGTTCAGAGAACAGCACACGCTTCAAATTCTGTGGCATTAAGGGTGCATTTTTGGCTCATGCTTTTTTTGGAACAGTGTGACTGTTTGTTAGTTGTTTCTGTGGTAGTTATAGCTGAATATTTTTATCATTAAAGGCTTAACTATGCAATTGGTTCCTGAGCTGGTGCACTGGAGTGCATTTGACTGATGAACCATCATGTAAGATCCTGGTCGTGCATGTACTTAGTAAAGGCTTCAGTCCTCATTGTTTCCATGGAAATCACTGGAGACTTTCTGCAACTGCAAAGCAAGACATTTCCATAATGCACTTGGTAGTGCTGGGTAAACGATTGGGCTCAATGATCTTAAAGCTTTTTTCCAATCTAAATGATCCTATGATTCTATGATAATTGTTTGCCAGACTGGCATTACGTGGGGAATAAGAGCCCTGGAATCATGACAGCTGTTTGCAAAGTGTAGCTTTGAGTAGTGTGTAACTGGTGTGTATCAGCTTGGTGCTATGAAAATGCTACAATACAGGACAACAAAACACTTCTATGGATCCATTCTCATGCATAAAATTAAAGAGAAGTGATAAGGACCTTTAGTCCTGATGTCTTCATACATTCTCCATATCAGAATATTTCCAGATGTTTTTATGTGTAACTTTGCCTAGCCACTAACCTTAGCCAGTGAAGTGTTTGCAGTAGCAGCTTCCAAGGAATTCTCATGCATATCTGAAAACCAGCCTGGTTTTAATTTACTTAAAGCAGGCAAGGGCTAGAGCCTGGGGACAGAGATAAAGAAATGTTGGAGCTCTGAAACAAACCAGCTTGATGTCTGGTGTGAAATCAGGATGCTAAATAGTAGTATAAGAGAGCAGAATTGTCTTGGCTGCACTTACCTTGATGCAAATCAGAAGTAGATTAAATTATGCTATAATAAATACAACTTCAAACTTAACTCTCTTCTGAAGTGTTTCTACTATTTTAATTCAGTTATTTATTTGACCCCTTGTTGTCTCTTCCTTGCAGTCACTGGACATGGCTGGCAACCAGTTGACATCTATCCCACTGGGTCTGCCAGAATCTCTGGAGTATCTGTATCTCCAGAACAACAAGATCACAACAGTTTCAGAGAATGCTTTTGAATCCACACCCAAAATAAAGGGGATTTACCTCAGGTAAGGTCAAGCTTCCACTTAAACACACAAGACTTTTTATTTCTTCATCTACCTTATAATTCCTTATTTTTAGGAAGTGTTTAAAAGGCTAACTTTCTTATTAAGCAATTTTGTTTTATAGTAATATGTGATGAAACTATGTTCATCTGCTCAGGAAAGACATGAATACACATAATAAACTCTTTCTGTTCAGAGAGCTTGTCTTTTCTGTGCTTATTAGAATGGATTGGGCATGTTATTAATTCTAGGAAATTAATGTTTAACATTATGTCATATTCCAATATTCAACTGTGAGCCAGAAGCTTACAATCCACTTGTAGGAGCACAGCTTTGCCTGTGTCTGTTGGCCCTGGACTGTGAAAAAAATCCCCCTCCAGTGAGGGGTGTGGGACTAATCTTGAAGTTGTGCCCATTCCCTTGGTAGTTTTGTCAGAAACAAGTGGTGAGTTACAACTGTGACAATTACGTAACTCAGGTTAGAAGCTTTGCTGGGTTTTTCCCCAATCCAGTCACTTGGATGAGGAACTCTTTCTTATAGGTGACAGTTACTGACCTTTTTTACATATAATGTAACCTCACAGTAATGTAGCTGATTTAAGCAGAGCTTTATACCACAAGAATTGAAGCAAGAATCTGTCCCAGTAATATATTCAGTTTTAATCTGGCGGCATATTATTGAAAATATTTATTAGAAGTAATTTATGAATCCCTATAGAATATTTGATTAAGTTGATCCAATGGATGTGTTCAAAAAGTTTAATCTGCACAGGACTAAATATGGTCTTATTTTGTCTGTATGCAACTAAACTGAATAATTCTGGAGCATACCTTTTTGGGTGAATGATTCTATATCAAGCAAATAAAATTACAGAGTCTGGTGTAAATTAGAGCAGTCTGTCTATTCAGCTGCTCACATTTATGAGATTCTAGTGAATGCTTGGATGTGAACCAGAAACCACATACCACATTCTATATTTCTATATAAAGAAGAAAGGAATTTGCAAAACAGTTTTGCTAACATATTTAAGAGGCAACTCCACCCAAGCTAAGTCGTATTTTTTAATGGGAGGCCATTAATCACTGCAGTGCTGTGAAACAATAATATACATGTGGAATATTGGACAGAATACCATTCTAAGTGTGTTCAAGAGTAACAGACCAAGCAGTGTATGTGAGAGTTCATAAACTGTAGATTAGTTTATCTGTATTCCTGGAAACCCAAATAACAGATAAAAAGTTACTGCGTGTTGCTTTGTTTCTTTGTTTCTAAGGAATATTTGGTACCAGTATTTTGAGTTTTGTGGGTGAAGAATTAAACTATCAAGGGGTGACAGAGAATCTCATGGAAAATCAAGCTACACTTTGAAATGTAGGCTATGGAGCAGATGCCTTTCCTCTCTGGGAAGGCAAAAGCAGAATAGCAAGAAAAAGAATTTGTGGGGGAGGAATTCCAGTATAATGATTTTTTTTCCTTCCCCCATCCAGAGGAGTCAGCACTTCTAGAGTGCTGTTGGGGGTCAGTGTAGAGTAACCCTGCAGAATGGCTTCCTCCTAGTGTCCTCATTTCTGTGCTGGATATAAAAAAATGGGTTTATTTTAACAGAGGGTCTTTTGTTTGTTTGTTTACAGGTTCAATAAGATTGCAGTTGGAGCACTGAAAGAAAGTACCTTCCAAAACTTAAAGCACTTACAGGTACTGGATATTGAAGGAAACCTGGAATTCAGCAACAGTTCAAAGAATAAGGATGAGTCAGAAGAGGAAATGGAAGATGAGGAAGAGGAAGAGGAAGAAGAACTGAGATAAAATGTGAACTCACACAATCACACCATGTGGGAGGTAACAACTGTAGTTCAAGGATCCAATTCTCAGGCTCTTGTGTAAATAATCCCTATTTACACATGTGATTGAAGCATAACAAGTGGTTGTCTGAGCCTTCCACTAAAACATGAGTGTGAATTGCAAATCAATAAGGGTTGAAAACACCTGATTTTGTAAAATGAAACAGTCAGTATGTATCTGTGTTTTATCAGAGGCAGTGGACTGTTCACAGTGGCTTCTGCTTATAGCCACAGCAGACACAATAGTTACATAGAAAGGTCCTTGTTTACTGATTCTGATAGCAAAAAATGAGAAGGTACTTCATGATTAGTTTTAAGCAATTAGTTCAAAAGGACAAAGAACAAACTGTGAAACTCACTGATGCAGAAGACCATGTGAAAATGGATTAAAAAAATTAGATGAAGTAAGAATAGATCCATTGTCTGTTAAACATGGCCTTAAGATTACAACCTGTCTCAAGCAATGCTTAAATCACTGACCACTTGGAGTGGGAAAATAATGCTGTACTTGGTATATTTCTTATGGGAAGAATAGTCTCTGTAGTTGAATCTCTGTTCAGCTGCAGAAGAAAAGATGAAGGGAGAATGATGTTTGAAGAATATTAATTTTTTCATGAGAATACTGATCTGCTTAATGCATCTCTTCGGCATCTTATGTTCAAAGATGGTGAGGTTCAGGACCACTCTTTACTTCTGGAGATTTAAACTTTGAGAGTAGGCAAAAAAATTAGCTTTCACCCTAATCCACATTTTGTCACAGGGAGTGACACAGGGAATTGCTGGGAATAGTGCTAATAGGCTTAAAAGATGATGGGACTCGAAACGGGCAGAAGCTACTTGGAAAGTCACCCACTAGACCTGCAGGCTGGGCTGTGTGAAAACTTCGTGAGGGAAGAAATTTTTATCGGCAGGCTTAGAGTACATATAACTTCAAAATCAGTGCATTGGTTTAGTTTGGGGCACGTGTGACATGTCAGCAGGTACTAAGTTTATCTTGTTCTGAATTCTGTATTGCGTTATGTAATTCATTTTATTTTTCTGTTTTGCAGGAAAACATATGGAAAATTACATATATGTCTATGTGTATATATCCATATAGATATACAGAGAACACTTAGCAAAACGTGCAATGAATTATGCAGAAACTGTCACGGCACTGAGCCAGGCTGCTGCAAGACAGTGTGTTACAGTGCCTTATTCAGGGAGAGACCCTGAATGCCTTTCCAAAGCTTCCAAATCATCTTATACAAGACCCAGGATCATAACGGATTGCTCGGGAACTCACAAAAGCTGGCTTTTGTTTCTTCTGTTTCTCTTCCTTCACTGTTTCCATCTGTAATAACAATATGGGACTGTTTTCAACACATGCCTTCAAATGCCATTTTTGTCACTGCATTTTAAGTGAACCATGTATAAGCTTCTTTTCTTTTCCTCCACCCCAGAGAAGCTGTTGTTGATCAGGCAAGATGAATGTTTGCAGTAGTTTCATGTGCAGAGCAGTGTATGAGGCATTTTGGTCGTCAAGCAACACTAATAATTCTGGATGCAACTATTCCTCTCTTATAACAATGTGTATATTTGGATGAGAAAAACAAAGTAAGGCTGGATCCCAGAATATTTTATCTCTACTGCCAAAGCCTGCAGTATAGTCCTGTTTTAGAAAGGTTTTAAGATAAAACAATTGCTCTTGTGAATATATATATATATATATAAAATCTGAATGTGTGCCTTCCAGAGCTTTGTAAAGTTTCTGTTTGCTCGTTTGCCCATGTGGCAGTTGTGTGAATGTCTCTGAAGGTATGGGATGGAGTGTAATATATGTGGATGAATTTTTCACACAGTGTTTCTTATTCACATTAAGAGTCAGGAGCGAGGATAACGATGTAGAAGAGGTAAGTGAGTGTGGGCTGTCCTAGGAGAAAACTGTGAAGTGTCAAGAGAAATTTCTTTGCTTAGTTCAGGTCTGGAGACAGTGCCTGCTGTCATACTCTCTTAAAGCCTCACCTATTTTTTGATGCTGAGTACTCTTAGCTCCTGTTGGAGTCATGGAAAATAAGGAAACCAAGGAAAAGAAGACCCACAGAGGTACAAGTTTCTTAGTTTATTATAATGTCCTTCATCTGAGGCAGCTAATCTGCTTGAGGAAATGGCCTTTTCTTTTGAGGATTTCTGATGGAACACATGTTGTTTTGCATACTGCATTCCAGGATTTACTTGGAAACACAGTTGGCTTAATTTTTTACCAGCTGTTTTCCTGCTGGAGAAGATCTAGTTCCACACTCTCCCTTTGGGTTCCCATAGCACAAGACAGTAATTTCAAGCTGTTGTTTCCTACCTTAGACAGTTCAACACAACCATCAATCATAGAAGGAACGATTTCTTCCTGAAAAAATTAAAAGCTTGGCCCTAAAACCTGCAGAACCCCATACTTTTGAATATCAGCTATACAGCTGAGCAATAAAATAGCTTTCCTGCTGCTGGGATAGATTTCTACATAAAATGTTGACAGAATGTAGCTCAAGTCACTTAGCTATCTCCAGCAAACACCAGTGAAAGTTTCTCCAGTCTTTGTGAAACAGAGCAATTTATTGAAGGAGACCCACCTACAGCTGAAGGATTGTATCATGTAGGCCAGGCAGAGTTGGGAAACCTTTATCCAAGTTTATTTTAAAATAAATGCATGCTGAACCTGCCCTTTAAATAGGACAATGTTTTCCAGCAGAAAAAAAACCAAAACAACAAACCACTTTTCTTTCCCAGTAAAAGCCTAAAACCCTACAAGAGGAATGTCTTTTGAGTGTTGTGTAAGAGACTGATGAGGGAGAACCACAGACCTGACTCCTCACTTACCTGGTACGATCAGCACCTATAACATTGGACATAATATTGTCAAACTGAAATAGCAGTTTGTTTCTTTCTTTTAAAGGAGTAAGAGGCTCCATGAGAGACATTGAGGAATACTCTGAAGTCCACAGGCCTAAGCCCACATTTTTTTATTGCGGGTGGTACCTGTAATCCAAAGGTCCAACCCAGACCTTGGGTGGAACCGGACCCATGAACAAGCTCTAATTTTATTATTTCCTTTAGTGAAAACGAGAGCTGGGAAGCTGGCATTTTCTCAGGCCACAAAGTGGTAACACAAATGCTGTTTTCATGTAGCTTTCTTCTTGTGAATTGCTTGTATTGGGAAAGAGAAGAGAAAGGTTTGGGGGCTGAGATAGATGTATGAACAGTGAAAACTTGAAGTCCAAAACATTCAGCTGGCAGCTTTATCCCTAAGTATGCATTTGCACATACTTGGTATTCCTGTCTGGTCTGTATGCAGACTGAGGTCTGAGTTTATTTGCTGTTTTTCTTTTAAAAAACACTTTTCCCTATGACAGAGGATACTGCACAAAATGGGGGGGGAATGGGATTTTTCACAGCAACAGGAGTACAAATGCAGCATGTGAGCTAGAAAGAATTAATCGGGTGCCAAAAATAGCCCCTGGATAATGAGCTTTCATTTCAGACGGTGGGCTCATAGCCCATCTGTGTCTCCATGTGGATGGGCCGTTGTGCAGCCATCCTGCCCCTCATCGCTGTTCCTTGGGGATCCTGCTCCATGACTGGGGATCCTGTCCCTCCATTCCCATTCCTTGGGGATCCTGCTCCATGGCTGGGGATCCTGTCCCTCCATTCCCATTCCTTGGGGATCCTGCCCCATGGCCACGGATCCTGCCCCTCATTCCCATTCCTTGGGGATCCTGCCCCTCATTCCCATTCCTTGGGGATCCTGCCCTGAGGATCCTGCCCCTCATTCCCATTCCTTGGGGATCCTGCCCCATGGCTGGGGATCCTGCCCCTCATCTCTGTTCCTTGGGGATCCTGCCCTGAGGATCCTGCTCCTCATTCCCATTCCTTGGGGATCCTGCCCCATGGTTGGGGATCCTGCCCCTCATCTCTGTTCCTTGGGGATCCTGCCCCTCATTCCCATTCCTTGGGGATCCTGCCCCATGGCCAGAGATCCTGCCCCTCATTCCCATTCCCTGGGGATCCTGCCCCATGGCGAAGGATCCTGCCCCTCATTCCCATTCCCTGGGGATCCTGCCCCTCATTCCCATTCCCTGGGGATCCTGCCCCATGGCCACCCCTCACGAGGAATGGGGCACCCAGAGCCTGCTCCCTGCCCACTCCCGCCCTCCCCTCGCTCCTGCCCCACACCGCTCCCCTCAGGGAACCCCACGGCTCGTTATTTGGGTATTTCTGGGGAAAAAAACCCGGGATAGCTGTTTGTTCCCTAGAGGTTTTATCTCTGCACACGGACCTACACCCTTTGCCTCCCCTGGGTGCTGTGAGGGGCTGGGGGTCAGGCTGGAGCCTGTTTTCCTCTGCTTTCCACTCTCACAGAACCAGAGGGCTCCTCCTGCTGTCCCACTGGGGCAGGAAGGTCCCACATGGGGCAGAAATGTCCCACAGGGGCAGGAAGGTCCCAGAAGGGCAGGAAGATCCCACAGGGACAGGAAGGTCCCACATGGGGCAGGAAGGTCCCACAGGGGCCGGAAGATCCCACACAGGCAGGAAGGTTCTGAAGGGGCAGGAATGTTCCAGAGGGGCAGGAAGGTCCTGAGGGGAGGCAGGAGTGTCCCACATGGGGCAGGAATGTCCCACAGCGGGCAGGAAGGTCCCATAGGGGCAGGGAAGATCCCACACAGGCAGGCAGGTCCCAAAGGGGTAGGACGGTCCCACAGCGGGCAGGAAGGTTCCAGAGGGGCAGGAAGATTCCACAGGGGCAGGAAGGTCCCCCATGGGGCAGGAAGGTCCCCCATGGGGCAGGAAGATTCCACAGGGGCAGGAAGGTCCCCCATGGGGCAGGAAGGCCCCAGAGAGGAGCGGGTTCCACCCCGCGGGCCGTGAGGGAGGAGCGGCCCTGCATGGCGGCTCCTCTGTGGGGAGGGCGATGGCACAAGGCCGAGGCTGCCCCGCTGCCACCATGGGCCCTGTGGAAGGAACCCCACGACCTGGCAGGAGGGGTGAGCTGTGGGGACACCGCTGGCCATGAGGGCAGGGAGGGAGGGCGGGCAGGGCGGGGGGACAAAGGGCCCCTGTGGTGTGTGAGGAGCCCCCTCACCACACCGTGCTGTGGTGGCTGGGGTCTGACTGCTCTATTTAATGATAAAGGGGTGCTTTATGCAGTGCGTAGATATTCTTCTAAGGAAAAATGAGTTTTAAAGCTTTTTAATTAGGAAAGATGGGGCAAGACTATTTGCAAGAGTATGTAGCAACGCGATAAGGGAGAATGGGTTCAAATTGAAAGAGAGGAGGTTTAGACTAGATATTAGGAAGAAATCCTTTACTGTGAGGCACTGGCAGAGGTTGCCTAGAGAAGCTGTGGCTGCTCCATCCCTGAAAGTGTTTCAGGCCAGGTTGGAGGGGGCTTGGATAGTGGAAAGTGTCCCTGTCCATGGCAGGTGGGTTGGAACTGGGTGATCTTCAAGTTCCTCTTCCAACCCAAACCATTCTGTAATTCTGTGGGGAAAAAAACCCACAACAAACCTCCAAAGGAAAACTTTAGATGGAATTTGAATGGTGATGTGGTGGGGAGGCTGCAAAAGGCTCCATTATGGGAGCAGCGGCGGCTCCTGAGGAACTGATGGCAGCCCTGGCAGTGGGAGTGTCTCCAGCAGTGGGACAGTGTCCCTGGCAGCAGGACAGTGTCCCCAGCAGTGGGACAGTGTCTCCAGCAGTGGGACAGTGTCCCTGGTAGCAGGACAGTGTCCCTGGTAGCGGGACAGTGTCTCCAGC
>JAWWMP010000005.1:5295717-5345524 GCA_035047865.1 Dendrocincla tyrannina | reverse complement strand
TGTCCCTGGTAGCAGGACAGTGTCCCTGGTAGTGGGACAGTGTCCCCAGCAGTGGGACAGTGTCCCTGGTAGCAGGACAGTGTCCCTGGTAGTGGGACAGTGTCCCCGGCAGTGGGACAGTGTCCCTGGTAGCAGGACAGTGTCCCTGGTAGTGGGACAGTGTCCCCAGCAGTGGGACAGTGTCCCTGGTAGCAGGATAGTGTCCCTGGTAGGAGGACAATGTCCCTGTGGCTCTGCTCCCCAGAGCTTGCAGCTGCACTCCTTGCCACGGGTTCTGGGTCAGGCAGCTCATAAATCCTGCAGGATTGTACATTAAAAGGGTGGCTGGGGAGAGGATTCTCCAACTCCTGCAGGTGCTGAATCACTGGGCTGGCAGGGCTGCTCCTGAGACATCTGTTCTACAAACCCCCTCCTCCTCTTCTGCTGCTGTGCAAGATGGATAGAGGGGACTTTTCCAGAGCAGGCCAAGGAGCTGGAGTAGCAGGAGTTAGGTGCATGCAGGGGGTTGCTATGGACCTGATCAAAACTCTATGATTGTTCTCTCTTGACTATTTCCTGATGATCAATAAGAGTGTATGCAGCTTATGATGCTGCTTGTCACCATGATGACTGAGCCCATTAACTTTTTTACAAATTTTGCTTACAAAGAAACCCAAGCAAATTTATTCTTATTTAATAAGAAAATAATAAAATGTTTTGCAGATAGTCTTTTTGATGGGAAGCAGTCTCTTGGAAAGCATCTCTGGTATAGTCCAATATCCTGTTAATTGACTTCACTGTGCTGGAATATTGGTGAGTCTTTTTTCCCAGGTTTGGGAATAGTTGTCCTAAAAACTTAAACATATATAGAGTTTTACATAATATGAATTTAGCCTTATTTTTTCAAGATATTTCTTTCTCTAGGGGGATTAATTTGGGAAGGTCATTCTAGTTGGTTTATTATGTTGCTAATGCAAGAACAGTGAGAGAATTCCCTAAAGAACTCCATTTCCTTTAGTGAGGAAAATATTGGTGTGCCCTGTAGCTCTGATTCATGCTGCTATTGTGAAGTCAGCCAGCTGTGAGATATATGTGGAGGCAATGGATGATAAATGTGTTCTAATAATCCAGTATACAAAGTATTTCCATAAAAATTCTTCAGTAGTATCCAAGGACATTAAACAGTCCATCAGTAAACCCCTTCTTTAAATGGTTTTGAATCAGGCAAACACTGTTTTAATGCACAGTTGTACAGGCTATCTCAAGTTTTCCCCAGAAAAGTTCCAGAATCTGTTTTTAGCATATGGTTATGATACTGCTGAGAATGTTGCTTCTGATAAAAATTTATATTGATTTTCACTATTCTCAGCTCCAGTTGCATACAAGAAATTAATGAGACTTATGCTTTTATTACTTGTGATATAATTGTGTGTTTGTTGGCAGTCTTCACAGAAATTAGCTTTAAATAGTCTTAAGTTATGTCTTTTATAAAGGATGAAAATTAACTTTGATTACTTACAGAGCACTCTAGGTCTCTCCCCTTCTCTGTGGTGGGATTGTGTCTGTTTAATTCAGAAGCAGCAGTGGGATAAAACTCAAAGCCCTTCACTGATGTGCTGAAGACAGTAGAGTTGGTGTTCCATGAGGTACCCTCATCATCCACAGGTTATATGATTTGACACTGCAAGACTTGCTGTGGTTCTTCCTGCTCTCTCTGTAAAGCTGTTATGAAGAACTAAAGGGAATCTTTGAGTGCCAAACCAGGTAGAAACAACCAAAGTGAGTCTTCCAGGTTGTTCCCACCTGCTTTCAGAGCAGAATTGATCAAACCGATCTGGGATGCAGATCATCTCTAATAACTTTTATGAAATTTATGGAGCTCCACATTAGGCCTGTGCTGAGCACCAGTGAGAAAACAATGGTTCAGAAGGAGCAGTCACAGTGGAAATTCTCCCAACTGCAGAGCTTTCAAACTTCCTGCTAGAGCTAGATCCAGCCACAGTGCTGGACTGATACTCTCCTGTCCATTCTGATTCCTCCCTCCCCAGGTATTTGGTTAGGAAGGATTTCATGTCAGAGAAATGCTTTCTTCTAGTGTAAGCAAAAATCAAGAAGACTGGATGATTTATTCTAAACCAAAGATTATACTTTTGATGATTAAACTATCAATATAGACTACCCAAATCTCTGCACTTTGAGTTTGTTTTCAAGAAATCTCATGAAATTAAATTAAAGAAACATTTAAAGTATTTAAATGTAAAAAAAAAAAGGAAGATTATGGTTGAAAATGCTCAGTTTGGCTTAGTTCTGTGTACTTTCCACATGTTTTTAATAGCCTAGTGGTAAAATCCAATAAAACCACTAGAAGCAATGAAATCATAATGAAACATCTCAAGGTCAGTCTCATTTTTCTTTTGGTTTTGCCATTTAGCCCATACAGTATTTGTAGCAGATGTAATGTGAGATATCTGTGAACATAAAACACTTCTTGTTTTGCTTCCCCTGCTTTTTCCATCTTATTAAAATACCTGTTTTTTTAGGGGGTGGGGGGAAGCTAGAGTTATTAAATCCTAACTAGGAAAGTTCAAAAGCAATAATTTACATCGGTGAGTTTCATGTGGTGGGTCGAGTCCTGGCATTCAGCTGTTGTGTGCAGAAATATAGAAACATGCCTTTAATTCCTAAATGAAATGCAGATACCTCTGTGTGATGAAAGGTGACTGTTCTCAGAGCTACAGATGCAGAACTCTGTACCTTGCAGAACAAAACCTCTTATGATGGAACCTGAGAAGCACAACTGTGACCTACCTGAGCACATCTGTAATTCCCAGTGAAATGGGAAGTCTAGAGTTTTGTAATGACTTCAGGAACAGTTCCTTGCTCTTGTGCTGGACTGAATGCTCTGTGCTGGTTTGGAAGGAAGGACAGCTGGGATGGGATACCTGTGGATCCCTGCAGACTTGCCTTTAGGGGCTGTCCACAAGCAGGAGCTTTGGGAAGAGAGGGATGCTGTGCTCCCCCCCTGCATCCCCAGCTGTTGGGACCTGCTCATTTTGGAGCCAGCCAGGAGAGGAGGTTTGATACTATTGCAGAAGAAGTGGTTGCACATTCTTCCTTCTCACCTGTCAATACTCCCCATCTTGTCTTTTCAAAGCCTTCTGTACTCATTCCCCAAAACACCAGCAACAGACTGCTGTGATTTTACGGTGACAGCCTGTAAAATGTCTAAAATATCCTGTGATGCAAATCTGCCAGAAATCTCAGCTGTGCCAAACCCTTTCCTGTATATCATCTTATAGGCAGTGGGGATGCAACTGTTGCTACTTTGTAAACAATGGAATCTGAGGTTTTGTCAGTGAAAACAGAAGCCTGGCAATTCTGTGAATATTGGGAGTAGTGATCTTGTGCTTCCAGAGAGATAGAAGTGGCTGATCCAATGTAATCATATGAGTCCTCTTTAATGTGTTGCATAACTGTCTCCATCTTCAGCTCATTTATCCTTGCCATGCATCACCCTGTTGAATCAGAAAAGCACTTTTTCTCTGTTTATGGATGGGAAGCAAACCCTGCATTCTTGTGGTCACTTGAAGAGGAGATCACATGAGAAGGCTGAGTGAATAACAAATGACCTTAAGCAGTGACCACCATTCCTGTTCTCTTGATCTCATCCATTTGGGGTTTTGTGGGACAAGACCTCTTATAAATTGCACAAGGATCAATCAGTATGTTCCAAAGCAGTTAGTGAGGAATGTAATTTTGAGCATTTTTCACCTTCTCAATTGTAGGCAAAATCACAGGCTAAAGCGAGAATTTTAATACATGTATTTCATTTGCAGCTTGGCCCTTTGTGAATGGATGCTTTAAATTTGTCTTTTCCAAGTGCAGAAAAGTCAGATATTTTCCAGCCATTATTATTGCAAAAGGATGTGCTCTCCCAATGCAAGGCAGACAACAGTAGCACCCCTGTAGTAAACCTTCATTACTTTCTCTCCCTGCTTTACTTTCATTGCTTTCTCTCCTCCCTGTGCTCAGTCCTCAGCTGGAGGGCTGCGACCTCGGCCAGCTCCGTGCGTGGAGGAGAAAAGCAGCAATTCCTCGTTGCCACCGAGTCTGTAATGAAAGAGCTGCCTTGCTGTAAAAACACACCTGGGTGTTCAGCAGAGGCACAGACATGGGAGTACTTAGTGTTGGGTAAGATCAAAGGCACCTTGAGTTTTCCAAATTCAATTCAATTCCCAGGCTACACATTTTGCTTGCACACATCAACCACCTTCTGCTGGTAGTTACCTCATTTTATGGAAAGCACAGAAAGGACTGAGGTCATTTCCAAGACTGTCCATCTGGCTGGAAGATGAAGCTTTCTGTCTGCTTTGAAAGTATTACAAATCAGTTCTCCGTCATTACAAAGGGAATAAAAGTAATGTTTGTTGTGAATTGAAGACAAGAGCTCATCAAATGGGGGTGTTACAGAGTTACTGTGTTTTCTAAGTGCTTTAGAGTTCCTGGTAAAGCATGGAGGGTATCCACAATTTAATGTTTTGGCTAATTATTTAGATCATCTTATTTGTATGTTGGGATGCATATTCAGGTGGCACAAATAAGCTTAGCTGCAATTAAGTAATTTAAGTGGAATCAATTAAGACTAGCTGGGAATATGAATAACTGTATTAGTTCCATAAACTTCCACATTTGGGTTGGCAGCCAAAAACTCTTGGGAGTTAGCTGGATGTGTAAGTGCTCTGGTTGTGTCTGTTTCTCCCAGTTCCAATTCTTGCACAAGGATTTATTGCAACAATTCAACACTTCAAAACTTCCTTGGCATTGGTAAGAACCTGTTTAAATATGTCTTTAATGATGTTTTATGCCACAACAATCTGGAATGGTTTCTTTCCCCTCAGTAGTATCATCAGAGCAATGCAGCTGTAAATTGACAAGCATAAAACAACTGCCTCTGACAAGTATGTGTCAGTTTGGGTGACTTCCCAAATTGTTTCTTCCATAGCTGTATACAATGCACCACCTTTTTTAATTATCTTCTCTCCCTCCTCAAGACACTTCCCAGTGTGCCTTGCATATACTTTAATTGGCTCAGTTCCCTTTCTTTTTAGCAGAGGGAGGCAACTTCAAAATAAGATTGAATGTTGCCAGTTAAGAAATATGTTCTTTCCACATATGCTGGAAAGTATTCCATGCAAACTGTTGTAATTAGTGATTGATTGGTTGATTGATTTTTTAATATAGAAGTTTTGAGACTATAAAGGTCACATTTGTTTTTATGCTCTGAAGAAAGTAGGAGAAACATATTTACCAACAGAAAGTTTGCACTCTAACTTGATAATCAACAGCTTTGCTATTTTTGTTGGAAGAAAGTGTGATTATAGCTGGAAAATGTGAACAGATCCATGCATACAAATATGTTATGGAACCTACTGCTCTCCTAATTGCACTCTGCATCAAGCTGCTTGACAACACACACCATGAGACACAAAAAATAGCTAAGTGGAGGAAAACTTACCATAAAAAAATCTCATAATTTCAGTGTTTGCCTCTCCCCAGCTCACAGTGGTGCCTGCAGGAGCACTCAGATGCTCCAGTAAGGTCACAATACAACAAGCCACGTATACCAGACTAAGGAATCAGAGTGCCCTAAGGCTCTAGGAAAGCAGCATTTCATACCCCAAATGATAAACATCAGGTGAGAAACTGCACCACTGCCTTTCTCCCAGTTGAATGGGAGGCACATAGTGGTGTAAACCCTGAGTTTTAAAGATCCAGACATGATAATGTAAAAACCATAATGCATTTCAAATTTGCAAACCAAAACTGAACACTCTGAATAGGGTTTGAATGCAGAAAGCTATTATAAAAACAGCCTGTCGATTCCCTAAAAATATGCCTTAGCACATGAGACTTCCACGTTATCTGCCTGCCAGAGCATAATGGGCAGAATTTTGGTTTTCTTTGCTGCGTAGGATTTGTGCAGCACAACTGTTTCTTTTGGTCTCTGCTGCTTTATCTCATCTGAAGTTCTCCTTGTAGAAATTGCAGCTTCTTAAGCACTGGAGTTGACTTAGACCTCTTGAGACATGATTACACTGAAGACTGTCAGACCAAGTGAGCTGTCTCAGGCAAGCAGGCAGAAGGATTTGCACTTTGTAGTCAGCCAAAGGTTGCAGGTGGCTGGGGAAGAGGGTGGGGGTAAGGCCAGCAGCACTTTCTCCTTGGCAGACCATGGCCGGTTGGCATGGTGTGTGGGCACACTCTTCAAAAACTCTTAGTTTACTTACTTACTCCAAATCTTGGATCTCCTTGGCTTCTTTCTTCATCGTTTTTATCTATGCAAAGCGATTGCAAACTGATGGATGACTGGCGAGATTATACTATCACTTCATGTAGCTGTAATTGACTGTGTGAAGTTGAAACTTTTATGCTTTCTTTGTGGGCAGTCAGCAGGCAGAGATCCTGCCCTCTCCATGTGCCCCTGCCCTGTTTCATCCCTGGCTGCTTGATCTTGTCCCTGTGTCACCCTTTCACTTGTGTTGACACAACTGTCTGCTAGGACTATGCTAAAAAACATATGTGAGCTGGTTTGAATTAAAAATACTTCTCATCTGATTCTTTGTCTGGCTTCATAAATAATTGGGTCTGTACAGCTGGGAGAGGAGGAGGGGCAGTGCAGGCAGGAATGGACAGCTGGGGAGGGATGAAGGGGACCTCCTGGAACTGCCAGTGCTGCTGAGATGAAAAGTATCAGATGCTGGGTTTGTCAGTTTGTGCTTCTGCCTGTTCAGGGAGGCGCAGACCTGCCCCAGCTCTCCCAGATCACTCATCCTAATGACACGCTGTGGAGCAGGTCCATTACAGGACTTCTGCTGGAGCAAATTGCTCTGAATCATCTCAGTTCTCCCCTATTCTTTGTGTCCTGTGTTGTTTTCACTCCAGGGTCAAATCAGGAAAATAGTTACCGACGGTATGTATTTGCAAATTAAAGCATAATTTCTGAGGCATTATAGACAAAGGAGATGTATGTGTGTTCTTTCTGGCTTTACTATTTGATAATTAAACTGCCTTTACTCCAGTGCTCTGAGACAAGGAATTAGTGCATGGCATAAGAAATAGTCTGAACAGGAGCCCTCAGAGATGAAGTGAATATGCACACCCCAGGAAAACCACTAATCATGTGCATGAAGCACTTCTGCTTCTGATGAATGCAGAAAGTATCCTTTTTGCCTGGGTTATTTTTACTCTTCAGATGAGAGGAGCATATTAGAGTACCAGACATGTTATCTGAGGCTGCTGTGCCACAAGGAGCTAAATATAACATGTCAAGTGTGTTGGTATGAACTGGTATGTAGTCTCAGGACCCAATCCCATTTTTTCAAAAGGTCTCCTCACTTCCACTCTCCATTTTGGCAGAGAACTAAGCAGACACTAATAGTAGAAGTGCACAGACAGCCTGTTTTTAAATGGCAGGTTTATTAAAAATGTTCTATATCACAAACATTGGAAACATACTCAGCAGATTTCATGGTAACTGAAAGATCCAGTAGACAGTGAAAAGGGAGGAACTGTCCATGTAGATCAACCACTGGATTATGAGAAATAACGAGTATTTTCCACAGCAAACTCCTCCCCAAACCCCATTATCACTCAGCATCCTGAGGTTCCAGTTTGAGTTCAGCCTGCCCTTAGGACGCAGCACATGGATCATGAGCTTGAGCTTTGAGTTTGTACATATTTACAGTGGAACAGCCTATGGGTTACAGGAGAGGACACGTTAGCACCAGTGCTTATGGATTAGGGCTCACATCACCTCTGCCACTGCATGTGCATGGGACTGACTGTGCTGAAGAATTAGGTTAAAAAAAGGTTAATAAATCTGGCACTTGGAAGGCAAACTGTGCTCGGCAGTGACCTAGGAATTCTTTGTGTATCACACTTGAATGCCTGGCTCTGAAGGCTGCCCATCAGAATTCCCTTAATGCCCTTTAATGCACAAATGCACACTTGGCTTCCCTTCTGCTTGGAGTGTTATGTAGTGATAGATGTAACCCCTTGAGACCAGGAAATCAGTGTGATTTTCTTACTGCTGTTCTAAAGCTAAGCACAAACTCTATATTTAGCAAATATTAGACAAAATTAATATTTTCAGCAGTTTTGGTGAAACATTTTCACATAGCAAAAATTTTACATAAATACAGTGTTCATAATTACTGAGATTCACAAAAAAAAAGGCTTTGGTTAGAAAATCAAAAAGGGTCAAATAGAAAAACTTTAAAAAAGAAGAAGCCAAAGGAGTCAAATACTATACTGGAGTCAAATACTATACTGAAGTCAAATGAGTGCAGAATAAAACAGTAGTCATCCGTTAGAGATTTTTTCAGCATTAAAATCTTCCACCTAAAGAAGCCCATGTCTCTTGCAGGCTGTGTGCCTGTCCTGACGTTCACAGCTGGTCTCCTAGCTCCAGTACAAGCAGGGCGGGGATAATTCCACGTGTTCCTGTTCAAGGCAAAGAGTCCCTCTTCCAGCTGTGAGGTAGAGATTGGGTATCAGGTCACTGGGTGTGAGATGCCACTGAGTGCAGCAGTTACACATTGGTTTCTAGTTCATTTATTTCAATAGTGCAGTGGTCTTTACTGTTGGATTTCTTAGTGTGATTCTCCACTGGACTTTCTTCTTGCTCCACTTGTACGGGTATATGGTGCTGAAACTCTTTCACTGTTTCTGGTCCACGAGATTCATTCATGGTCTTCACACAGCCATTTCTCTGGTAAGCCACAATCTGATGGACGTTAACAGGCTTAGTTTCACAGATCAATGGCACCTATGTGAGAAGCATTAAGATCTGGAATACTGCCACTGATTGCTGTATACAACAGGAAGGGAGCTTTTACTTGGAAAGCCTCTGGGCTGCTTTACATTCACCAGGATTACCTAGAGCCTCCATAGACTTCATATACACTATACTGTTTCTCATGTACACTAAGGCATCTTTGCACCACCTGCACAAAGCGAAGGTGTGTCTGTAAAAACACGAATTCTGTCACAACTCTAACTTATGGTCACGATAATAACTGTGAGCTGTTGGCAAAGGGCTAGAAGTAGGGTAAATAGAGACTGGAATTTCAGGGCTAAGTTCACAGGGTATGGACTCTCAGTGTTGAGCTTTAGTTCAGTTACTGAGATCAGTAAGTCATTTGTTGTTGCCTTCTGCCTTTTTTCTAACCCAGTAAACTCACACCTGTCTCTTCAGTTTGCACCGTTTCGAAAGAAAGAGAGGATTTTATTAACAGATTCATAGGTTAAATATTGAAGTGTTCTTTAAATCAAACCAGATTCTGTTGGGGAAAAAGTAAGACATAAATACTGGCAGGGAAAAGAGGTGGGCTTGCAGCTGAGAAAATATGGCCTTCGGGTATTCATTACTAACTGCATGAATTATGCAGCCAAAATGAATGGCAGACCAGCAGTATATTCTAATACAGTTATAGACCATGATTCAAAGAAAAAAGTCTCATCACAGATGACTAAATAATCCCTTAGGAGGGATTTTATAGCATTGAAACATCTCTTCTAAAGTTCTGCCTGAGTTCTAAATACAGCAATGAAATGTCAGAAGGCCTGTGTTGTGCAGGAACTCAGATAATACTTCTGGCTTTGTAAGGGATGACATACCTTACCATTAGGTTGTATGTTTAGGGTGTTTGCAGCTAGCTGTATATGTAGCCCAGATATTCAGGCCTAATCCTGTCATCGGTAATCCCTGCAGCAAGACACAGCCTGTTTTTCCATATACAACTTGAAAGAGTAGGGATTTTAAATGAATGCTACAAGAAGGCATGAGAATGGGATTGACCAGAATGACTGTAGAATGGGAGAAATAATCATAGAAATAAAACTATTTGTGTGGAATACTACAAATGATGCACAGAAATGAAACACACCTTGTGAAAATTAGTCCTCATGAAGAAACTTTCCTGCATGAACTATTCTGTCTTTATGGAAGAAGGGTAGTGAGAATCTGCCATGAGCTGAAATGATTGGAGATTAGCACCTCCAAATATCATGGGGTGGTGGAATTAGGAGTCTGCTTTGTCACAGATTTGAAGGCAGGGGATGAGAAGGAGTTCCTGTTACAAGGAAGGACTGAGTGATGCATGCCAAAGAGGAAGGAGAAAATGCACAGGAGTGGAAGGAGGCAGGCACTTCAGATACAGAGGTAAATGTGGCTTGTGAAGTAAGGTAGAGAGAAGAAAAACCAAAGATGTAAGGAGGGACTTGTATTAAGTGTAGAAGGCATGAAGATGTCTGAGAATGAAATCTAGAATGGAGTAATGTGCTTGTGCTAGCCTGGAAAGAAAATGCTGGCTTCAGATGATGCTGACACAGAGGCTTGAAGGCCCAGGGGAGTTGCTTTTGTTGTGAGCTTATTGATTGTGGGTATACACACTCATAGGTACCTTCACCTCCCCTTCCACATGAGTAGTCAATGAACATTTGTCACCCTGCTCTCCAGTTGGCCACAGTTTTAGAAGAAGGACAATTACTGGCCAGTTGGGATTTGGGTCCTGAGTGTAAGACCCAGCTCCAGCACCTCGTGCAGTGGCAGGATGGTGCAGCTACTTGTCCTGCTCCCAGCCCCAGTGTGGCACACACAGGCTGGCTGGCCAGCCTGGGACTCCAGTGGCTTTTCACATGACCTCCTGGAAAGGGATCCCTCCAACCCACGTGCTAAGCGGCACATGCCAGATTCTGTGCAGTCTCTGAAACACCTTTTATAAACTAGATGAGCCAAACGTGGGAGCTCACATGTTCTTTGCCACAACATGGCACATACTGGCACCCCCTGGCTCATGGCATAGTTACCTCGTCACCATCCTTGATGAACTCCTTCCGGCAGATGTGGGCCATGATCCCGGCAGCCAGCGCGTCTCCCAGGACATTGATCATTGTTCTGAACCTGTCTCTGGAAAATGAAATAGTAATGGGAAGTTGTTGGCTCTTTGGGCACATTCCTGTGCCTTCATTGCTGCAGTAATTATAGCTGAAGGCCAGTTTTGCTGGTTTTATGAGCTAAAAAGTTTAGAAATGGTAGTAAGGAGTTTGGCACGGGGCAGCCACTAGTTATGGAGCAGCTCAGCTGGGTTTTCCAGCTCCTTCTGAACTCAGTGTGCTGTGCTGCCACACACATCAGAGTGTAACTGAGCTAACTGCAGTGCCTCCCTATACAGGCCTGATTTGACACTAAAAGGTATAACATAGCAGACCAAGACTGCATTTACATCTGAGTTTACATGTTAAGGTCCAGTAATATGGCCTGATTTGGAGACTGGTGCTGTAAATGTTGTAATTCAATAAAAGCAGAGATCAGCCAGTACATCCAGTACCTTATATTAATGGTCAAGGTCACAATCTCACTAACCAAAATGCTGCTTTAGAAGATTATTGTATTGGTAGAAGGTGCAGAATACAATCAAAATTATTGAGAAGATTATGACATAATTACCCTTACAAACCAAGCAGGCTCTGACCATATTTAAATGATGTTCATTCCTGAAAAGGCCATGGTGGCCTTGGCTTCTATGGTGGCTATGCAATGGCTCTTAAAGATTCTTCATTTTCAGTTACCTTTCCCAGTTTAAATTTTTATGCTTGACACTACTTTGTGTATATACAGATCAACTACTTTTCATTTATTCAAGTATGGAATTTCTTCCCTGTTTACCCTCTGCCCACTGTCTCAAAAATAAATTTATTAAAATACAGACTGTAAATCCACAAAAGTAAGTGGCTGTTGTTGAAAAGTGCTACATTTGAATCATCCTGGAATCTATTAATTAAAACTGATGGGATTTCAAATAGACAATACAGCTTTTATATATGAAATATATCACGTCTTTTCCAAGAAAAACATATACATCTGAAAACTGTGTCATATTAGTAACTTAATTTATATATGTATGTTATAAAATGGAGGTTCAGAAATCTCCAGATGTTTGGCTCATTGAAGTCAGTGACAGTCCAATATCAACACTGCCCAGATTTCTGATCCTGTATCTTAATATAGAAAAGAATTGAAACCCTGTGCTGATTTTTTTTCCTAACTCTTTTAGGCAGGTACTTGGTGCATATAAATGTTTATGTAGTTGCCTGCTTAATTATCATGAAAGTTCCTGCATGGAAGCTTATTTGTGTGTGCAGTTACCCAAACTGTACATGCAACTGCAAGTAATTTCAGCAATAATATTCCACAGCCTACACCAGGACGTGGTGGTTGTCTCCAGGACCCAGCCCTGCACTTGTTTGCTCAATCCATTTTCCTGATTCCCTCTCTTCCGATTTTGGGGTTTGCCTTGAAGAAAATCCCACAAGAATGTGTGAAGCAGGGAAAAATACTGTGGTAGCACATACTGATAAATGTTCCTGTTACACATTGACTGTTCTTTAACTTGTTTAATTACCAAATTGTGATTCTTGGAAAGATATTCCACGTTGTGGATTCTGGATTGTGCAGAGAGTCAGCTGTGGTAGAGAAGAAGCTGTATGAGCAGAGCTCGAGTTTGCACTCCCTGTTTTTTGAGCTCTGATTAGCATCTTTTCTGAAGACAGGATTTTTCCAAGGAAACAGAGCACCACGCTGAAACCCCTAAGAAACTGAAGTGCCTGGCATATTGCTTATATTGCTGGAGCAGTTCTGTGCCCTGTTGCTGTGTGTGGGGAGCAGTCTGCACTACCCATGAGTACAACCACACCACACACGCTGACATTGCTCCACTATGAGGCCAACCCGCTGCTGGGGGCATTTCCTTCAGTGCAAACAGGGGAGTCAGCCTTGCAGAGGTACTTTGGCTTTAGATGGTGTTATTAAAGATGCAAAGTTTTCATGTGGTGTTTAATAAATCAGCTGATAAACACTTTGATTTTCTTCTTTATATCTCTAAGCACTTCCTAAAAGTATGAGGGTCACATGCATGTTATGGCTACCTAAAGGAGCTGTAATAC
Source organism: Dendrocincla tyrannina (assembly GCA_035047865.1). Classification (NCBI taxonomy): domain Eukaryota; kingdom Metazoa; phylum Chordata; class Aves; order Passeriformes; family Dendrocolaptidae; genus Dendrocincla; species Dendrocincla tyrannina. The sequence goes on along the minus strand of JAWWMP010000005.1, from coordinate 5,332,540 downwards.
CTGCAGGGCATTGTAATGGGTATTTCAGGCTCGTGAGATCATCTAACCAGCCTTCTTTAAGCATTCTTCACACTCCAGTACTTCCAAAACTAATACTGAGAATATTCATCATGTCAACCATGTTGACACTTTGCATCTGCAGGCTCTTGAAACCACCAAGTGCCGAAATGCAGAGAAATACTTTTTGTTTGAAAGGTCATCTGCAAAAGACAGAAAATTGGGTCTGTTCCTTGCTCACTTTTAAATACCATCTGGAACTATAGCCTGAAAAGTTTTTTCTCTGTTGTTTTGAAAAGTTGTGTAAGACAAAAAGAAGCATCATTCCCTTATACGCTGGAAGACTTACTGGAAAAACAGTGAAATGTTGATGTTGCAAGAGCTGGGTGAAAACTGAGCAATATAGAGGGAAAAGGCTATTGTAGTACAGTCTTAGAATATTCATACAACACATAACTCATGACTCCTATTGATGATGATAATAATAATAATAATAATAATATTCTACTACACTGAATAGGCAATATTTTTTCTCAAAATTCTTTGCACAAAAAAATAGGTGGCTAAAATTTTAGTACAATAGGATATAAAACAGAATGGACTTGCAACACATTTTTACCCAGAACCTTCATGTGATGAAACTCCATTATATTAAAAGAGATGTATTTTATATAGGTTAAATAAAAATTATTTGAAATCAGAAAGAGCAGAAGTGCACCAGGGGCTGTGATAAAAGGAAGCCATTATTAGTCCTAATGCAATGCGTGGCAAATATTCCATTCAGACTGACTCTGTCATCATTCCATTGCCTGACTATCCTTCTAGATAAAAATAACTCTTAAGTTTTCCTGGGATCTGACTACGGTGGGTACTTTGTTCTGCTTCTTCAGCCCCCCTCCCTGTAAATGTGAAAGTTGATCACTCTCCTCTTCAGGACAATCTCATCTATCTAAGCTGCTGTGGTGACTTCTTCAGCCTGCTCCGCTTTTAAACTAAGTGAATTCCACTTCTTCAGCCTTCCCATGCAGGTCATATTTCTAAGTCTCATCCAGACTCTCTCTCATTTGCCTATTTCTTTTTCAATATAATATCCACATCAGCAGAGTATTTAATGAGGCCACATTAACACCATTTCCAGCAACACAATCACTTCCCGTACCTTTAATATATCTCTGTATTGCTACACCCTGCAGGCCATTTGCCTTTTTAGCACAGCTGCCACAGTGGGAACCTCAGAAGCTGAATGTTACTTACAGTGCCCAGTCCACAGCAATTATCAAGGTGATGTCATCTGTTGGGAGCCCAACGGAGGTGAGAACAATGACCATGGTGACCAGCCCAGCCTGGGGGATGCCTGCAGCACCTATGCTGGCAGCTGTTGCTGTGATGCTTTAACAAAAAAAGAAAGAATAGGCTTTACTAGTGATGGGTTGCTCTGCAAGAAACCACAGCATGTTCCTACAGGAACTTTCCTGAACCATACTCTTTCTTACACAAGCCACTGTATGGAAGTGCCAGTGTTTTTTGGACAGAAACCAGGCGAGGGAGCAAGAACAGGCCAAACTGTCTGCCCAGGGCTACATTCACACCTTTGACCACCTCAGCCTTGGCACCGGTGAGGCAGTTCTGTCATCTCTTAATACCAAAGGTGCAGAGCAAAGGGCCCAGTCAGGCTTGGGTTTTGTCAGCGCCTCATGGGCCATGGCACCACAGAGCTCTGTGTGCCACAAATCTGCCAGCACTCACTACTCATCTCTGCTTTGCCCTTGGAGCTCCCAGCAGGCACTCCTGAGTCACCGTGGGCAGTCCCTGTGCCAGGTAAATCTGTGTTTGATGTCAGTCCGTCTCACAGAGGTGAGGCCAAGGGTAAGGAGGCTCGGCCAAGGGTGAAGGCCTTGCACAGCACGTGGCTCTGCATACTTGGATCTAAACATGAAGCAAGTGTGAATGCGACTGTACATCTTCAGTTTCTGGAAACTATTTTTACTTGACGTTCACACCATTTTTTCAGCCAGGCAGGCAGAACTGAATGGGAGACCAAGGCAAGAGTGGACCTGGCAGGCTTAACGTTTTCTTTCATAATGTTATTTTTAGGGAAGGGATTTCATTCCTTTTCCAGGAGCAAAAGTGACTGTATGTATTCATTTCTGCCCATCCAACCACTTCCAAGAGCTAGGCCATCCAGGAGAAAGACGAAAAACAAAGGCTGACAGTTGTATAAGGATGACAGAAAGTATATACACTCATAATCCACTGCGTTCATCAGTCCAGAATGTTGGCACTTTTGGCAAGCAGTTGAATCTCATCAACCTCCTGTGGAAAATGGGGGTAACAGTATTCACCCATATGGAAACTGAAACACAGAGATATCCAGACTCTTGCTTACAGCTGTACAGTGAACCAGTACAGCAGCATCAGTAGTTCTAACTAGAGCCCTCTTCTACAATAAAAATCCCCCAGTCATTCGCATGTGGGTGTGAGGGGGAGCGAGAAAGACTTAAAACCACATTTTGGAAAAGTTAACTTGCATAGCATCCTAATAGTGTTGTAATGGAGCATAGACAGAAAGGCAGCGACAGAAGCTCAGTAGTTGAGTAAGAGATAACTGTAATGAACATTAAAAGGCTCTTGTTAGTGTTATGAACTGACTGGCTGATCAGGGCTGCTTCTGCCTCTTGGGGCAGTTCAGGCCAGAAAGTCTCATGACTTAACTGGAACCAACACCAGGAAGGTTTATCTAAGATTGCACAGTCAAGCTCGTCTGCTATTCCATTCCATTTTTACCTTAATGTAGATGTTTGTTTCTATAACATGCTCAGTTGAAGGAAATAGGATCTTTACTCTTTCTCTGCTACACCTTTGTTTGCATAATCACATTGACAGAAATTGTCAACCTGGATTTTACAAACTATGAGCAAAGTATACTGATTATTTTTCTAACATTTTTTTCCCCTCTGGCAAAAATACCCTGGCACTCAGAATATTTGAATTTTAAACCTCCAGGTCCCCAAGTATCAAGGTCTGGGGCAGGTTTGGTCTATAGGATAAAGTTAGAATTTGGGTTAAGATATTGAAGGTACTGAGTCCAACATGATTTCCTGTTTGCTGTCCTCTTTTGTGAGTCTTTTTATTTCTTCTTTTATCTTGGATTTTTCCAATCTTTATTGGTATTTGCATTCCACTGTTTTACTTCTGTCTGATCTTTGTGTACTAGCACTTAATATGGGGAGTGAAAATGAGCAATAAAATAGAGTTCTGCTCAGAGAAATCTAGAACTTACCTTCTTCCATTTATCATCACCCTCCTACTCCTTAATTTTTAAAATCACCATTCTTTACTTCAAAGAGTATGTAATGTCTGCTTATGCTCTGGGCCATATTTTGGGACTACATGCTAAAAAAACCTCCAAATTCCCAATCACAAAAGACTCAGTTTTAGCACAGGGTCATTCCAACAGTTTACGAAGAGAGCACGAGCCTGAAGCAAGAGCTCATATGGGCACAATTTATTTCTTTTTCATCTGGTCTAGCCAGGTCTTGCCAGGAGCCCATTAGCAAACCTCAGCTGTCATGTGGGCTTAGTTTCACAACTCTCCTCTTCTTGTCATGGAGGTTTTCAGGTCCAGCAGAAGACGGGCAAGGCCCAGCAGTGTAAACGGGGCAGTGGTGAGGTCAGTGGGTGGGTAGATAAGCACATCTCAAATATGTTGCACAAGGCTCTGACTATGAGGAATGTTTTTATAATCATTTGTTCCCTGCTGGAAACCTGCAGGTTTCAGTCCCTGAGGAATTCTTTGGCAGTCACTGGAGTTATTCTGGCAGTAATTGTTCATCTGGATCTTCTAGTCTTTTGGATCCATTACAGACTTTTCAAGGATGGAGTACACAGCCATAGCACTGTCTGCCCACTGAGAGCATGGTTGTTTATGAAGTTTTCTGCTTTAACAAGCAACAGAGAAGACACTTAAAAAAAATCTGAGTGATACGATGTATTCATGAAAACAGTAGCATCTGTTCCCCTTTCCTCTTCCCCCTATCCTCCAAGAGCTTCCTCACACACTATTCCCTCTTATCTGATAGAGGACTTCTAATTTTGCATTTCTTTAACCTTTTTCTCTCGTGTAAAGACGCAAATCAGACTTAAAGTTGAAAACAATTCTGAAGTATAAAATAGTGTTTTAAACACCAATAACAGTAAAATGTTCCAATCCTAAAGTGATCAGTGGGCTGCCTAAAAGTAAAGACTACACAGCTGTCTTCCAACAGAAGCCCATTTCCTGGTGTCCACATGCATCTACTGAACAGAGCCAGCACGATTTCTCTTTGGGCAGCCCCCGAGCTCTGCATTACTTACAAATTACCATTCTGTGAGGAATGCCTCCTTTGATTACCTTATGGTGATGATCTGCCCGAAGTCCAGCTCGTAGTTGTTGACCTGTGCGATGAAGATGGCAGCCACGGCCTCGTACAGCGCCGTCCCGTCCATGTTGATGGTGGCCCCCACGGGCAGCACGAACCGCGCGATCCTCCTGTCCACGTGGTTGTTCTCCAGCAAGCACTTGAACGTGATAGGCAGCGTGGCTGAGCTGCAGAACAGCAAAACACAGCGCTGGTTTGGTTGTGTTTCTTGGGAATGAACGAGTTGGAGCAAACCTTCTCCAGGCAGGGCGAGTTTTATGCTGTCTGAGCACTGCTCTGCACTGGCTAACTCACTTCATTGCTCGTGTGCACGCATAAATAAATGTATAATAGTGCAAATTTTGCTTCCCCCAAATGAAAAATATTGTTCCCTCCTTCCCTCTTTCAGAAGGAAGGGACAGAAATCCCACAGAAGGAATGTTGTACACTCAAGTGCAAAAAAGGAAAACAACACCCTGTGCAGCATATTAGTAAAATCTCTGAAAACTGTTGTGCACTTGTGGATTCTAAAAGTGTTTCCTTCCAGGCCTGTCTTATTTGTAGACAATTTCTTATTTCTGCAAGGGGTTAGGTAGGAAAAGATCTGATCAACAGCACGCCTGAAAATAAAAGCAACAGACCAAACTTCTGTATTCAGGAACATAAAATCCCATTTCCTCTCTGGGACAGATGTGCCCACATCCCTTGTGTGGTCATGTAACAACCACATAACTGCAGGTCACCTGATAACGTGTATGTATGTAAATGAGATGTGTGTGGAATAGAATGGGAAATGTGCAAATTTCAGCTGATTGACTTGTTCCAATTTGGTTGAAATGCGCACAAAGATTGTGCAAAACAATCCCATAATACCAATGGCACAACCAGCAAAATCTGCATCTATTTCCATTATTGTAAACAGAATGTGTGACACTGCTTTTGCAAGAATTCAACTTTTAAACCTGTGCACTATCTCAGAGTCAGGTGTGTCTTTCATTTGAATTTTGTGCTGGTTGAAGTGAAGTTTCTAGGGCACGTGACAAGGCAATGGGTTTGTTGTTTGTAAAACATTTTAATAAAAAAGAAACAGGGCAGAATTTAAGTGCAATGGTGATGAAAAACATTGTGCAAGATACTGAAAGGAAACTAATTTCCAGGTGACAGAGTCTTGTGCCCTCCTAGCACAGGCAACTACTACAGAGTGTCACTCAAAATGATGACACTGCACCTCAGAGCCAGTAAACTGTCCTAACTAATCGTACTGAAAGGCTTTCCAGAACTCACTGCTAGATGAGAAATTAAATTTACTATCTAGGTGTACTCTTCTCAATTTACACTAACTTTACTTTTTTGTGCTTTACATATTTCTCCTTGCACAATCAGCTGTTACAACACACAGTGTTAGAAATCAGCTTTGTCCTCTCAGCCTGCATTGACCTGATAAGACTTTTCCAAGTCTTCTCTTACCAGATTGTTGCTTTACATCCCTGATTACCCTTTCAGCACCTCTTTCATCTAAATGAACTTTCCCTGAATACAGGTGACAAAAATGATTTGGGGCATCCTAAGAGGGGTTGTCTTGCTCAATGATGGTTCCTTTTTACTCATGAAAAGAAATAATTTGTCTCTGCAGTTAAATTAGATGAAGTTTGTTTTCTTGAAAGCTACTTTATTTAGTGTTAAACAGTTTAGCAGCAACATGAAAGCCTGACATTTAACATTTATTAGGAGGAAAGAATACTCTAAAGTGCTGATCTTAATCTGTTAAGTCTTTTAAAAACTGCCCCAAAGCTGTCAGCTGAGAAGTATCTTCTCCCAGCACTAACTCCAACAATTAAAAATACATTTTCAGAATCTTATCTCAATTTTGGGATAAAATGCTGCAGCTGCAGGGACTGAGCATAAGCTAATGCTGGATCAGGCCAAGCTGTTACTAGTGTGAGCCACAAACACAGCTAGTCACTGTGGAAGAGCAGCTGTTCAGCCTGCTCTGTTTATCTTATCATTCAAATGCATTTTGATATTTGCTCCAAAAAATCAGCAAACTGATCTCATCTCCCTTTTCTAAATCTGCCTTTAATTTACACTCCGCAATAGCCAAGATGTTAGCATTTCATAAGCATCAAAACCCTTGAAAAACTCGTGGTTTATCATTTGTCTTCAGAGAAGATGAAAATTGCTTCTTTTGATGGGATGTACCACTGAAAAGATGCTGCTTTAATTCATTAATGGTATGGAGCGTTGACCTAGAAAAACAAAATTCCCTCTTACCATTGGAATGAGGAAAGCTAAACTCAAGAGGAATCTTGCCTGTAGGCCAAGTGCTGCTTTTTCAGAGTGGTAAGAGGTGACAAAACCAAGGGGAGACATGGGGGGGACAAAAGCACCAAGCTGGAAATCCCCAGCCCTGCAGCCTGAACGCCCAGGGCAGGGCAGGGTGGGCAGTGGCAGCATGTGCTGCACTCCCCTCACTGAGGCAGTGCAGAGGAGCCCTGAAAACTGGCCTTTCTGGAGAAGTACAAGGACACTGAGGATGGGGTGCAGAACCCAGAACCTTTCATTAAGGGAAATTAGTTGAAATGTTGTTCAGATTCAATGAAACCATTGCCATGAGGTGGCTGCTTACAGGCTTTCAGGCTCCCCGGGGTTACATTCTTGGGGTTTGTAAACGGTGTTGGTTTTGCTTCCTGTAGTTTGATTTTTAGCTTTAAAAATAAGCTTTCCACAGGTGCAGACTATCTGAAATGAGTATCAGCACACTGATCTGTGGTTTTCTTTCTGTCTTTAGATGTAGACATGAACTGTGACAGAAATATCTCCAAGAAACACATTAGTATTCTTAAAACCAACTCTTTGTTTTCCTCTAAGATGATCTGAAAATCCAATACCCACATGATGAGTGTTATATAATGCCCCTGTGGCAAGTCTGATTTAACCAAATACACGTGTTGACTGTCAGGAGAAGCAGCTCTCCTGTCCAGCCCCAATTATTTGTGCATGTTCTTTTGGCAGCAGCTCAGTTATCCATTCCTTTCTGTGTAACGAAGGTGAAAAGTTCAGCTCTCTCTAGACAAGGCACTGCTATTTGAGCAGAAAAACATTAAAACCCATGTTGGGCCTGTGTTGGATTTGCAAAATATACACTTTAAGAAGGGACAAACAGAGCTAAATCCATCAAACATGTCCAAGCCTCAAGTCCCTATGTTCAGAGCTTTCCCTTGAGATTCACCTTAACTCTTGGTAGTACATTAACTTCTACCAATAAAGATACTAAATCTGGTAGCAAGTCCTGCTGGTGGTTCTTGACAGGCTGAGCTGCCAGGTGGTGCCAGAGCTCTGTTCCCAAACCACACCTTCTCTAGGCCTAGAAATATGTCATTATTCCTTGCACTGCTGGCTCCAAGCACTCGATATCCTTGGACAAGGGCTCCCCTCTGGGCATCAGAGCCCAGGAGAGTCAAAGTCAGCACAGTCTTACGAAAAATCTGGATTCCCCATGTACTCCCTGCTGTCAGTGGGCACTCTCACATCAGCTTGGGACAAGGAACCAGGGCTGAAAAAAGGATCAAGTAAGGATTGGTTCACCTTGAAGAGGCTCAGCAGAGACAGACACCTCTTTCTCATCAGTTCTGTAGGTTGAGATTTTGGCTTTATAGCTATGCCTGATGCCTGTCTAACTCTCCTTCCCACACTGGCTCTGGGGGCTCCTTCCTAGAAGGAGCTGAGTTCCAAGGTGAGCCATAGGCATCCTGCGTGGTTGGAAGCTGCCTACAGGTTAAGCTGTGCAGTGACAGTCACTGTGATGTTCAGGTCTTTGAGAAGACATGGCTCACCTGTGCTGGAGAGTGTGCATGTTGTTAATGCTTCTACAAGGAACTGAGGGGAAAAATAGCTGGTCTAAAATTTCTGAAACCTACCAGTGCTGGGCTTTCTACATGTAGTAATATAACTTCAGCAGTGAATCAGGGAATCAAACCCCCGCCTCCCTTTGAGGATCTGGTTGTGGATTTTGGTGACTACATGTCATGTCTTGTTTTCTTCCTATGATTGATGTCACGGACATTGGAACATTTCTAACCTTGAAACACACCACAAACAACCTGGACTTGACGTATTATGAACTGCAAAGAGGGCACTTGGTGCCTGTAAAGTGGATTGATAGTCTCAGAGCTAAAGACAGAGTCAGGAGACGAGATCCAGTGAAGAAACAATGAACTGCCTTGAAAGGAATGGGAGATCCCTGTTTAAAAAAGCACAAGCCCTGGAAGTTTCCAGACCAGTGAAGGACTGGTACATTGGTGATAAAATCAAAATACAATGCTGAAGCCAAATATGAAAAATTAAGAAAAGTAATCTTTTTGAAATGTGCTGACCTCTTAAGTCTTTATTAAACCCTCCTTGTTAAAGGTATCCATACTCATGAAAAAATTGGATATTTTTGTGGGTTTTTAACACAAAAGAAGAGAAAAGGACAAACTCTTCTGTAGATGCTAAAGATTAAACAAGGACTAAAACTTCCTCTTTTCTTTTTTTTTCCTAAGAAGAGAAATACTCAGATTTTTAGGAAAAATTATTGCTTTCTAGAAAAAAAAGAAGAGAGAATGAATGGAATAACTCAGATTAAAAAAGGTGAGTTGTCAGCAATAGAGTTCTTCAGAAACAGAATTCCTAGAGGAGCAAGGCAGATAGTGAAGTGTGTCAAATGTGAGCCTGATGAGCCTTTTCCAACACTAACGTCCTTGAGAGCAAAATTACCATCCTACTTGAATCTGGCGATGTGAAAACATCCCAAGCTACAAACTTTCTACATTCTAATAGAAAAGCTTGCTTTAATTATTTAAGTCTAATTAGACATCACCCAGCATGTAATATTTTTGGATTTTGTATTTCACAGTGTGCTGCTCTTTATAGGTCACTTTGGAGCAAACTGTTATATATGCAAACACCTTGTAAAATGAAACACAGTGGAAAGCCTGTACCTTCTCTACTGAAATAACAGCTCCCTCCTCTCCTTTCTTTTAATCCTGTGCATTCCTCCAGCCACAGATGCCATAAAATTGTGTTGTCATATCAGCTACCCAGAAAGGTTATTTTGTCATTCTTGTCTCCACTCCATGCAAGGCAATTCCAGCCCTTTCCAGCACATCTCATACACCAGTTTATCCATGCTGGGAGTAATTTTCATAACCACTCACAAGCTGTTTTCCATTTCCACTGTACCTTTGTTCAGCCACTCTTTGTACATCCCTCTTAAAAGGGATGCAAACAGTATAATTCCTTGAGCAGAACAGCTGAATACTTTCCCAGTGCTGGACAATAGCTTGCAACCACAGTCTTTTCTTAATGTACCAAGAAACAAAGACTAAGATGAGAAGAAAGGGTAAAATGTTTCCACATGACTGAAATAGGAGGTTCCCCACTAATACCAAAAATAAAGTCTGGACAGACTGTGTGTCCCTCATATATATTAACTTTGTAGAAGCACAATATTTTTAAATGGAAAAATCCTTATTTCCTTTCTAGTCCTCTCAGAAAAAAATGGTTTTGTCCAATATATTTTAACCCAAGGGAAAACAATGTGACAAACATTATTCTCAAATGGCTCCCACAGAACTTTCAAATGTGGAGAGACACGTTTTTAAAAATTAGACCAGTGAATTGGACACAGACCATTGTTCAGATGCAGGTGCATCTGCTCCACTGCAGTGACAGTGTGCTGTTCCCAATGGCAAATATTTCAGTTCATCTGTCTAGAAACTCTTATCCTACCTGGAGGATGTGGCCAGAGCAATGAGCAAGGCTTGAAGAATCCCTCTGAGGAAGACAATGGGGTTCTTCTTGGTGATGAAGAAGTACATCATTGGCAGAATAAAGAGCCCGTGCACCACCAGGCCACACACCACCGTGATGGCATAGAAACCCAGCTTCTTCCCAATGGCTGAGGGGTCATCCATTTCTAGGATTTTGCCAGCAATTAGGAACACAATTCCAAAGGGAAAATACCTGAGCAAAAAACCCACATCATTATTAGCAGTCAGCTCCCTTCCATGAAACAGTATGAGCAGAGCAGTCCCAGCAGCCTGTGTGGGTTCTGGTTTCTGACAGACCAAGCCTCTCTCTCACACCAAGCACTGGACTAACTAGTCCTTTTTGTGGGTACTTCTCAGCACAGCTGGGTTATGGTGCTGGTCAGGAACCACTTGCAAATGTTTTGGTTCAGAAGGCAGCTCTAACTTCTTAGCTTAAGGCGGGTAAAGTACTGGGAAAAAGGAGAATGAATCCTAAGCTCCACTCATGTGTTTGTGCTCATAATAACCCTTCATGGATTTTAGTTGGAAGCTGTTAAGTAAATGTTTATGTTGCCTTTGGAAGACAGAGGAGAAACACCAACACACATTAGACATGCTCTTGGACTGCCTGGGAGTTTGATTTGGGTCAGATAAATAGGCAGAAGGATAGCTGGTTTCTGAACCCATCTGGACAGGTGGTTTATGAACACACTTGTGCCTCTTGCACAGCTATGTACAAAGCCACGGGGGGCAAAAGAGTAGATCAAAAGGTAGCTGGAAATGAAAGCCAAGTGCTGGCAGGGGTTCCCCACCCTACATCAGGCTGAGCCACGCTGGGGGACATTCTGAAGGGTGAGGAAGATGCTAAGCTGATAGTTTTTGTTGTTGGCAGTCACCTGCCGTTCCTCTGATCTTTGGGACAGATGAGCTGGCAGGTCTAGCTGGGTCTACAGCAGTGCTGTAAGGGGTGGAGGACCAGCTGGAGCATCTCGTCGTATTACAATACCCCTTGGCATGCCCAAGGATTGGCAGTGCCCTTAGGGCATACAGCATCCCCCCACCCAGCTATGCCATCTTTCATTATTTGGGAGTAACATCGAGGGTGCCCTGTCAAAATGACAGTGCAAGGCAGGGACAGGATGTGTGTGCATCCTCAAATGCTGAGCCCCTGCAAAACTGAGGATCATTCATCTTCATTTATGTCTCTGGAATGAAGTTTGTGAGATTTCTGTGCATCCACTTCTGTTGAAATTTTGCTACTCTTTAAAAAAAATCCTGATTTTTTGACTAAAACAGTTACTTACCAAACAGCCACTGCCACAATCTTCATGACGGATTCGTTCAGACACTGGCAAAAGCTGACCAAGGGAACGCCGCTGTTCCCCATTCTCCCCAACATTATACCTGCAATCAAATCCAGTTCAGGCTCAGTTCCTCACGTGCCTTCACACAAAGCTCCAGTGCTTTCCCTCCCTGCTGTAACTCAAAGTGAACCAAGTGGGAGATGGTGGGATGAAAGTAGACCTTCATGCTGTATAGAGACATGAAAATCTCACCTTGGCCGTGGGGGAGCCAGGCCACATCCCTGTGCTTTGGCTCCATGCAGGGCTCCCTTCCCTAGCTGGGTGGCTTTTTGCTTGCAGTTCCCTGGAAGTTTCCCTGTGGAGGCACAAACTTCCATGCTGTAGCTTCCTGGTAGCAATCCTGTGTCCTTCATTATCTTTCACAGAGCACTGAGAAGGATTCACCTGCTCTGAGTGATCCATGGAAGACAAATTGAAAAACATTTTCTAGTGAAGGCTCTGCCTCTGCCTCACTGCTGTGTGCTGTGTACAATCAGACAGCACCCATGGGACACTTTGGAGGCAAAGCCAGGCTTTGAGGATTGCTCTGGCAATGGGGAGTTAGTAATGAATTCTTCATCTTATTTTTAGTAGTTCTCTCTCTACATAATTACAATCAACCTTCATAACCAGTCTGGCTTTGCAAATCTGGGAGGAGGGTAAGGAAATGCAAATTCAAGGGAATAAAAGCCAAGTTGCTATAAAGACTAATGAGTAAAGAAGAAAGCAAATAAAATCCATTTACCGTGCACCCAGTGCTCAGAAAGGAAATAACTATAACTCTGGGATGTGTCATCCAACCATGTATTCTCCAGGCACTCTTAGTTTCCATTAATGCATATAAATAGAGGACATTTTCCTATAGTTAATTACCTGCTGTCCCTCCCTGAAAGGATTATAAGTGATGGAGTTAACAGCTGAAGGAAGCACTTCAAAACCGAGCTGCACCCAGTGAGACAGCTCTTGAAGGGGGCTGTGTGGGGACACAGGGGCTGGGAGTGGAGTGCTGCTGTCACTTGAGTCCTGGCTTTGAGCAGAGCCCGGGCTCTGGCCCTTGGAGCCCACAGCTGCACTTGGGAGCCACGTCTCACTTCAAGGGCAATTCCCTGCTGGGGCAGGGAGGGAGGCTGTCAGCTGCCTTATCCAGGGATTTCACAATAACAGTGCATTCAAGATGTTTGTCAGACTGTTAATATTCATCTAAGCTATAAAGTTTAGGTCAGAAAACAGCACTCTTTCATTAGGCATGCTGCTCATATTGTAATAGGACGTTAAATATAGTTCAGCTCTTCTAGCCTGATCAGCGGCAGTTTTACAAGTCTTATTTTCTAAATCTGTATAATGCCAGAAAGAAGAAATTTTTTTTTTCAATTTTACAGGAATAACTGCAATTTGCTCTTTAAAACACTGTCCTGCCTAGGCATGTGGGTACTGGGGGTCACAAACAGGGAAGTGGGAAGGACTGGGGCCTCTTGTCTGCAGCCCTAATGTCCCAGGGTCCATTTCAATGAAAACATTTTCCTTGTAATAAACCAATAACTTGTGTTCCACCAAGGAAAAAAAGATCAGATGTCTCAGTGCTTAGCCACTGCCATCATGTCTGACAGCAATTCCTGTACACTGTGTGAGGAGAGCTAATGGAGATAATCACAGCTGACTCAGCATCAGGGCTTTGCACCCTGCCTGTCCAATAGTGCCCATTTCAATGCATGCCTGGCAAAGAAATCCAGTCCTTCACACACAGGGCTGACTTCTGGTCTAGGATTACCAAACAATTTACTGCCTGCATCAGGAAAACACAGATCAAGTCTAAATTCTTGTCCCTGTATGCTATCATGCTGTTCATGGACCTTAAAGAAGCTGTAAGAACAACTCATACCCACCCTAATGCTGTTTTCCTCTGGTGTAAAAAGACTTTCATGCAAATAAGACTTAGCCAAAGTGATCAAAACTGTTGCAAAGCACCAGGGCCAGTATAAATTTCTTTGTACTAAATAAAAAGCTTTGTGAGGATGCTCTTCTTTCACAGAGATTGAAGCCACATGCCTTGTCTCTCATTGCTTTCATTTTGGGGAGGGGTCCAGAAAGCTGAAGCCAGTGATGACTGCTTGGCTGCATCCTTTGTTCAAGTGACAGGCTGAAATAGTCCCCAAGTTTTGAGGGTTGGGTGTCTTAGGTTGGTTTGTGGCTGATACAGTCCCAGGCGGGACAGCCAGAGCTGCTGCACATGACAGGCTGGTGCTGTATTTTCTGTACATCAACCAGGAAGAAACCAGCTCTCAGCCTCCATCTCTGGGGCCCCAGGCCAGCAAGACTGGGGGACATGGCAAAAGTCATACAATCAGTTCTGGGAAGACAATGAAAGGTCTTCTCTGCTCGGAAGTATAAAATTGCCCTTGGTCCTAATAAGTACATGTAATTAATTCATTCATATCCAATACATTCTGACTGGAATAGTGTTTGTGGTGACATTTTACTTTGGAAATTCACTATAAACCTCCACAAACTGGGACACAGCCAGATTCCAGCAGGGTTGTATATGGAATACCATCCACTGGAAAAACTAAAACAACAGAGACAAATCCACTAATTCGAGGCTTGAATCTTGACCCCTGGTGCTGGTATGAACCATAACATAATAAATACAGGCAAAGATGTTTTATGGAACTACCTCTGCTGACCAGATTAACTTCCAAGAATAAATTTACATAAGGAAAATTTGATCAGCATTTTCTTACAAAAATCATCAGAACTTTATGATTAACTAGGAGATGTTTGTTTAAATTTCTTCTTCCAAATCCACAAACTTAACATAAGACATATGGCAGCAATGAGTTGCTCCAGAAAGTTAAACTGAATAAACAAGCCACACAGAAGCTCTTACAGTCCACTGTGACAAGCTACTAGATGGTATATAACTCTCAGCATTGCAGGAAAGCAAAAATAAAACCAAGAAGTTTCAATCAAAGCAAAAAAAGATCCACAGATTTAAAACTCATGAACCACTATGCCTTTGTAACTCACTTATTCAAGATATTGCTGAAATATGTGAGTTGGGTTCTTACAGTGCCAGTTATATTCTCACTAATCATGTAAAACGGGACTAAGAATGGCCAGGACAGCAGACAGGGCAGGTTCCAGGGCTCAGGTAGTTTTCTTCCAGGCGAGGGGAGGTTTAGCCAAGGAGTTGGTCTGGGAGCAGGTTTCTCTAGGCCTGCAGGGGTGAGACACCCAGCCAGGAGTGGAGCCAGGGGCGTCTCAGCCTGATCCCCCCAACACCAACAGCAGTGTGAGGAGTCCATGATTCCTCTGAAACAACACCTGGAGCTCCGGGCATTAGATGTGTATTAACTTCTCAGGCTTTGGAAAGAAAGTCTGCTATGGACTTGTTTATTTCAGAATTTCTTAAAGCTTTCTTTGGGATTTTTCTACTGTCAGAGAGTGAAACAGAAGATTGGCCAAAAGGGCCACGGGGCTGATCTGGTACAGTAATTCCCTCCTCTCCTGAACACACTGTATTGGTGTTTCTTACAGCCAGCAAAAATGGTTCATAAATAAAAGCTCAAAATAATGGAGAAAAAAAATAAACCAGAAAGAATGTGTGTGCACAGGAAACAGAACTGCAAGGAACAATATAGCTTTATAAGAGTCTTGCCTTTCCCCCACCCAAAGTTTAGATAGAAACAGTTAAAAAGCTGAATCAATAAGCCAAGCAACCCAGCCCCAACCTTTTTTCTCTTAAATGAATACTTAGATTATTACAAACCAAATATGCCTGAAACCTACCCATTGTGGCAGAGAATATCACAATCCCCAGCACATTCATGCCGTCACTCGTGCCTGGTTCTGATTTGTAAATCACCTCAGGAGGGGGGGTGATATCCAAGGCAAAATTCTGGACGTTGGATCCATTCTCGTCCTGCACTCCATATATTATAATGCGGCGAGTGGTGCTTTCAGATGAGGCTTTGTTGGATTTAATGATGGGAATACTCCTGGTGCGATACTGAAAGAAAACAAAATAGTTTTTATTCTGATATCCCAGCAGGAATTAATAGTTTAATGAGACCTCCTAAGTGCTCTGTTTCAACAAGGCTGCATGTTAAAGGGACGAGCATGAAAAGAATGACAGCTCCTGTCCTTCTGCTGCTAAAATGTGTAAAAGCAGTTGAATTTTTGGAAAAGCAGACAAAATCAGAGTTTCCTCTAATCAGACCCTTGTGCAGCAAACACATTGCCTCCTGGCAGAGCTGCTTTCCTATAAGACACAATTGGGAATGACTCCCTGGAGGTTCTCAGTGCCCTTCTCTTTGTCTCACCAGAGGTGGGGTTCCCATGAACTATTCCCCCAGGTGAAATAACTGCAGCCATGCCTCTTGCTCACCCAGAACTTTCAGAGGAGGTTCTCTGGCCAAATTGCAACCTGAGTAATTAGATCATTCACAAATATGTTATTTTGTTGTTGCTTTAATTTAAGATGGTGTCCTGTTCTTCCTCTGTGTGGTGTTACTGGGGGCTCTTAAAGATACTCCAGCTCTCTCAGGAGGAGGTGGAGCTGGCACAGATGTGCAGGTCCCCTCTCGAGTCACACTAGAGAGCATTTGATGCTTCTTTGTTTTGCCTTCAGATACCCAGGCTGCTGAGCCCGATGGAAAGGGACTCATTAATTCCTAGTGCTAACGGTATCTGAAGCAATATGCCATGTCTGTATCTGGATTGTGTTCAAAAGGATACATGTTCATTATGATGCTGGCTCATCTCTTTCATCAGGAAAAGGAATGTAGCTACTTACCTGCTTGAATGTGGCCTCAACAAGATTGGCTGGAAACATGTTCCTAAAAATGAACAAATAGAAGAATAATTTCTATGGAACTGAAACCAACTTCTGTTTACCGTGTCTTGGGTCTCCTCAGAACTGAAGTTCTGGGACTTCTAAATACCTGGGCAGAGACCCAGGAGCTCCAGCTTGAGTTTCTGACTCTGTCACAGTCTGCATGTTGTATCTGGGGCAACATAATCATTATCATTCCCTCTCCCACCTACTGACTGGGGCATGGAATATGCCTTTATTCCATATTTTGTCTTCCCTGCTTAGATAATGAGGTGTTCAAGGCACAGTCAGTGTTCAGGGATGTATTCCTGAGACCCCTGAGTGCTGTCATCTACTTTGGGATTTCTGAACACTCCTGTGAGTTAATTCATAAACTGTAGTACCCCCAATATGTTTTCATCACTGAAAGTGTAAGTAGTACAAACTTTGCAGTGGTTTGGTCCAGAAAAGTTTGCCTTCCAAAAAGAGGATCTCATTCCTAAGTCAAAGAGTTGAGATTAGGGCTGTACAGTCTCTGCTAAATTTTATTTAAATATGGCTCTGAGACTTGAGAACAAGAGTCTGAACGAGGCCAACAGCTCATTTTTGCTGAGCTACAGAGGAAGACAATGGCCAAATGCTGTGAGATCTGCAGTGAGACTTTTAATTTCAAAAGGGACTCCTTTTGTCACCTTTTCTGACATTCTCTGCATCTCAGTCTGTATCATTTCACCATGTAATATCTGAAACTAGTTTATAACTTCAGTGTGAGCCAGGTTACCACTTTGCAGAAACATATCCCATCCTAATTTGAAATGGAGAGCACACCCTCTACAGGCTTCAAAGAGGAATTAAAATACAATTGGGCAAAAAAATCTAAAAAGTCATAGATTTCCATATGGCATTGGGGATCAAAATTTGTGTGATGATTGTAATCAGATCATTTTCAGGACTGAATTATTTCCAGCCCTAAGCTTCTGAACCTGGGGGCAGAAGACTGTGACAGCCTATGACCTAATTAACAGCTTTCATATGCATACGAAAGGAGAAACTCCTGAATTTTCCAGCAAAATTACTTTTTATTCAACATCCTGCTTGAGCCCCAAAACAGAGTAACACTGAAATACATGTAAAAAGCCTATTCTTATTCCAAAAAGAGTTGTTATATATATATCCAGCTAAAGGCAGGCTTGATGAAGACATTTTCCAGACCTGCCTTCCTCTTTGCAGCACATATTTGCTGCTAATGGAGTCTTTGTGCAGCCCTGGCTTAGCAAAAACAATGTTTTTCCTATTTTAAGCAATCATAATATGACATTATGGTCACACTTAAAAGTATGAGGTAGGTGCTGCATCAGTAGCATAAGGCACTGAGAGCAATTGCTGCAAAGAGATATTTTATTGTCCTTTTTAGGTCAAAACAGAGGGAGAAGGATTTTAATTGAAGGGTGGTAGTACTGCCTAATGATTAAAACAGAAGACTGACAAGAGATGGTTTTGTTGGCCCGCTGTGTGAGAGCAGATGAGCCACAAAAAGGCCTGTTATGTCATTTTGGTAAGGCTGGTGCATTGGGGCAAACTGGCATTACACAAGTTACTGACAGGCAAGAGGGGAGGTTGATGTGCAGCACTTCAGTAAATCTTCTTTAGCTGTCCTGACCTTTCCTCCCCTCAGGGCAGGTGAGACAGGGCAGATTACCAGGCTCCTGCAGGCAAACCTGGCATTCCCATGGGGTAACTGTGTACATCTTCCATCTCACCAACCTGCTTGAGAGCCCAGGTGTGATGATGGGTGTCTGCTATGGGGACATGAGAGCACAGGGCAGCAGCTTTGGCCATACAGAGTCACAAAATGGTTGGGGTTGGAAGGCACCTTCAAAGGCCATCTAAGCCATCTTTCCATATGAGGAAATTATCACAAGTTCCTGACATTTGGTTAAATGAATGCAGTGTGTGCACAGTTTCATTCCACTGGAATGATTGAGCTTTATTATGCTGCCTAAGGGAATTCTGCTTCCAGACTGTTAGAGGTTTCATTAATATTAAATCCCCTTTGTTTTGCAATTTGAGACGATGGGCTGAAAGGTGCTACAGTGTCAGTGTGATGGGTGTGCTCTGAGCTGCTGTGTGAGTGGGAAATATTCTGAAAGCTGAGATCCACCCCGAGGCTTCCTGCACAGCTCTGAACATGCACCTCACGTAGGAGCCATGGCTTGACACAGAAACATGAATTTAATTGCTGATGGTTTCCACTTTCTCCCTTATAGCCCTAATTAGTAGAATTAAGAACAATTAAGACTGCTCGAGAAAGGAAATATCATATGGTTAGTAGCTAGATTAAATGTTAGACAAATTTGTAGAGGATTAAAGCATTTTGTTTCTTTGTCATTCTTTATCCTGCAGGAATTACAACTACCCACTTAATACTAGATGCTGGAATTCTCCCAATATATTTTAATATATTATGCACTGTGATCCTATCTTTGAGACTAGCCTTACCAAAGTTACACAATTTATCCAGTGAAAGGCTGACCTGAATGTTTTTGCCAGAGCCTCGGCTTATTTTTTATTTTAAGCTGGTTTACTTGGATTGAGAAAATCCAGTATTAGCCAAAATTAAGTTTTGTTAATTAAAAACATTTAAGAGAGCAATTGGTAGATGAGAACTTTAACAGACTAAAACCAAATAATGAGAAGAAAGTATCAAACTGTCACCTAGAGCTGGGGGATGACTGGGAGGCTTTGTTGGCTCAGTCAGGCCTTCTCAGAAACACTTTGAGAAATCCTTGCTTAAAGGATATGTTTTGCTGCAGGTTGGTATTCCCAGCCATGAGCTGCATATTTGGCAAGGATCTCCTGGGAATGTTTCAGAACAAGAGACTGAAGGAAGAGCGGTAGTGGAGGATTTGACTTTTAGTATGGGACTGGGATGGGGAGGGCTGGCTGGATCCTCACAGCTGCCAGCCAGCTTCAAACCAGGTACTTGGATCTACCCAAACTTAGGGCAGAATTACCAGCAGGGTGTTGCAGCCTGTCAGTCTCTGCCCACCTCTGTGCCAGCCACCCAGCCTGCCATCAGGCTGGCTCCTGCAGGTCTCTATCAGCTTTACTGCACCTCTGATGAGACAAAGATCTGCCCACGTGGATCTGGTACCAGCACCATGCAGTGAGGCCGTGTCTCTCCTCAGCACAGGCACTGTGTTTACCACTGACCTCCACTGAATCAAAGACATTGCCAGCACTTACGAAGCAATAATTTGAGCTGAACTAATCATTGCTGTCACCACCTGTAAATGCTGTTGTGTTTATTCAGTTAGGAAAGCTAAGCGGATAAAATACTTCTAAAGTTCCAGCATTACTTTCAGATTGCTTGCAAGACACAGAACACAAAATAATAGAGCAGGAACTTAGGGTGATCTGGGATCCATTTCTCTAGTACAGGCAACATTGTCTCTAACCTCAGTGGCACAATTCAGCATTCCTAGTAGAAATAATTTCACATAATAGTAGGGACTTAAATCTAGTGCATAACACTGAGTGAGGCTGGTTTCAGACATAGATAAATGTAGGTCTAAGACAGAGATATGGTTGTAAAACAGAAACTGAAACACAGGCTTTCTGGTTACATAAAAAATGAACAGCTGAGTGCTGCGTGCCCTGTAGAATAACATTTCCCAGAGCATCTTCTGCTGCAGGAACTCTGCCAGACAGAGCAGGAGCGTTCAATGCAGGCTGAAGGGTGAACGTACATGAAACTTCAGTGTAGGTCAGTGAACCTTCCCCAGACCTGAGCTGCTGAGCCCCAGCTGGCACGGGGTGTCCGGCCTGCATCTGCTGTGACAGCAGCACACACGCTCAGTGACCTCCTAATCACTGTCTTTGGCTCCAGCCTGCTGGCATGCACAGGCTCATCATTCCACCAGCAAATTTTGGAGGCCTTCCCTAATTCTGTGCAGGATAAGAGGATTCAGTTGTAGACGTATCCAGTTAAAAATGTCTATGTATATGGAATATGAAACGACTGTGGCAATGTGTTCTGCCATTTGGTAGCCATGGATTTTGAGAAAATCCTAAATATTTGTATGAAGTATAGACAGCACCTGGTCTGACCAGCAGGTCTGAGGGGGCAGCTTCCCCGAAGACAGAGGACTACTTTACACCTTACCACTGCCCAAAGTAGGAGATCCCCTTTCCTTCCCCATTCTCTCCCAGCAACTAATCTATGAATTAACACAATTGACCATTTTTGCTCCCCAAGTTTCAGCTGCTTTAGGAAGCTGAATTGTGCTGGGAAGTCACTTTTCAGCTCCGGCCATGCCTTGGCACTTCCCCCAGGGCATGGGAGCCCTCTTCCTCTCTTTCAGAAGGTGGCTGGCTCTGGGGACTACAGGAGTGATGCAAACACCAGCACTGTTAAACTGTTGGATGAATTGTCCACAGAACATTAGCTCGCAGCTACTGGAACTGCAGCTACATCCCCTTTGATGTTTCCTGGACAATTTCTGTTAGAAATAACAGACCAAACTCTTGTTGCAGTTAAACTACCGAATCTCTGAAATACTCATTCTGAGTCCGAACTACACCATCTATTAACTCAGGGCATTCAGCTTTAGCAGATCTTTTCAGTAAGAATTTAGGCCAGTGGCTGCCATGTAAGAGCAGCCCCAGGTAAGGCAGATGTTGTTTCCTTGACTCAGAACACCCATTCACTCTGGCACACTGAGCTCTGCAGCAGCAATCTGGGTTTGCTCTCAGACTCTGATGTTATCAGCACCTAATCCCTGCCACACCAGACAGTCTGGCTGCAGTCTCCCACACTGTGGAATTAAAGCCACCAGACTGGGGCTTTGCTACATACGTGTCCTCATAATATTTATTGGCCTATATTTGCACCGGGCATAAAGCAGCTTTGGACATGGCTTTCAAATTTGAACTAGCATAGCTGAGCTTGCAAGAACATTGTTTTAAAGCTGTGAATTTGACAGTATTCTAATACTTCAGTGTTTGAGACCTTACCCCATCACCCTATACAGCCAGGATACAGAGAGAGTGAAAAAGGAGTCTGAATAGCTTCACATGACAACTGTAAGGTTTCCAAGCTTTTCCAAGAATGAACAGCTCTGTGGCTCCCATTTACTATGGGCTGAGGTCCTTCTCAGTGGCATTATCTTAATCTCAAGAATTCATTTACTTTTAATGTCCTCTGCATGATTGCAACAGCAGCACTGTAGACTCCTGACTTCTGTTACACGTGAGCCACAAATGATGTCCTTAGTCATATGGATATACATCAGAAACACCTTCCTGCTGGTGTCAGAGGCCTCCAGCAGGGTTTGCACTCCTGAAAGTGAGGGCAAAATTTAATCCAGCAAGGCTGAACAAATCACCTATCACAGGGCCCATGTGAAAGAGAAAGCATCTTGTACATCAGTAGTCACCCCTAGTGCCTCATCTCATTTCACATCATGCTACCTCCTGCCAAAAGAACCAAAGAAGGCTTTTGAAGAATTAATGAGGCATTTAAATCCTCATGATTGCGGTAAAAAGTATAAATAGAATGCAAAAGTCCCTAATCAGATCTAAGCCATTTTGTCTTTTTTGAAGATCAGAGCAGAATTCATACTGTGGAATAATTTGCCAAACACATGGACTTTTTATCTGTCTTGAGGGCTGCATGGCATCTTAGTTCCAGTAGGAGGGGGTGAACCTCTTAACCCTGCTTCCTCTGAAAGAAAAGGTCCTGACACAGCCCCAACAGGGAAGTGGCTTTCTAAGAAAATCATTCTTTGCAGTGGAAGCACAAGTACCTCCCGCGCAGGAATCTTGAGAAGGCTGAAGCATATCAAAGGTCCACGGCCTGCCACTGTGGTTCCAGCAAGGCAAAGTTATTTCAGAAGAAGTGTGTGTTTACACTGCATGATGTCCAGACTAATTGTCAGGAGGATGGATTATTTATTCCCCTTCAAGGCTGAAGCTTTCCTAAATGAGTTTTGACTCCTTTCCCCTGTGCACCTTCCTGACAGAGAGCAGAGTCTGCCTCATTGTCCATCTCCCCCCTGTTGCTTTTATCATGGAATTATCTTTTTTCCATGTTGGTTTCCTTCTGTGCCAGATAGGACCCCCATATTTAGAGGCTTCAGAGTCCTTTGTAAACTCTTGAGGTTCAGGCTTCTTTGCAAATTGAACTCTTAAGAATTAACCAGGAGCAACTACCTGGTCAAGGTGCAGAGCAGTGCTGGCCCCAGCCTGGTTTGGGGAGATAAGAGAAAACTGCCAATCTGAAATGAGTGAAAAATGGTAGTTTGCCATAGGGGACAGATAAATATTTCTGTCACGGTACACGGTGGCTTTTGGCAAAAGATACATGAGTGTAGGGAAAAGTTATTTCTAAAAATTCTTTCCTAGTTTAAACCTGGATCTTTTAATGCACTCTTAAATATCTCATTGTGTGTATATACAATTCAATCTTCAGTTGTAAAAGTTTAAAATGTGATTTCTGGTAGTGCACAGCCTGGACTCTTTCCAAACTACGGCAGATATTGGTTTTCTCCTGCCCTGTTTTCAGGAAACACAATTTCAATAAAATAAAATACAGCCCTTAGCTTGAAAAAAGGGAAAGGAAGCGATTTGAAAGAGTGGTCATGATTCCCATGAAAGCATAAATCCTCTACAGTGTTTATATCCTCTTCTAACTCTTAATGGTATAAAAATAAAACCTCTCTTGGTTAAGCCAGATTGAGTTTCCGGGTACCTGCTATTAAACTGGATGCAATCCTTCCTGGATATTCAGTGCTAAAATGCTCTGACTTCTCCTTCCAGTGAACTTCACAAATGTACTCATTTATTTGTCGTGGGTTATGGTGGGATTTGATCCTGACTGAATTCATGGAATTGTTCTGTTTGGAGCTTTTGGACTGAATAAGTTTGCGAGGTCATGCTGCTAGACCTGAGAAAAACTGAAAATGTGTATTAACTTTGCACTTGTTGGTTCCCACATTCACAGTCAGCCTTATATGAAACAGCAGGGTGGGAACCCCAGTTTTGCTGGGATTTCTTTCCTCATGGGAATGTTTATGGTGTCTGCTAGATCTAGTTTGTCCCCAAATTACAGGCATTTTCTGTTCTTCTAGTCAGGTGAATATATGCTACAGAATTAAA
Source organism: Dendrocincla tyrannina (assembly GCA_035047865.1). Classification (NCBI taxonomy): domain Eukaryota; kingdom Metazoa; phylum Chordata; class Aves; order Passeriformes; family Dendrocolaptidae; genus Dendrocincla; species Dendrocincla tyrannina. The sequence goes on along the minus strand of JAWWMP010000005.1, from coordinate 5,309,046 downwards.
CAAACCTAATAGTTTAAATTGAACACTATTCCTTTTTGTTCTTTTGAATAAAGTACTCCAAGCCTGAATTGCTTACAAAAATTATATCTTGCCTTTCTTAATTTCTTAACTCATGAGAGGCTATTAAAATGTCACTCTTTTATTTTTGGGGACATAGTACAAGGTTAATTTCAATAATTCACACACAAAAAAAGAAGGTAAAGTTATGTGTTGGTTCACTGCAATTGCTATCGAGGTACCCCAAAACCACACTCCTAGAACAAGACCCTACTGGGTGCTGTGTGAGCTGGGAGTATTCCCTCTGGCCACACAGATTTTTCTGAACAATCCTCAGTGAGGTCATTTCTTTTCCATGTATCTTTATTCTCTAGCTAATGGAAAGGAAAACAGTCCTTGCCCACCTCACAGAAGTACTGCACATCGTAAGAATAAATCCATAAAAATTCATAAAGCACCAGGTGCTTAAAGAGGGCAAGGTGATCCTTACCCTGATGATTTATAGCTTTAAATAAGGAAGAAAATATACTTTCATAGGCCATGCAGTGCTTGCACCGGGAACCCTGAATAAAATTAGGGCAGATTTGTACATCTGTCTCAGTGGAGGAATAAAGTGGCAGCTGAAGAGAAGCATCCTCCAAACAGCATCTCCTGCACAGGGATGAGGGTGAACCCCCTTCACTGGCATCTTCCACAGTACTTGGTTTAAAGGGGGCTCAGATTAGAGCAGGAATTGAGACAATAAGGCCAAAGCAGCACTAGAGATTTTAGGTATAACTACAAATTGAATGTTGAAACACTTCTGTTGTGCTGCATTCAGTGGCCTCTGTCCAGGATGAATGGAGGAGGAAATCAGGAGGGGCAGGTTCACATCCACAGGTCTTGTCCCCAGTCTCCTGGGGTTCCCTTTGGAAAGGAAGTTGTTCAAGTCCTGGTGTTTGGAATGGGAAAAATAGTTCACCTGTGCATACAAATCTTGAGGCATGAAATTCGGAATGTTGATGAGATTATGTATTTCCTGGCTGATGTGAGGTTTAGAGCCACTTCAGAACGATGCAGCACAGCATCACTGTTATCTCCTCATCAAGCCATCCACACTGCAGGGCGTATTGCTGGTTTGGGTTTTTAACATAATGGAAGAATATACAGGGGAAGCACCATCTGCAAAATCATGCTTCATAACGATAATGTGGTTATTGATTAGTGTTGCAGGTGCTTAGGATAACCGTGAGAGGGTTTTTGTTTCATTTCTTCCTGAGTCGGTAGATTATTTATTTAATTTCTCATTAAAACTACATCTAAAAGCAAAATCCTCACTCAAAAATTCAAGAAATTCAATTTCTAGAAACATCCTTCCTTCCTTCCAAAAATTCTAGACCTGACAATGTCATATATAACATCACATGAAATAATAATGTGTCTTCGAATCTGAAATCAATGAGGGTGAACACATGTCCCCGTGCCAAGATTCCTGCTTTTAAAGTAACCCCCCCAATCATGTCACATGTATCATCTCTCCACTTGTACATTCTTCATTTGCAGAATACCAGATGTTTCCTGTGTAAACTTCTGGGCACATGTGCAATTGATAAATTGAGAGGAAATTAATGAATTGAGAAGATAAGCCAATCTGGGCCGAATGAGATGGTGTCCAGCTGTGAATGGAAGTGATTTACCATTGAGCTGAAGGATCAGCTTTTCTAGCTCAAACCAGCAGATACATCATTACATTTAATCCAGACTTCCACATAGATATTTAAGAGTTTTGCGACTGACTTCAGCAGAGCCAGATTTCACCCATAGTGTTTGCCTAGGCTGAAAGCCCATTCCCCCCAGTTGTGATAGTTATTTATTTAGTAAATGTGGTTATTTCTGTCGTGGAGGAATAAAAACCATCCGTTGGTGCACTTGGGGTGGAAGGATTGCAGCTGTGACAGCTGCTTAGCACAGCAAAAGGAGAATGAGCTTTATTCTCTTTTCTTAACCTTTGGCAATGGGAGTGGCTTGTTGACCTGTCACTGTTGGCACCTACCCAAACCAGTGAAGAATTCAAGGTTTTGCAGGCTGAAAACCAATGCCTGGTTGGAAACTTGAATACCTGAAATGTGTATGCAAGACATCAGGGAGAGAAAGTACAGGTGATATTTGCAAATGTTTAGATCAGGACTTGGTATTTTACCTGCAATGAGGCTCAGTGGAATAAAGTGTTCCCAAAGCTCCCCACCGCACCCCTCGTGTAGAGGGATGAACAAGACAGAGATGAGATTGTAACTCAGACCCTGGGTTCCTGTCACAGATTTGGTTGTTTTATACAAATTCAATACTATAGAATTTAATTTAGATTTTAAAAACCCCAGTTACTTCCCACCTGACTCATCTCCATGACAAACGGACTCTGAGTCTCAGAAGGCAACTGGGCTGGTGTGAGAAGAGGGATGGGAACCTGTGGTGAGGGAAACCCTTTCCAGACAGAGCTGGAAGGTCAGTTTGGATGTAACATTGTCCCACTGTGCCTTTACTTGCGTTAGACAGAGGCCTTAGCAACAGCTCAGCACACCAGAAAAGGGTTCCAAGTACTGCCACTATGAAGACAATCATCAGGGTTACATTTTCCTCAGACTCTCTTTTACTTCTTATGCTCCTCTGTCATACCAAGGGATTCAAAGCTCCAGTAACTTTATCAGGGCCTCCCTCATGGTGTAGGAATTACATTCCTGTATGGAGCACAGACAGAGTAATGTGACTTGGCATGATGTGACAGGCAGATGTGGGAATTCCACTGCACATTTCCATCATGGCAAAGACACTGGGGCATCTTCCCTTTGCAGATGAAGAGGGTGGTTTTGTGGAAAGCTACAAAAGAGAGTGCTCTCAGCTGCTGCTCCATGATTAAAATCATTCTCGGTAAGGCTGATAAAATACAGGTGGCCTGGTTAAGTGCAACTTGGAGAAGGAAAAAAGGATTTTTTTAAGCTTTTCCTCCCAGGTCTTTCTGATTTGAGGTCCTAGTAAATCTAATTAAAGTACTTTGTGTGCTGACACTCTGTCAGGGTCAGGAATTTGGGTTTTTGAAAGGCAAACTGTGCAACATTTTTAATTTCAGTAAGTTGAGGTCCAAAGAGAATTCTTTATGGTTCAGATACACACTTGGCCCAAAAGCCCTTGCCCACTGTAGCATGAGGTCACCGACTTGAGGAACTACCAAATAAAGGCAAAACTTGGTCTTTCTACACTAGCAAAATCAGTCTGAGGCACATACCATGTTCAGTCAGGAAACTAATCCCACTAGCACCTGTAATTGGGACAAGGAGGGATATTCATGCAAGGCTGTCAAAATCCAGCAGTGCCCTAACGCTGCTCTAGAAGAACAACCACCCCTTTTGCCAAACAAAGTAAAACAAGAAAAAACACCCAACGTAGTCTTTCTAATCATGTCCTCTATCTGAGAGTTGCTACGAGCAGTTGTAACATCACTTTTAAGAATTATTTTCTGAAAAATGTGGATTTCAGCCCTTATATTTAAGGTTTTGCCTAATGTGCCCTTATTTAAATTAACATTGCATTTTAATACTCTCTTGACCTTAATAATGTTAGATCCACAGGCTACATGGAATCCTGTGGGGTATAAAAGACCTGCTCCAATGTTGTTAGTTGGTAGCCTTCATTTAAATTTTAGTAGAAACAGCCAGTTATAAGCATCTGATAACTTGAAAATCGTCTTCGGAGATTTACTGTTTTCTCAATTTAAACAAAATGTTCATCCTTAAACTCAGAACTTTTTCTCAAGCCACAGCTCCTCATGGATTTATGTACAAAATGTTACGTTCAGAAAGCAGAAAGAATGAATGTCATTACCGGATTAAGTCAAGCAGAGCATCTGCAGAGCTCATGATGGGCTTCCCACCCTCTTCAGTGCTCTCCTTCTGTGCTGCTCCACCAGGATGGATGATGGAGACCATAATTATTCCCACAATCACAGCCACAAATGTTGTCCACAGGTAGTAAGTGACGGTTATGATCCCCAGTCGACTGGAAGTCTTGGCATCCAGGGCTGCCAGCCCAGACATCAAGCTGTGGAAAGGGAACACACAGAAATTGTATCTCGTGCATCACATTAATACAGCTGAAAGCATAATTTCCTGATTATTCCAGTCTATCTGCTTCTCTAGGATTGCCTACATACCCGTGCTTCCAGAAGCTTGCCAATAACCCTATATCCTCTGTGTCTAAAGGAGAGTTTCCCAGTTGCCACGTGAATTCCTGGTTACTTGAAGGAACTGCTGCACGTGTGGGGACTCAGTGCTACTGGCTGCTCCCTGAAATTCGGGGGACAGTTTAACATAAGCTGCACATGTGATGGCTCAGTTCACAGGAGCAGTGGCACTAGTCAGTCATGAAAACTTTGGTATGAAACTCTACACATAATTTTACTGAATCATAGGATAATTTTGGTTTGAAGGAACCTCTGAAGGAAATCTCATGAAACCCCTCACCCCTTCCTGTGTGAGGTAGGACCACAACTTTGAAATTGAAAACACTAAGGACCATTTTGTCATATGGTTCTTTCTTTACAAAAAAAAATACTTTTTTTTTCCCTTTCTAAATCAATTCAAAGCACAATATATTTTGGCTTCACCAGGGGCCACACTGGGGAGCAGACTGTGGTTCAGTGTGCTCCAGTCTAAGTGGGGACATTGTACGGCCTGCAGAGGAACCTCCTTCATGGCAGGTGTGGCTGCACCGTGGGGAGAAAAGAAAATGCTATTTATGATCACTCCAGCCTTTTCTTTCCTCTTCAGCTCCATGCCCATCACTGCCAGAGCATGACCAGTGTCATTGCCAGTACCAAGCCTTACAACTCTCCACCAAGGGCTTTGGCTCCCAGCGACCCTCTTACAGGCAAATTAGACCGGGCACTGTTTGGGCCCTGAACTCGCTCCAGGCTGCTCTGACATAACCTAAACACTCTTTCCAGCCTGAGATTTGACTTTCCAGTGACACCAGTGTCATTCAGGCCTTTAAACTGGGATTTAACTTTGAACGATTCCCTGTGAACTCTCCACACTCCAAAGCATGCACCTCAGGAAAAATGCAGCTGAAGTAAAATTCTGCATTTACTATTTGGTGTGCCCCATTATCCAGTTTTCTCATCCAGACAGGCCTTTTCTCATCAACATTCACTAAGCTGCACCTCCTTGACTGAGATCTCCTTGACCTCACTCTGCCCAATGAGGTTGTCTAGAGCCAATGCTAAAGTGCAGCTTAACCTTTAGAGTAGATTTAATGAAATCAAATGGGTGGATTTAGTGTCCAGGTTCCTGCTATCCACTAGATTAATTAAGAAAATGTATTGCTTTCCTGCACTGTCAGTCTCTCATCTAGCATGGGGTTTGTTAACACTGTGGGAGAAGGGGTGCACTGTACTTTGGATCATTCAGGGAATGAGCATCTCCGTAACTCTTGCCCTGATAACCTTGGGTTTTGTTCTCATTTATCATTGCATTTGGTCAAAATTCTGCCTTTCTGTGTGTCTATAAAGCACTGTACATACAGAGCACTACATACTAAAATAGAGTAGTAGGAATGGTACTTAGTTCCTTGGAATTTTCCTTGAATGGGTCCATACAGAAGAGTAAATATTCGAAAACTTTTTTTAATGAAAAAGTTGAGTGAAATGCATTTATCTCAAAAAAAAAAAGTATTAATTTCCTGTTAGCAAACCTCTGTGTTGTTATTAGATTTCTGGACTGAACTCTTCTTGCAGGCTGAGGTTTCACAGGCCATTGAGCCAATTCACAGCTCATTGCTGCCCAGGGTAGATACCTATGTAGTACTGGACTTCAGCACTGTTCCATCCCAACCTAACTTTCCCAGGGACAAAAATCCTAATTAAATATGCCCAGTGGTTCATGTGCCTTTGGGGTTGCTACCTCAGCCTCAAGATGCAGGGCCTTAGGATTTGGGAAGATGTGCAGTTAGAATCTAATCACACCTTGGCTCTTAGGTGACAAATCCTGAGGGGGCTAATAATGAGATTGCTCTGTCTTGGGGATATTAATTAACAAGATCATCATCTGTAATGAGATTATCCTGTCACCAGATAAAGTCATGCTCAGTCCATGCTGTGATGAGAAAGTCCTCAAAAGTAATTAACTATGGAGGTGCAACGGGGTAACTGTGGTGTGGCAGAGGCATGAACAAAGGGCTGGGCTCACACAAAGCCCTGTCTTTCCCATGGCCTGCAATGCTCAGCTTTAGGAAGGGACCACTGGAACCAGTTCTCCAAAGGCTGGGGAGTAACACTGGCCATGTCATTTTAGACAACTGCCCAGAATCATTCCAGAAAGAAATGCCTCAACTAGAACGAGACGATAATCACTCATTAACTATTTTTCATTTGACTTCGTATGTTTGATGTCAGAAGGAACAGGACAGAAGACACAAAGAAGCATATTGATTATCCCAGTTATTGTATGAAGCAAGTGATACACCATTCCATCACAGTGTTTCTCACTCTTGATCTCTAGAGTTCTAACATTCCCACAATGTAGCCAAAGAATTACAAGAAAAATTACTTTTCTTTTTTCCTAGGGAATAGGGAAGCCAGGAAGAATAAGCTTCCAGATGGTTTAAATTAAGATCACTGTATCCTGTTCAGGTTTTCCCTTTAAGTCTAATTTTCATCAGATACTCTTGGCTACATAAAGACTTCCCTAACAATTTCCCAAGCTTCTTCTAAGACAGAACAAAGATATTCCCATGGTTTCCACCTCTAGACACTCATGAAAAACACTGGAATGAAAAATAGCCTACCTTTAATTCTTGTCAAGCCTCAGAATCTGATTAGGCTTGAAATAAGAGGACAGATATTTGATTCATAGATGAAAATCATTTGAGCTACTGTGTAGCTAAGTAGCTTCCACATGTATGATTCGTGTGTAGCTTCCATAACATGTTTTAATGATTGCCAAATGGACAAAACAGGATTAGGACAATAAAAAACAATCTGCAGCTTTTCTGAATAATTACAGTATATCTCACTCATTTAATTAGTCTGTTAAAAAAAAAAAGTCTGAAAAAACCCCTGTCAATCCTAAAGGGAAGGGGAAGACCTCATCAGTTCTTGGAATTGATAAGTGATTAATTAAAAATGTAAAGTCAGTTACTACATTGTTTAAAATATCAGTAATAGCACAAACCAGTGGAACTATCAAGTAGAAATTTTCATGTCCGCTTTGAGAGAAATCTGGGTAAAACCCCCAAAACTAATATAGAATTTTTGACATAAAGAGGAAGGGAATTCTTTCCAATATCTTGGAAATCTAATTAGTCCCAGGCAAACAAGTAGCTAAACCCTTTTGAGCACCTCTAGGCTAGTTCTGGCTGGCACAGATAAGCATCAGAGTACCTCTGAGGTATTTTATTTACAAATAAAAATAGAACTTTCTACCTTCACTGCAATTCTCTAGCTTTTTCTGTTGCTCTCTGATAAAAGCCCATTTTTGGGCCTGTCTCAAGACCAAAACCTATAACCCTAGAAAGGGAAAATAGAAGAAGCTGCTGTTAAGACCCCATTCTGCATGTTTATTTTGTCTTCCTCTCCACCAGAAGCCATCTGGATGTTGCTTTGAAATAGATGGATTATGGATAAAGTTATCAGAAGGGATTAGTGTGATTAGAAAGACATTAATCCTGTCAAGAAGTAATGGTCAAGTATTAACCACCAGCCGTTGTTCCTAGAATGATGTTTGTTTTCATTCATCCCGTCCCCTCCCTCCCATTCTCATTTTGTAATTGCATCCGTGGAAAAGGCCTTCCTAAGCAAGTTGTCCCCGTGAGGCTGGGAAGTGCCTCCAGCAGCTACATTAGAGATGATTATATGACAGTCGAGCATCAGGACAGTGAAGTGCTGGCTTCACTAATGCTGCCTGATCATGCGGAAGGGCTGTCGCTCACCTTTCTGTCAAGGTCAGCGCCTTCAAGTCTCCACACGGTAATAATGTGCATTTCCACAGCACAGGCCATTTAATCATCTGAGAATGCTTTATGAATGTACCCTCCTCTCATGCAGGAAGGCAGTGTCTCCATTTTACAGGTAAGGAAGCAGAGAAATTAAGGCCCTTTATTTGAAGACAGGCCATTTACAGTGAAGAAAGGTATGCCTGAGGTGATCTCTGTGTTGCAGTGGACTGTCACACTTTCCCTCCTCTGTGCAATCTGTGCTCTCATAACAGGCTGCTTTGCTTCCATGGAGGCACCATTTATGGGGTAACAGTTTGCTACAGACAAGATAATAAAGTAATAAAGAGATAGGCAACTTTCTCTGGCTCTTTCTATAGCTTCATGCTTGATTTTGCTCTTAATCTCCAGTGTCACTGGAATTATTGCAGCAGTGAGAAAGAGGGTTCAGAATGACTTTTTCTTTCCAGAATACCCTTTTGCTTTCTCCTAACATGACAAATGACCTGCAGAGCAAGACCTTACCATGGTTACAATGGAGATGTGACAGTGGGAGTGGTGGGAAGCCCCTCCCTGTCTCTGCTTCACCCTATTACGTGGTGGAGTCCCAAAGGTGTCAGGTTTGATGGAAAATTTGGCTCTTGATCTTCACACAACAAAAACATGTTAGAAGATCTTGCTGTCTGCAATACCCTGTTTGCAATGATTGTATTTAATTTTACAGGTGGATGCAAGGGAAGAAACCAATCTACATTTCTAATACATCATAAAATGCAGCATTTTGAGATTTGGTTTTAAAATTGCTGTATAAAATAGTAACAGTTTTATTTTTTTACCCAAAATGTTGAGATCTCCTTTTCCTTATCATTGAACACTTGTAACTATTAATGACAAACTGACATGTATGGCAAAAATCCTGCCAGGAATTCACATTATGCATAGTATTTTCTGCATGTACAATAGGAAATCTCTTTTTATGGACTAATGTAAACAAGGCAGGACTTTGTACAGCATACAGTGAAGGCTGATGTCCAGTGGCTGCTCTGTCACCTGCATATGTGAGGCTGACGGGATACATCTCTGAGAGCTGGAAGGGATGAACAGCAACCTTTGATCACTGACTGATAAAGATTATGGTATCGTTTGTGCAGAATCCAGGCTGGCTTGTTGACTTTAGCTGTTCTGATTAAAAAAAAAAAAAAGGGTATTTCCTAAATTCAAAGGTCAGGATGCAAACAAAACTGAATTACCTGTTAATGGATGTGCAGCTTCACACAGTGGAAAGAGCCAAAAATCTTAATGATACTTGATTTTCTCTTCTGTCAGTTCTTTCAAATGTTTTTAGATTAAGAAAAAGCAAAAGGATTCGAAGCACAGATTTGGACTATAAACAAATGTCAGATTTATTCAACTGGTTTTGTCCTAAGGAAACAGAGGGAATCCAGCCAGCCCCTCAAGCTCCACATGTCCTTGCCATTCCTTTGTGAGACACTAAGTATTTTAGAGCTCTCAGAGGACTACGGAAAAATTCTGTCAGGTCACAAACATAAAATATATATTATACCCCATTTGTAATCACTCCAGCGCTTTCCACACCCATTCACTCTGTAACCATAGGTTTCTGTTGCACATCACTAGATCCCTACTGACACTCCCTCAATAATTTGTGCTGAGTTGGTCCAATTTTGTCGTTACCACATGCAGAACTGAAACATGTCACTTTCCACTAGAACAGTTTGGACCTCTAGGTTGCACAAGCAAAAGAAAACACCAGAAAACAGTGTCTAATCTGACCAGTAGACTCAATCTTTCTAAACACAATTAAGAACATTGATAATGCTCCAGATGATAATGTGGAGAAAACTCTGAAGATGTCTGAGGGAGGGATTCTTAATAAGGTTTAAATAAGAAGCTGAAGCAATCTCAAAGGGAGGACTTTGGGGTAATCTGACATCAGTTCTGCAATACAACAGCAAAATGGAGAATGTAAAGTAGTAGAAGGGTGTCAAGTGAGATTGCTTTTGAACAAATTCTTCTTCCCCTTGGATAATCCTTCTCTTTCAGTTTTATCCATGTGCAGTTTTGCTTTTCACTCTGAAAGTAAATATATTTATCCCCTTGACTTTCTCCACAAAAAAGACTGCAGATCATATACCCTAGGAAAGGGCTAACAGCTTGTTCTCACTGAGGTGAAATGTGTTTTTATTATGATCTGCATTAGGGATAGACATGACAGGTAGTTCAGAAATGGGACACTAGACACACTTTAGGACTCCACAGAATTTCCATGTGTCCTCATACTAACCCAGCATACTTCCTCTGCTGGGAAAGGCCTGTTCCCAAGTGCCAATATTTTTCTATCACAGGTGAAATAGAGGGGAAAGTCCAGAGTCCAATAATGTGAATAAAAAATCCCTGTGTTCCCAAAACAATTTAATCCTATGGGAAAATGCATCTGGTTTGGTACATTATAAAACATTGTCCTGAGCAGGCCCTTCAGAGACCCAGAGGCAGCATTTTGCAGCTGCCCCTCAACACCTCAGTAGATAAATTTGGTTGCACTTGATTATAGAATCATAGAATTGTTTAGGTTGAAAAAGATTTCTAAGATCACCAAGCCAAAGTGCTAACCCAGAACTGCCAAGTCTGACTAAAACATGTCCCCAAGTGCCACATCCCACACAAGGTCAAGAACAGAGTGACTGGTATGTAGGAAATAATGACCAGAGGGAATAGTTGAACTCACACTCAGCAGAAAAGACCAGGCAAGAACTGACCAGAAGATTATGTTATCTATCCTTTCCGACTCAGTCTCCAGGTAAATTACATGAATTTGTCAAGACAACACGGAAAGTACCTCTTGGTACCAAGGACATCTAAGAAGAAATAGTGTTCCACATATTCATGTGAAACGAGTGTTATTGGGTGAATTTATTTTGGCTGTCCTCTTCATTTAAATATAACGATACATAAGGAAAAACTCTTCAGATGTAACCAGGGAGTTCTGAGAGGAAAACTTGGCATGGCTCAGGACAGCCAAACAATGGCAGCATTCCATGAGAACACACTGAGCAACATCTGTCATTACTGGCATGTATAAGATGCCACTGTGTTCCCCAAATCAGAGAGCTGTGGAAAAAAATATGTGGGGAAAAGAGTACTCTAACAGAGTGGTTTCTAAATACTAGGCTTTAACAGCATGAGTAAGAATCACCAACTTGGGAATCTGAGCAGAAGGATGAAGGATTACCAGAACTGATGGCATTATGGACAGGAATCCCCTTAAAGAAACACAGTTCTATATTTAGCATATTGTATTTAATTCATCAACAAAACCATGACAGTAACCAGTATTTATTACTACCCTCAAACAAGCCTTCAAATAAATATAAAATTTTCTTAGCATACACTTGCTTGTATCAGGCACAACATACTCAGAGGACTGAGCATTATAATTTAAAAAATACAGGTCAAATCAGTTTTTTAGCTTTGATTATAAAGGGGACAATATTTCCCTAACAGGATCTGCAGATGGAAAAGGATCATCTTTGCTTCTCATTATTTCTTAAATATCATAAAAATGGTTGGTGATAAATAAATACAAAATGTAATAATCATGCTAAGCTTAAATAAAGCAAACTGCTTTTTCCAAAGGGAATATTCCCTGGGATAACCAGCCTGTTACAACACCTGAGCAGTTCAAGCCTGCCTTGACAATTCTTTCCCACAAGCACTCTCACTGCTCACTGCTAATCACAGCCATGGAAAACTCAGCCCTGTATCTGTGACCAGATAAAAGCTTAAGCATATAAATAAGGAGGGTGTTGAAATAAAGGATGCAACTTTCTATCACATATATAGGTAGACATATACAACAGAAATCTCAGTGGGTTCAGCTGGTGCAAACCTGTGTAACTCTGGCTTCAGCCTGCTTTTCTGAAGAAGCAAGGCTTGTGCAGTCAAACACTCTGTCTGTGAGAGGCCTTGCTGATAACATTCATTTTTCTCTGAAATTACACAGACAGGATGGAAGGCTCCAAAAGAGAGAGTTAAGTTCCTGTAAAGTCTGTGAAACTGTATGGTTGAATGCAGGAGAGAAATCATGTATGGGCTTCTAGTGTTAGCTTGAAAAAAACAAGGGGCTGCAAACCCTGCCTCTTCCCCAGCCTTCCTCCTGCTCTGCCCCACACACCTTGTGCAGTCAGGGCTGCTGCCCACGGTGGGTTTGCCTGCCCTGGACTCTGCAGCTCCAGGAGCCAGAGCTCCCCCTGCCCCGTGGGATCACCAGCACCTCTGGGTGTGAACAGACAGGGAGAGATGAATTTGACCTCTCTGCTGACTGCACAGACTCCACACCAAACAACAGCATTATAAATCCATCAGCAGGGGTAAATTATGCTGTCAAAGTTTGCAGCTTCTTAAAACATCAGTCAAAACAAGATAACAGATCTGGTTTCAATACTGGCCTCCCCCAAAAACTTCAGTCAATGCAGCTTTTCAGCTTTCTGGCCCACTGGACACTGCTCAGTACAAAGCTGGTAATATGAGATGAGCACGGTGGGACAGGGAATGGGCACAAGGACAAGGGTGCTCTGACGGGAGGTGACAGCCCATGGGTTGTGATACAGCACATGGCTGGCCTGTGCCAGAGCCAGAGCCATGCCTGGCACTGCTGGCACAGACAGGAGGGGGTCAGAGGGTTTGTATTATATTTAGCAAATGTGAGAAGATAGGAGTGGGAAAGTTGAGTGTTTGTTCCTCTCTCAGTTTTCCATCATCCAGAGCACAAAGACCTTGACATCAGATTTGATTAGTTCAAGCATTTAAGAATTGAGAAACTAAAGTGACATACAGGTATTTTTGCCAATCAAACTGTCCTGGAAGCAGGTGAAGGAATCACATGTGTGTGTGTGTGTGTAAGTTTATAATTAACCAGAGTGAAAAAATGTAGGGAGTTTATTACTTTCTGGCTAGGCCGTGGTGCCAGCAGTCCCCAGGGATGCAGGATCCCAGCCATGGTACCAGCAGTCCCCCGGGATGCAGGATCCCAGCCGTGGTACCAGCAGTCCCCAGGGATGCAGGATCCCAGCCGTGGTACTGGCAATCCCAGGGATGCAGGATCTCAGCTGTGGTACCAGCAGTCCCCAGGGATGCAGGATCCCAGCCGTGGTACCGGCAATCCCAGGGATGCAGGATCCCAGCCGTGGTACCGGCAATCCCAGGGATGCAGGATCCCAGCCGTGGTACCAGCAGTCCCCAGGGATGCAGGATCCCAGCCGTGGTACCGGCAATCCCCGGGATGCAGGATCCCAGCCGTGGTACCGGCAATCCCAGGGATGCAGGATCCCAGCCGTGGTACCAGCAGTCCCCAGG
>JAWWMP010000005.1:5173472-5289229 GCA_035047865.1 Dendrocincla tyrannina | reverse complement strand
GGGGTTGGGGTCGGGAGGAGCGGGCGGTGCTGTGGGCGGGACAGGGGTTGGGATCGGGGTTGGGATCGGGGTTGGGGCGGGAGGAGCGGGCGGTGCTGTGGGCGGGCTCGGGGCGGTGTCCGGGCCGGGCCGGGCCTGTGGGCGGCGCTCCGGGCCTGAGGCTCATGATGGCGGCGCGGCAGCTGCTGAGGGCTCCGGGTCGGCGCGGCTACAGCAGCACCAGCACCACCAGCAATGCGGGCACCGCCGAGTTCCTGCACCGCAGCATCGTGCCCACCATGCACTACCAGAGGAGCCTGCCCAGGTACGGCGGGGCCCGGGGAAGGGGCTGCCCCGGCTCCGGGCTGTGCTGCCCGCCCCCCTGCCCAGCACTGGGTTGGGGTTCTGGAGTGTAAATATGGCTATAAACCTGCTACTGTAACCCCCTGAGCGTATCGGGGTTGTCTCAGAGCAAGGAAGATGTTTTATTGTTGAGGCTGAGAGGAAGCTGGCAGAAAAACCCTGTGAAATTTGTAAGAAAGAGGAGATGTCCATCCCCCAGCAGTGAGGGGAAGGCCCAAAGCAGGGCGAAATATTCCTTCTGCAGAGCTGCTTCTCCCGGCAGGGGCTCCTGTGGCTGTGCTCCCTGGAAAGGGGCAATGCCCATCACCACAAGACCTCTGTAACAAGGCAGTCCGGCTGGTTTTCTGCCCTGTTTGCCAAGAATCTTACACTGTGCTGACCAGTGTCCATCTATTCCCCTACTGCTCTTTTTCCACTAGAAACTTAGGAGACACTTGGATAATATGTATATATAAATATTATCCAAATATACATGTATATATAATATAATGTGTATATAGTAGCATATAATAGTATGTGTATATAGTAGCATATACTAGTGTATATAATAGGAAGGATAGGGAAGAAGGGAGACAAAAACGACTGTGTAAGGAACTCAGGCTTCAATTGTACTCTTTCTCATAAAGTGCATGTGTCTGTGCTCCACTTCCTTCAGGCTGCCTGTTCCCAAACTAGAAGATACAATTACGAGATACCTGAATGCCCAGAAACCGCTTTTAAGTGATGACCAATTCAGGTAGGGGGCAACACACACTGCAGTGCCATGTGCTGCTTCAAAGCCAAGTGATACAGATCGAAAATAGCACTGTGGCAGCATTTTGACTATTTTCTTGATTGCTGTAGGAAAACTGAAGAACTTGCTCATGCCTTTGAAAAGGGAATTGGAAGAGAGCTACATGAGCAACTGGTGGCTCAAGACAATCAGAACAAGCATACTAGTTACATCACAGGTATGTTGGTGTGCTGGGTGTTGGAGGAGTCTGTAGCTCATCATGCCTGGTAACAGCTCATCATGCTACAAATGTAACAGGCTGAAGCTTCAGTCATCCATAAAGTTGGAATAACATCCTGTGAACACTGTGACTGTATTTGAGCAAATTCTGAGGGATGGAAAGAAGAATGCCCATCATCTAATTTACCTGCACCAGAAGGGTGGATGGATAGATATTGGAAAACTGGTATTTATTCATGAGTTAATACAGTTTATCTTTTTATGTTGCTGTCTGTTTAGGCTTAGGTTAAAGAGGAGCTTATCTACTAACTCCCTTAAGCAGTTATTTCCAAAAAATTCCACGTTATTTAGCAAGAAAAATAAACTCTAAGGAAGGGAAGGGGTCAGAGAATATAACTAAGTTTGGGAGGCAGAAGTGGACTTAAGTGGACAGAAGTGCTGTGGACTTAAAAGCCCCTAAAACTACAAAACCATATTCTTTTAGGGAGCCAAAGAAAAGGAGTGACAGAAAGAGGAAAATGAGAGTAGGGAAAAACACATTAGGAGAGGGAGAACATGCATATAGTTTTTTTTATTCTGCTTCTACTGACTTGACATACAAGTGTCTGCTTATGGAAGTATTGGATAGATAGCATCAGAAGTAGAAATATTCAAATACCTATGGAAGCAGAAGTTGCCATGTTGCCCAGTGAACGCACTTCTATCCTTGCTCTTTGTTGACACTGCCTGTAAAGGTGTTAGCTACCACAAATTGTGTAGAGAATACCGGACAATTTCACAAAAATTGCTGTTTGGTTTGTTATATTTAACTTTCCATTCACTTTGAACAGCATCTAGGGTTTTAACTGGTGGTTTTATGCTGTTTACCACTGCTAATCAGTATGCTGCTTTTTGTCCCTGAACTGCAGTGTCTGTATTGCTTTTTGTTTAGTTATTATTCTTCTTTAGGCGTCAGAAAAGACCTGCTCCACTTGAAATTGGTTTCTACAAGTGTGTATAGTTGACTCCACCTTGGACTTTCAAGTCCAGGATTAAAACACTGCGAGATGATGACAGACGTGGTTTTGAAACTGTCAGTGAATTCTAGTTACTCAACTGTCAGAACCTGTAATTAAAATTGTAAATTAGGTCCTTGAGCTACCCATTGCCCTTCTTTACAGCCCAGCTAGAAGGTTCAGCCTCAGTGACAGAGAGCTGCAGAAATTAAGAGTAGGTAAAAGCACGTACCACTCCAAATGTGAGGGGTGCACCAAAATTCAGTGCTGGGGAGCTGCACTGTGTATCGTGGTGGTTATGATTTATCACTGAGCTGTGTAGAAAACATGGAATTTTGCTCTCATTGCTAATGACATGGAGACCCTTGATATGGATTACTCCAAAACTGGTATTTTTACAATTAGCCAACCATACCCTTCATCATAACTGGGAGTTGGGAGAAGTGTTGGGCAAATAACTGCAAATGTTTGTTGTGTTTGTAGGCCCTCCAATATGTGTTTATTCGTGATCACAGTTGGACTACACAAACCTCTGGTCCGACACAGTGAGCTATTTTCATGTTCTGACCTATTTCTCAACTCTTTATTTCCAGGTCCCTGGTTTGACATGTACCTAAAAGCACGTGAGCCTGTTGTTTTGAATTTTAATGCATTTATGTCTTTTAATCCTGATCCCAAACCAGAATATAACGATCAGCTCACACGAGCTACAAACATGACTGTTTCTGCTGTACGTTTTATGAAGACCTTCAGGGCTGGTTATCTTGAACCAGAGGTTTTTCACCTCAATCCAGAGAAAAGTGACACTGAGCTCTTTAAAAAAATCATCCGATTTGTGCCTTCTTCGTTGTCCTGGTTTGGTGCCTACATGGTCAATGCATACCCCCTCGATATGTCTCAGTACTTCAGGCTTTTCAATTCTACTCGGGTGCCTAAGCCCGAGAAAGATGAGCTTTATACAGATGAAAAGGCAAAGCATTTGCTAGTACTGAGAAATGGAAATTTTTATGTGTTTGATGTTATTGATAGAGATGGAAATATGGTGAAACCTTCAGAAATACAAGCACACTTGAAATACATCCTTAGTGACAACAGTCCAGCCCCAGCCTTCCCTCTTGGCTACCTCTCCAGTGAAAACCGAGATACTTGGGCATTGCTGAGAAAGAACCTACTGGATAATGGCAATGCAGAAGCTCTTCAGAAAGTAGACTCTGCTGTGTTTTGTTTAAGTTTAGATGATTTTCCCATCAAAGACTTTGTGCACTTGTCCCACACTATGCTGCATGGAGATGGTGCTAACCGCTGGTATGACAAATCCTTTAATCTTATCATAGCTAAGGATGGCACTGCAGGAATCAATTTTGAACATTCCTGGGGAGATGGTGTGGCCGTGCTCAGGTTCCAGAATGAGGTTTTTAAAGACAGCACCAAGTCACCAGCCATCAGCCCCCAGTGCCAGCCTGCTTCAGTGGACTCCTCTAAAGCAGTGCAGAAACTTGACTTTAAGCTGAATGATGCCGTAAAAGCAGGGATTACCAAAGCCAAAGAGAAATTTGATGCCACTGTAGAATCACTGTCTGTTAACATGATTCAGTTCCAAGAAGGGGGCAAGGACCTTCTAAAGCAGAAGAAGGTGAGCCCAGATGGTGTGGCTCAGCTGGCCTTCCAGATGGCTTTCCTTCGCCAGTACAACCAGACTGTTGCTACCTACGAGTCTTGCAGTACTGCAGCTTTCAAACACGGTCGTACGGAAACCATCCGTCCTGCCTCTGTGCACACAAAGAAGTGCTCAGAAGCTTTTGTCAAGGAGCTGTCCAAACACAGCACAGAAGAGCTGCAGAAGCTGGTAGTGGAGTGCTCCAAATACCACGGCCGTTTGACCAAAGAGGCTGCTATGGGTAAGTAGGAACACACCAGACCCTCCTGCTTCTGCACTGAAACGTGTCTGCAGATATTTACTTTACAACTAAATAATTTACTTTTGATGGAGGTCTGATGCTAATGTAAACTTGACGAAAACAGTAGCCAAAGTGCCTTCTTTAATACTCATTTCTTGATGGAGAGGAATGCCTCTGTGATTTCCACATCACTGTTAATGTGTTGAGAATTTTTTGTACCTTTTTTGTCCTCAGGGCACCTGAGGTATTGGAAGAGTTGGTAAATGCTTAGTTGTGCTCCACAAGGCAACCAAGAACTTTGGCTTAAGTCTGAGGAGTTACTGTTGTATCCCTGCAGGGGATAAAGGCTTTAAGAATTTCCAAATCAAACTGATTTTTAGGCTGGGCTGCTCCTGGCATTTTGCAAAAAAATTTATTTTTTTAATTGGCGCTCCCAGAAGTATAACTTGGATTGTTTCATTAAAATAAACTGTTGAACATTACCCCATAGAGTCTAAAATTTGCATCCTTCTGTTGATGCAAGATCCTCTTCCTCTTCAGTTTTAGGAAAGCTTTTCTATTGCTTTAAACAACTTGCATATGTTCAGATAAATACTTAATCAAAGAATGCATTATATCATTAAAATTGTCTGTTAGCATTGCACTTTTGTGTACTACCACGATCCTGCTCAAGGCTTGCAGTAAAACAGCAGGCCCTCTTCCCCTAGGATGTGTGCGTGAGCAGTGCAGAATGTCTGGGTTCTGAGAAAGAATTCCTACTAATACAAAAGTAAACCCCAGTCCTATAGACCTCTTTTGTGGCTGAAGAACAATGGGATGTCAAAATAAATGAGGAAACTTCCCACTAAAATTATCCCTCTCTCTAATACGTGTTATTTTTCTTTAACAGGGCAGGGATTTGACCGCCATCTCTTCAGCCTGCGCTATCTGGCCTTGTCCAAAGGCCTTGCTCTCCCTGATTTCTATCAAGACCAGGCCTATGCTCGGCTCAATCACAACATCATTTCCACCAGCACGTTGATTAGCCCAGCTGTGCAGCTGGGAGGGTTCGGCCCCGTGGTGTCCGATGGCTTTGGATTAGGGTATCAGGTACATGATGACTGGATAGGTTGTAATGTTTCCTCTTACCCAACCAGGAATGGTACAGAATTCCTTCAGTGTATACACAAGTCACTAGAAGATATCTTTAATGTTTTAAAGGGCAAGAAAATTGGTAGTTAGACATAAAGACAGTGGAACACTTCACAACTGCAGTACAAAATGCAGACTGTGTCTAATTGCCATACTAACCAGTGTTCAGCATGGCTGAGACTGCCCAGCTTAATTGGCTTCATGTCTCTTCAATGAACTTGAATACTGTCAGGTTCACTGTGAAATTTGAATCTATTTTAAAGAAATCAACTGCAGACCTTGAGTGCATGTTTCAGGAAATACAAGCACTCACACTGTAAAGTGAAGTAACAGATCCATCTGTTGCAACACATTATCTAAAATAAAGAGTTTATGAACTTGGAACATCTGTGTTCCATGAGTGTTCAAACACTCAAATCAATACTGTGATACTACTCTTAAACTGCTAAGATTTAAAAAAAAAATATATGCAATCATTTTAAACATGAGTGGTTTCATTTGCACTTGCAGTAAGCTTGCTTACTAAATTGTCACACTTACTTTTCTCTTTAAACTTGAATTTATATCAGAACTGATAGTGCCTCAGCTGCTTGAAGCCTTTCCACTCTAACAACTTCTAGAGAAACAAAAAATGAAGTGGGAGGCCTTAAGTGATCTGCAATCATCAAGTGGATTGTTAAATTGTCTGGAAAAAGACTATTTTAATAAAGCTTTCTATTAATAACCACCAAGTTCTTTTATTGCCATATCTAAATCACACAGTATGGGTAGTCCCTTTATCAATAGCTCATGTTTTTTATAAAGGTTGGAAAGAATACTGCTGAAAGCATTCTGCACTCATATGGTATGTATGACTTGAACTCCTGCCTTCTAAGCCCTCTTCACTTCCACTCCTTTTCTTCTGGAGTCTTTCTCCAGAGCTGCACAGTAAATCTTGCTTTGTGATCTGTGTAAAACACAGCTCATGTCTTTCAGCACAGCAACAGAGAAGTGTGAGCATGTTGGTTGGATGTGACAGGTTGACAGGTCAGGCTCAGAGGCTCAGAAACCTACTTGCCTTTACTCTTCCTTTGGATATCTCAGCTTCCAGGCTCTCCCAGTGCCTTTCTTCTCTATCACAGTTAAGTGGAAGCAATATCATATCTTGGAAGTATGAACTGCAAGTGCTAGAAGGGGAGAGGCATGCTTTTAAGAGGTAATGAACTTTTAATAGGATTATGAACTTTTCCTAGTTGGGGCTGTTTGCATCTTATCCTGTGCTGTTCTAGTTTTCACTTGAAAAGCCTAATTTTAAAACTTACTTTAAAACTTAGCATGATTGGTTTTGCTCATTTAAACAAAGAAAGGAAGGCAAAGGAAACAATGTATCAGGAAACAATAATCAGACCAAAAGTCTGAATAAAGTTCACTAAAAATTTGTGGGTTTTTTCGTATGTGGTTTTGTTTGGTGGGTTGGTTGGTTGTTTTCAAACATAAGAACAGCTAACAAGATTGTGAGCATGCTCCCCAAGGAGTACAAAGTCTGTCTTCAACTGAAAATGAGGTTTACTTAATGACATACTTGGAAAGATAACTTGATTTTCAGAAGCTTTGTAACTGTGTAAATGTCAACAGCAATCAAGCTTGGTAAGTGTTCTCAGTACACTCAGCTCAGTGTCCTTACTTGAAGTGGCACAAAGCTACTCAAGGTGTGCCTGTTCCCTTGAACAGTGAACACAGACCTTGTTCTAATACTTGTAGCCATTTCCCCATGATAAACTTCAGGGCTCTAAGCTGTCTCAGTAGTCATTGTGTACAGTAGTTAAGTTACAGTCCACCACAACCATATCCATTTAAAAGAAAAGACAGCATTAAGGAAGTGGCACAGTTCAGTCAGATGTATGTACTATATTCAGTTTGTACTGAGGCCACCTCCAAGTGCTCTGTGGAAAATGCTTTATTAGGGAATGCTGGGGACAGTAAGTACAATGTGATGCTGGTCAAAGGTCAGACTCGGTGATCTTGGAAGTCCTTTCCACCCTTCATGATTCTATTTCCATTTTTGAAATGCAGCCACGTGAAAAGGAACCCCAAGGAAACTGTGTATCTGATGGATACAGCTCCTCCATCAATAAGCATGTCAAGATTTATTAGAGGTATGAACTTCAGCATTTTACAAATTTATGGGTAACTTCATAGATTCCAACAGATTCCTTTGTTTTTTCATCATAGTCATTCCAGTCCTGTAGGAAGTAAGATTTCACAGTGTTAGTCACAGAGGACAGAAAGCATACAGACTGCAATTCAAACTGAAACTAAATGTTACTCAAAATTTGGGTCTTAGATTTCGGTGGAAAGCACTGTGCAGTCACCAAGTTAAGTTCTGACAGGTGAGAGAAGCAAGAGCACTGACCTGAAATTAAATTTAAGTTTCAGTCTCAATGTTTAAATTAATATAATGTTGGAAGCTTTTTCATATGTAGTCCACAGCCTGTAGTGGACAGGACAGCAACCATGGCAGGTGAAAGGATTATCTATCGGTTACAACACCCTAGTCAGGTGGGTAAGCAGACATGCAGATCCCTGCCAAGTAGGATACCAGGGAACAGATTTGACCTTGAGATTCCTGCTCACAGCCAAGGAAGATTTGCAGTGCTGGTGTCATTATCCTGAGCTTTGAAGGACAGTGTCTGTATTACTTTTTAATATCTCTGTGCATGGGAAAATGCATGGGGACCTTCCTAGAAAAATCAATTCACCACTCTCATAACCCCAGCCATTTAGTATTCCAAGTTCCTGCTCTCTGGGATTCTTGAGTGACTTAAATAAAACTTTGCCAGCTGCTAAGTTACCAAATACATAATTTTAAATGACACTGTGAGTGCTGCTGGCTGTTCATAGTTGATGCAGTTTCTCTCTCCAGCTATGACCTTCCCGTGGCTACAGGGAAGAGCAAAACTAGTCTAGGCTGTGTATTCTGAACTAGTGACGTGGGGAAAGCAAGCTAAATAATTAGATTTACTGATGAAACTGAGAGAGACAACATACCTTTTCTAACAAGTTTATGTCATTGAAAGGTGTGCCAGATTCTGCACCTTCAGCAGCAAACCCTGCCTGCAAAAACACATTTGCAGAAAGTTTTAAAAATTAAGTTGTACAAAGGAAATCATAAATACCATATTTGAAACAGGTTTAAAGAAAGTAAAACAAAATTTCATTGTATTTCTTTTAAATTAGGTAGAAAGAATGGTCAACCTTTTGCCTAGTTAAGGTCTGTGTAAGGTTGTGACCCTGCTTGTGAATTGGGAAAATTCAATCCAAACAACCACAGAGTAAAATGAGGAAAACACTGCTCCTCCATTTTTGCTGACAAAAAGGTATTTCCAAGTATTCTAGATATGTTAAACTTTAGTTTCTAAGTTTATGTAGCAGCATCCAACTACTAACAGTTTTGTGTTCATGAATCTGTACAGGCATCATGTATAAAATAGCTTTGTAACACCTTCACTGCAGGGAAAAGAACAAAGAAAATGTAGAAGACAGTTAATAATTTTGGCTTAAATATTTTCAGAATCCAAGACACTTTAGAAGGAGCAGCTTGCTGAGTGAACAGATTAGTATCCCCAAACAATCATTTCAAAGGAGAGAGTTCTTCTCTGTTGTTGTTTTTAAAGGGTGAGAAAGGACAGCCCTTGGAAGATGTTCTGGTTTATCCTCTGTAGGAACAGCTCTCATTTTAGAGTTCACAGTTATGAAGCTGTATATGAAGATTTATTAGTTTTAAAAGTAAAGTTAGAAATCCCAGCCCCTTCTGTAGCATACAGGAAGGTTTCCTACACTGTCATTTCTAACTACAGAATTTTATTAACAAGTGGCTGAAAATCCATAGAGGCTTCTTCGTGGTTTTCTGCAAGGGATCTACACTTGCATTTTTGATAGAGAAATCCCCACTAATGCCAGTCAGACCTTCAGCTCTGTAATAATGGGAAAAGTAAGCCACATGATTTTAAAATATTTCAGGATCTGAAGACAGATTAAGCACTTTGGGGCTAAATAAACCACAGAGTTTGTCAGATCTAAGAGGTCTAACAAGAGGAGAGTGATCTGCAGGGCACAGTAGCCTTTCTGTCACTGTCAGAAGCCCAGCTCAAGGGAACTGCTGGGGTGGAGAGGAAGATCAGCATCCTGGGACAAAACTGCAGAGCTGCAGTACAGAACAGACAGGAGAAAAATAAAAGAAGCCCTTTTATTGCCATCTGGAGCCATTCACCAGCCCTCCAAGGAACAAGAAAACCCTGGGACTGAAGTTAAAAGCTTCTGTACTAGGTCTAAAAAGAGGGTGTATACCCAGAGAATCAAAGGATACTTTCTCTGCTTTCTTTTTTTTGGATAATTACAATTTAAACAAGACATGCAAGCATTAAGCCACTTTAAATTGACTTCAGGTGTGGTTGTATTACGTCTACCAAAACCACAAAGAAGATACAGTAATACATGGCCATATGCCATGTATGGTGCTAATCAAAAGCCAGAGAAGGTGGTGGAGAAGCCAGGCTGGCCTGGATCATGCCAAATATAAAGCAGTTTATAAAATTCTCTGAAACTACAGAAGTCATTTAGGCATCAGAAAATTCTCCTCTACTGATTTATGCATCAGAAAATTCACTGAAATACCTCTAGGTATTCTCCAATTACGTGCAGAGACCAAACTTAGATTAAATTAAAACCTTTATTACAACTGTGAAGTTTATTTCTCCTGATAAAAATAAAATTGACAGTTAGGATGCAGAGCTATAAACATCTCCTACATTTTGTAGTCTTCCCACATATTTTTCTTGAGGTGCAAGTTCCTAGGTGTGGTTGCAAAGCTTTCCAACAGGGATAAACTAATAACCATTCTGTTCCTCAAAGAGATGGGCTTCACTTAAATAAACAGATAAAGTAAAGACCTCCTGCAGCACACTGCAGTGGAGGTTCTATTTATACCAAATTCATTGCAGGATTGGCTTCTTTGGGCTGTTTCTTAGCCCAGCATCACAGTCTGAGGGAAGGATAAGACAGGTTTATATTTGTCAGTGTATTTACACCTAATCCGACTGGAATAATAGGTTAAATATAGTAGGGAGTTAACAGGCATACAGCATGACCATGCACAAGCAGATGAGTCACTGCAGACTGGTTTGGCCCTGAAGAAATCCTTTAACTCTGAACCTTGAGGTGTGCTTTGCAACAGCCTTTAACTGCTGGTGATCTTCAGCCTTTGTCTGGTCAAGTTTCACATGGAAAAATGCCCAATATTCCCTTCCTGTGGCTTTGGTGATGTCAAATCCCCATGAAAATTTGCTTTTTAGAGGACATACACTGACTTCCTGTTCACACCCTGGACTTCATGTACTCCCTGTAACATGCCAAGGAACACAGTGGTGCTCTGCCTAATGATGGACTCTCCAGTGCTCCTTGGGGAAAGATTCTTTTGCAACAACCTGAGCAATGAAAACCTCTCAGGTGAATTCAGATGAGCAGTGCTGAGTCACCTCTAAGGCAATTTGAGTAAAGACTCTAAGATGTGCTTTATGTTGGACTTGACTGGCATAAAGAATACCAGATTGTTAGTGTTAGCTGCTCACGGGTTTTGGGGTTGGTTTGGAGTCAAATGAAGTAGAAAAACGAGGATGGGAATGTGGGGAGGTCTAGGATGTTCCAGACCCATTTCAAATAGTGTGTATTTTATCACTGTGGAGTCTATGAGAAGTGTTCTTAAAAACTGAGAAACAAATCACAAAAACTCACCTGTGGTTGAAAGTCAACTGGTTCCAGACCTCGACATTCAAACTCCACTATTGTTTTGAACTTCTCACTGTCTTCAGCCTGTAATTGAGTCAGAATACCATTAGTTTCCATCTAAGAAAGACAATGACAAGCATTAGTCTAAGAATGGACTGCTTTAGAGGCAGTACTATCATCTCTGATGCCCCAAGTGACAGCAAAGTCTCATTTAATAGGTGGTCATTAACTAGAATTTCTTAATCTGCCACAAGGAAATCTTGAAAAGGTAACTAACAGAGGCATTATGTAATCATCTCGAATTTGAGTGATACAATTCTGTGTTGGCTTATGAAATATATCAGATTATTCTACACTTGAGACTCTACAAGAGAATTTCTGTCAGGGAATAATACCAGCTTTTGGTGTTTTGGAAAGAGGATGATAAAGCAAAAACTCAAAATAGTATTAATGCTTATTTATCTCTCACTTGCTATATAAAAGAAGAAACAAACTTACATTGTAAGGCTTGATTGTCTGACTTAAAATATCTAAAACAAAAAAAAGTGTCAAAGTGAGCAGCGTTATGTCTTGAGTTTTAATCAGCACAAACCAAGCACCAAGTTCTTCCTTCACACAAATTTCCTTAAACAAAGTAAAAGAAACAGTCACTAAGCATTTCCTGCATCTGGTCTTCAAAAGGCAGAATTCAATTTTCTCCTGAGAAGTTTACACTGCTACTCTACCAATGCAAAAAATGGTCTGCTTTTGTAAAATGACACTACAGAGGAGTTTGGTTCATGCACAAACCTGGACTCACCAGGAGGCCTCGCTGTCTCCTTCCTGCGGGCGATGTCAAGTACGTACCTGTTGTGAACTCAAGCACCGGTGCACAAGGGAAAAACCCCCGGTGAATGAATGGGGACTAAAAAAACAAACCTGGGAGAAAAAGTGACGACAAGTGGGCGGTGCCTGCGAAGTGTGTGAGCACGTACCGATGGAGTTCTCCCTGGAGCACAGCTTGCATCTCTGCACCATCGTGGCGCTGCCCCGGCCGCCTTTCAGGGGAGCACTGTCCTAAAAACCACAGCAGGAGAGACTTTGGAAACTGCACTTTAGCTTGGGAAACCTCTGGAACGGTAAAATAGTTTTTACAATGGTCTTTAGCTTTTCAAAAATACTGCCACAAGAAGGGGTTTTTAAAACTAGAGGTTAGTAAGTCAAGAATCTGCAATTATCAAAGAATAATTCTGTTTGAGATCAAATAGGGAAGAATGGATAGTTATGTTGTATCCATATAGGCATGTTCTACTAATTCCTCAAAATACATTCTTAGCATTCAGTAGCATGCAACAAAAAAAGGACCATAATTCGGAAGAAAACAACCTTCTCTTTATCCAAATGCTGATTCAGCATCCTTAACTCACCTTGAATTACCTAAATTTCTGCAGAAATATTCCATCAGCATCCGAAAAATGTGTACAGGCACAACCGTATCCTGACACCACTTCGAAATTTGTTTTCAAATCTTATTTTTACAGAAGGGTGCTTTTGAAAGTAGATGTAAACACTTCCTCACCAACGGCCACCATTCCAATGGCATGTTTCAATTAACAGTATCCAATTTTTTTATCAATAGAATCATAGAATCGATTGAGTTGGAAAAGACCTCTGAGATCATCAAGTCCAACCCTTAATAGGGAATACAACAGCATTTTCTAAATGCATATAGCTACTGAAAAATCACGAGATGCATGCAGGTATAGAAACGCTATCGCATGTGAAGAGCAAGCTGTCCCATTCCCGATGCTGCTAAGGTGTGAGGGGCAGGTTCGTGCTCTCCTTTCTGGTTACCAGGGGCACACGCACCATCAGCCGCAGGTACTGCCACTTCTCGGAGACTTCGCCGCAGTTGCCGCATTTCAGCTGTAAGACAGAGGCCGCGGGGCTGCCTGAGGGCCGCGCCCGGCCAGGGCTCCGTGCCGGCCCCGCCGCCGCTGCCGCCGCACCTTGAGGTACCACCTGAAGTCCTGGCCCTCGGCGCGCAGCCGGGTGATGTTCTCCAGCGTGGCGCGGAGCTGCAGCGCGATCCTCTGCAAGGCAAGGGGCGCCGTCAGCGCCCATCCTGCCGGCTCGGCTTGGGTTAGCCCGGCCCGGCCCCGCTCACCCCCATGGCCCTCCTGCCGTGCCAGCCCAGCCCGGCCCGGCCCGGCCCCGGCCCCGCTCACCCCCATGGTCGCTCCTCCCCGGGTTGCCGAGGGGTTCTCGGCCCAGTCACGCCGTGCCCTCAGCCAAGATGGCGGCCGCGCCCTGCGCGCCCTGCCGCGCTGAAGCCTGCGCGAGCCCGCGGTTGCCCTCAGTCAACATGGCGGCGGGGCGGGAAAGGCGGGCACTGGTAATGGGGGGATCTCACCTTTTTAAAAGCCATTTAACCACAAAGTTTAAATCTCAGTAGCTACTTAGTTAAAACGGAGAGAAGTGCTAGAGAAAGCAGTCTGGCAGCGCTGCTGGGGGGAGCATCCTCAGAGCCCAGGGCAAGCCTCAGACCCCTCGGTCTCTAACTAAACGCTGCACCATAGCTCTGCTAGAGTAGAACTTAACTATGTTCTGTGTTGCTTTTCAGCTTTTAGGAGGCTGGACTGGAGCATCAGTGAAGATCCGGGGGCAGACAGGTGAGCACAGGACAGGAGGAAGGTAAGGTGTGTCTGCTACAACCAGTCACCACAGGCAGTCAACTGGTTTGTGTATCTGGGCTGCCAAAAACTGGCAAAAGTTTCATCTCACAGAGCCAGGCTTAATTCCATTTTCTGCTGCTGTGCAGATAAAGAAACAGGATGTGTGTGACAGACCCTGAGTGCACCATGCTAAAAGAAGTGTTAGGAAGTGAGTCTCTCACCACAACTCAAAAATTAAAAAGACAAATATCATCCT
Source organism: Dendrocincla tyrannina (assembly GCA_035047865.1). Lineage (NCBI taxonomy): Eukaryota > Metazoa > Chordata > Aves > Passeriformes > Dendrocolaptidae > Dendrocincla > Dendrocincla tyrannina. The sequence continues at coordinate 5,275,238 of JAWWMP010000005.1, read as the reverse complement.
TTTATTAAGGACAGTCACGGACATTTTTAACAACAAAAAAATCTGAAATACATAAAAGCTCCAGGTCAGAAATTGTGACGAGCTGGAACAGCATCCTCCCCCCCACCCATTCCCCAAACAGAATGTAACACAAACTTCAGTTTGTTTGATTTAAATTGGCTTAATCTTGAAGTGTAGTCCAATAAGACTGAAGACAAGACACTTAAGGTCCTGGACTAGGTAGTAGAATACTCTCAAACCTTCTGGATCTCTGCAAGGCACAACAGAAGGAAAGAAAATGAAAGAAGGTTAAGATTGATGCTCTCATAGAAGAGTTTATAGAACTAACCTATTAAAAACACCCCAAAGCCTACAGGGAGACTTTTTGGAAGTCACTTTAGCCATTAACAGATTTTTTTCATTCTACATTGATTGATAAAACACTCTATACTTCATGTTTGTGCATTTTTTTTCATGAAAGGAAGTAGCAACAGCACTTTGGATTTAAAAAAAACCCACCCATGACAGCCAGTCATGGTGAAATGCAGAAATCTTGATTCTTCCAAAGACATTGGTTTAGGCAGGTCAATGGCAGGTCAGTCTGGACTACAACCACATCTAACAGGGTGAGTTTGAACATACAACGTGCCACGCCACAGCTGGTACATTACACTGCAACAGGGAGCACTGGTGCCCCCAGGAACCGATCTGTACCTTGAAATAAATCAGCAAGTTTAATATAGATTGTTAAATGGAAACAACAGCAGGGTTAAAAAAGCAGGGTACGTACTTGGATTGATTTACATCGATGAGTGAACCGATTTTTGACGTGGTAAAGGAAATGTGCTCGTCACCGATTACTATCTCAAGCTCCTGAAAAATAAAAGGTTATAGGAGCTCTACTGCTTATGGTGTAAGTTACAGAAATACTTTGGTACTGTGATGATTTTTATGGTTATTTACAAATATCTGTTACAGAGACACTGAATGCAGCAGGTCTGTGAATCGTATTAACTTCCACAGCTAAGCTGCCATTGAGTCACTGCTCAGGTCTTAAGGCAGTGTTTGTCTCCCTTTTGGCTGGAAACAGTGCCCTGAGGGACACGGTCCCTTCTGCTTCTTCCAAGGGGCCAAGCATGGAAATTAAAGCAGCAATTAAGAGGCGACACCGCGCACCCACCTGCCGGCCCACCCTGTCCGGAGGCGGCCACAGAGCATCGTCCTCCTTGGTGATTTCACTGTCGTCGATGATCCTCTTCAGCTCCTCCATCACGCTCTTGTGCACGTAGGCCTGCACACAACAGCCCGGCGTGGGGATCCCACCCTCGCTCACACGCAGAACGGCAGCAGGAGAGCCCCGCGCCGCCCTCACTCACCTCCTTGCGGATCATCACATCGTTCTTGTAGTTGCTGTTGTTGGCGTAGCGCAGCTTCCCTGAGGGGAGAGGCCGCGTTACCACCCCGGCCCTGCGCGGCCCTGCAAGCCCGGCGCCCTCGGGCAGCGCCGAGCCGGTCCCTGCCGGCCCCCTGCCCATCCCCTGCCCTACCCTGCTCACCCCCTGCCCGGCCTCACCGTCGGGACGGAACTCGAACTCGAGGAACTCGTGCCCGAACTTCCCATTGTGCCCCACGTAGTAGCGCAGGTAGGAGTCGCTCGCCATGGCCCCGCCGCCGGCCCGGCATGCACCGCGGCGGGGCGGGCCGGGGAGGGGCCGGGGCAGCACCCTCAGCGCGGGGCACGGCCCAGAAACACAGCACCCCGCCCCGGGGAGGCACGGAACCCTGCAGGGGAGGACAGGTGAGGGAACCCTGCAGGGGAGGGGACCCCGCAGGGGAGGACAGGTGAGGGGACCCCGCAGGGGAGGGGACCCTGCAGGGGAGGACAGGTGAGGGGACCCTGCAGGGGAGGGGACCCTGCAGGTGAGGACAGGTGAGGGGGGTCTTGCAGGTGAGGGAACCCTGCACGTGAGGGGATCTTGCAGGTGAGGGGGCCCTGCAGGTGATGGGAAACTCAGGTGAGGGGTGCCCCGCAGGTGAGGGGGCCCTGCAGCTCAGTGGGCCCCGCAGGTGAGGAACCCCGCAGGTGAGGACAGGTGAGGAACCCCGCAGGTGAGGACAGGTGAGGAACCCCGCAGGTGAGGACAGGTGAGGGAACCCTGCAGGTGAGGACAGGTGAGGGAACCCTGCAGGTGAGGAAACCCTGCAGGTGAGGACAGGTGAGGGAACCCTGCAGGTGAGGGGGCCCCGCCGGTGAGGGGGATCTGCAGGTGAGGTGGCCCCGCTCCCCCGAGGGCCCCAGGGAGGACAGACCCCGCAGAGCTGGGCTGGCGCTGTGATATTTTGCAGTGTCTGGTGGAAAAATGCCCTGTTTTCCCCACGCGTGGGTGCCGTGGCTGTGACAGGGCATATCCACACTGAGACTGACCTGGCCGGTGAAGGACGAGCTGCGTCCTCTGCTCTAAAGCACGTGGGCTTTGCTAGGCAAAGAAATGAAAGTTATTCACTTGCCACTAATAAAGGCTTTCTTATGGTATTTAGACATAGCAATGAAAGAGATGAGGTGCAGCCATCCCTTTGTTATGAGCCCAGATGTTGACATTAAGTGTTCCTGCAAGAATTCAATGCACGCCTTGTTATATTACAGCCTTCCCATCCTATGCACAAATATGTGTGTTTATAGAGGTATTTTCTTCAGAGACAGAGCAATCACAGTGTGCATATGCCTTTAAGCAGAATGGAAAAAACTACAACACCCGCGTTTTTGTCTTAGGCATTTTGGTGCCTCACTGGGACCAGTTTGTTGAGATCCCTCATCGCCGGTGCCTGAGGTTTGAGAGTAAATGGACTGGGGGTAAAGCCAATCTGGAAGCAGGTAGCCAGAGACATGCCTTTCTGTAAGAAAAATCCAGACATGGGGTATCTCTTGTGCTGATCACTCGATGGGGCACTTTTCATTGAGGACACACAATGGGGGAGGGTGTTTTCTGTTGTGGTAGAGCTGGAAATGGGTTTGACAGTGATGGTTTCATTTAGGTGGTGCTGTGTCACATCCCTGGTGCAGGGCTAGTGGAGCTCACTCAGCTTGCTTCAGAGTTAACTCAGGCAATATTTACTGTTATGATCTCAATGGAATGGCTGAACTGTTTGCAGAGCTAATCTGTCCCTGGAAATGACATCATCTTTGGTGTGGTAGTGTGTGAGTAATCAAATAAACCTGTGGATTTCAGTGAATTCTGCCTGGAGGCCAGCCCACACTGTCCATATCTGGACAGAATTCATACTTCAGCTGACTAAACTCCCTATGGATAGGGCAGATTTGGCTGTAGTTTGGTTTTCACGGGCCATGAGTGTTTTGTGATATTTTCCTCTCCTGGGTAGGTAGGAGCTCTAAGTTTTCACTACTGCAGTCAAAGCCAAAAATGTTCAGAGTTGTGGTTGATTTAACACAAGTTATTGCACTGAGAGACAAACCAGTACTTTTCTGGAAACATATGGCTTTAAATCTAGGCACTCATAGATTAGGGTTAAATAGCTATTTTGGATGTCCACTCCACTGGATTAAAATAATGGGGCAAAGAAGTTGCATCTTTCTCCTGTTTAACTTAAATTACTATTTGCTTGGTCCTAAAGACACTGTTCCCTGGGCACACACTAAATAAAGCACACTTTATTACAGACTCACCAAGAATGAGAAAACAGATAGTTAGAGGGAGGTGAAATATTTAAGGCTCGCTCTTGAACAGATAATGGACTTCCAGTGTTATTTACTGTGGTAACAGGTCAAGCTCCTTCTGTGCCTGGGTTAAACAGCTTTTCTTACGCTCAGTGTTCTTGCGTTTTCTGGAGTCCTCTCTTAATTTAACTGGCTGCAGAGAGCATCCAAGTTTGCACTAAGTTTGCACATAGATTCTTGTTATGCCCGTGTTGCTGCTTTAGTTCCTGGGAAGAGAATTGTATTCCAGTTTTGAAGAATGTTAATTCCTGTATTGAGTGAAAGATAATTAGTACCAGAATATAGCTGAGTCAGCAGCCTGGAGACAAACTGACTGTGGGTTTCTGTGTTGACACTGAGCTGTGCATTGTAATACACTGTTTAGTAAAGACATCCTGGTTTGTATCTTAAAATTGTGATATGGATAAGTGTTATCTACTTGGTTAAAAGTATAGGTGTGTAAGAAGGACCATTGACTGCCAAGCCAAATGACCTTGTTGCTCTCTGAGGTGAGGTTTTCCCCGTGGTGCTTGGCTGCTGAGGCCGGTTAGTGACTGAAAAATACTCTCTGCTCACAAGACAAAACTCACTGGTGATGGCTGAGCAAACAAAAATGGGGTGTATTGACATCTGGGTTGGAACAAAAAAGTCCTGAGCCTAACGCAGACTCAGATGTGTAAATGAGTGCCTGAAAAGGAGAAAGATTAATGGAAATTAATAGAAAACAGGCCTGGAAGGGTCTGTCACAGTTGCCAAGTTCACCCCCCTGCCCTCAGACAAGATCAGCTCGCTCTCATGTGAATATTTTTGTGTATTTTAATGAAGCTTTTGGGGATTGATTTTGTTTCTCTGCTTTTTCTCTAGGTCATTTTTGTGCCAAGTGCAAGTTTATAACATAATTGACTTTCTCATTTCAAAAGTCAGCCCCCATCTGAACCTGTTTGGTTTGGCAAGGCTGGAAGTTGGGGTGCAGTGCAGTGAGTGAGAACTGCTGGCCTTGAAAAGTTACTGGTGCAGTACAGATGAACTCACCTCTTTATAGTTCATTTCCACAAATAATTTATGAAAAGATGTATTACTTATTTAAATTGTTATGCTTTTTCATGATAGAACTGTGGCTTCAACTTACACAGAATAGTATTTGCTCTTAGTTAAAAATAGAAGAGCTTTAATTCTCACTTCAGAATGTTACAGAGATAGTTACAAGGGCTGGCATGGGAAAGCTTGTCTCCAGTGGTTCCTTCTGAGAAAGAATGTGCACATTTGGACTGGAATTAGCCTTTGTGAATAGTGCTCTGGGTCGTTCCCCAAAATGTTGGTATTACATTAGAAAGAGGTATTTTATGTCACTGCATGTTTCAAGCTCGTTGTTTAGCCATTAGCCAAGTTCTCTATTCTAGTCATGCATTTCTGTGGAAGCTGGTTTTGTTTAAACAAACCTGCCAAGCTGTTTGAAGGTTCCCCGGGTGTTGGGGAGCAAACACAGGTATTTATTTAACCTTCAGCCCATGACCTTCCTGTAGGGGTGGGTTATGTCTACAAGAGACCTCTGTGTTTGTGGTAGGAGTGTTGAACATTTTACCCTCTTGATTGGAATGTCCCCGTTCTGGGCCATGTCACTTGAAAGGACATCCTCCTTGTGTGGAGCTGCTCGAGATGATTCTTCACGCAAGGGCTACAAAGAAACCTCTTTGCTTTCATGTGGCCTTCAATAAACATTGTGCTATTTTTTTTTCTTGTGTTTGAAATGTTTTACCAAATCCAAGGGTTTTTTGGTTGTTTTTTTTTTCTTTGTTTTGCTTTTATTTGTTTGTTTGTTTGTTTTAAATCCAAGCTCTGACAGAGCCTTTTGAGACACCAGAATGTCACAAACTTTACAGAGGTGAGAGACCAGGGGCAGTGCATGTATAACAGAAACTTAGATTTTACCTTTAGGTGTGCTTATGCTGCTCTGAGAGGACTTCATGTTCTCTGTTACACTTTGAGAAGAAGTTGAATGAAATTTTATTTAGTTCTAATATTTTTACCTGTGTTTCTGCACACTTTTGTTTTGCATTTCATTTTTTCTCATGCTTGTCATCCTCTATAAACAACTTGTTCTTCTAATGTGTTTGATTCCTATATTTGGTTCTGTGCTTTTTCCTTATTCTATAGAGAGGTAAACTGGTGTAGTCAGTCAGGAAATCCAAACATAAGGCTTCATTTGCAAAAAAGGTAAATATCTGCCTGCTCACAGAAAGCTTCCAGGCCTTACTTGTCCCCTGCACACATCAAATTCTCCAATCTTTACAGCAATTTGAAAGTGGAATGAAAATACACCGCTTTCCTTTTCCATACATAATTGTGCCTTTGAGCAGCCTTTGATCTGGTGGATGCAGAAGTCCCATCCATTTCCTGTGCAGTCCTTATTTGGGAAACCTTTGTACAATTTCCAGGGATCCCTAGCTAGAAGCAGGCAAACCCTCAACTTTCAAGAGAGCCCTTGCAGATAGACTTTGTGTGCAGGTGATGTGCTGAATTCATTCGCGGTTGCCATGACAACCCTTTTCTTCTTTATCCAGAAAAAGATTGCTTTATCAGTAAACGTACCTTTTCACAGTACCCTGGGGCTTTTGTTCAGGGCTCCCAGAGCTCTTGGGAGCAATAGATGGGCAGGCCCTGAAATTAGGAGTGTCAGAGACCCTTGTTGGTCACTAGTGCTCTTTGTTCTTCAGCAATAAAGATACCAGCATTTATTCTCTCCACCTTCTCTATGGATTTTTGCAAAAGATTGTCCCTTCTATACTACATGGAGAATACAATCTCAGATTCTGGGTGTTGAGCACTATTATTTCACTACCAAGGGATACCGTTCTCACTCCTGACATTCTCCTGTCCTTTCCCCCTGATCTCAGAGAGTTCTTGGTCAACTTTTTCAAGAGCCTGTTCTGCTGTGCATAACTGCTCTCCTGCCCCCAGGAGCCATCAGGGTGGTTCTGTTCCATGTTCATGTCACTGGCACTTTTTCAGTAACAAAAAAAAAGAAAACAGAAGGATGGAAACCGAAAATGAGATGAAAATGATGATGCTGTAATTCACTAATCCCCTTCCAGAAGGCATGGAGTTATTTCTCATAATAAAGTGATTTGTCTCTCTCAGAAAATGATTCTTGATTTCCAGTCAGTCAGGACTCCTGTGACTGTGAGTCTGTCCTGTTAAAGCAGAGGCATGGGGGGTGAGCAGCACCTTACTGACAGTGGTTTCACAGAGTGCTGGGTGGCAGCCTCAGGAATTCATGTGTGTATTTTTATACATTTCCACATACACAAATGCACATATGTATGGTTTTTTCTACAACAAGTAAAATATCTTGCCCACAGATGGCTCTTGGGATTAGAAGGATTGGAAGTAATAACACATTTTCAATGAATAAACCTATTTTGCAGTTGTCCCAGTCAGCAATATCCATCTGTTGAACATTACTAGGGTACTGACCCCACAAGAGAAAAATTACAGGTAAAATTATGTTCAGACTAACATTACACTATGTAATTATCATTCATTTACATTATATTTCTATTTCATACTGTTTATGGAACAGTTTGTGTAGAGAATCCAATATATTACTAAGAACTCGTGGTATTATCACAGAAAAAGGTAAGTTCAGGAAACACATTTTGTCTGATCCTTTGAGAACAGCATACAAAATTGTATCAGTGTTAGCTCTAAAATCTCAGTGTCGATGTCATAATGTCCCTTTAACATATATCCCTTTTAATAGCCTTCATTGTGCAGGTTGAGAACTGATGCTTGTGTGCTGCAGGATCCGGGGGAGCTGCAGGGCTGCTTTGGATACCCAGTCACATTCCAGCCTAGGTAGCCACTCCTGTTCCAGCACCAGCCTGTGTACTCTCTGCCCCGGGTTGTATGACAGATCTCTGGTGTACCTACACAAGCTCCTGTGCTGGGGTTAGGAAAGGTCTGCACTGGTTTCCCCTCTGTGGTGGCACAAACCTGTGATTTAGGAGGAAGAAAAGAGCTTAAATGCTTCCCCAGTCACTTTACATCCTGCACTGGAATGAGAAAGGTCAAGCAATAACTTTTGTTCAAAAAGGAGGCTTCAGTAGAATGAATTTAGTTTATTTAATAGTAAAGAAAAGGTCACATCTTTTGTTCTTCTATTCTCACATAAATTGATTTTGTAAAGTTGAAGTTGGTTTATCACCGCTTGTGTTCTGTGGCTTTGTCATTTCAGTACTGGAGAAAAGGTCATCTTCCTGCTGTGTATCTGATATTCCATGCTCCATTAAAACTGCATTATTTCTGCTGAAGCTGGAGTTCTTTTTTCTTTTCTTGCATTTTTTTTTCTGTTTTATTTTCCTCCCTAACTTCACCTCTCCCAAATCAACTCAGCTCCAACTGGGTAGTTTATCCTGCAGCCTCGTATAGACTTTTTTCATGTTTTGTTCACTGTTCAAGAGCTCGAAATTCCCACTCTGGTAACTTTTCTTAGGGGAGTGAATTGCATTCTGTCTCAAAAGGAGGTGCCATGTCAGTAGAAGACAGTGACTGAGTTTTTCTGCATGGAAAAAGAAAGAAAAATGAAAAGACTTAAAAATGTAGAGGTCTGGTGTGAAATTTATATCGTGACTCTCGTACTAAGGAAACAGTAATTTCTTTACAGCCAGCTCCTCACTGACTTGTTTGCCTGACTTCAGTTTTGCTCCAGCAGCCATTGCCATGATTAAAGAGGAACTAAGAAAGGTTTACTTCAATGTGCTCATCAGATCAGAGGTGTAAAGCCAAATGAGTGTCAGTGGGGAAAGGCTTAATTTTAGGGTAGTGGTAGAAAAGAACGCAATCACCTTTGTCTCCCTCATTGTCATAAAAAAAGAAAAAGGCATAAAGAAGTGGCTGGAGGAGTTGCCTGTCTTTTTATCAGAAATTACCATGCAGTTCTTTGCATGGTCTTGTTGAATACAGTGACTGCCAGCACAATAATTACATGTGGGCACAATTTTCAAACTGCCAAGTATTTTTGCTGTGTACTCAGTACCAGTACTAATGATCAGGTGCCAAAGGCTGACAGGAATTCACATCTAAAAAGTTACCCTCTGTGTTTTTTCCTTCTGGTTGGTTGTGTTTCTTGCCAGCACACCTGTGTGCACTTGGAGGTTAAACTCCGTGGGAGAGGATAATCAAATCTTCTGAATAAGTGTCAGCTGAGCTCACTGCCCCCTCAGAGTCACAGCCCAGCTGCCCTTTGTTTCTCTCTAATTGCCAGTGCTCTCACCTCACTCACATTTCACCCACTTTCCTCAGCAGTTCATCTCACCCTCTCTGGAAGCAAACTTTATTTATGCCTTGATCACCTTTTTCCTCTTCAAAAATGCTGATGGAGAAGAGGAGATACTCGAGGCTGCTGCAAAGGTGGAGGTAAGCAGACAAAAGTAGATATTGGATAAGATCATAGTCAACGAGCAGAGTTTCTGCTTAATTTGGGAAGGATATCTGACTGGGATCAGAGCTCCCCTGGAGCCCAAAGCAACAAGAGATGCTCTCTCAAAAGCCTCAGAAAGATAGTAGCTACTACTTTATGAATCATATTTTATTTTTATTTTATGAACATATTTTTTGATATTCTTTGGGTCTGATGACAAATATTCTGATTGCACTGTGTGTTGATTTTCTTCTCAAAGCAGAAAATGTTAAGATAATGTATGGCTGTAGACTCCCTATCTGCAGGAGCAGCTGGAGGTTGTTCCTCTTTGGCTTGTTCGTGGTATGAAGGCAGAGTGTGCTCTAAAAGGGAGATATTAATTGAAAGCTCAGTGTGTTCTGTAGCCTCATAGCACTGATAGCTATTGACACTGCAAATTATGTTGCCTTCATTAGGATTTTTGCCTTGAAGCAACTCATTGAAATGAAAAGGCTACTGTACCTGTGCATTAGCAGGCACTGCTCCAGTATTTAGGGTGAAGGGGAGCCTGCTGTGTAGGGCTCACCAACAGCACACGGGACTCTCAGGAAGGAGGGAGAGATCCCAGAAATACACAAATACACGTGCTAATGTGCATCTGTGTTGTGGCCAAGACGGGAGCAGGGGTTTGATGCTTTGCTGTTTGTGCTCCTCAGAAAGCTCCAGTTCCCTCCCCTCTGTCCCTGCCCTGTCCAGTGTCTGGGTGGTGAATTTGCCAAATACACCTGCGCCCTGTAAGGTGAAAAGTCACACTGAAGGCACAGTCAATGCCTTCTGTTCTGGTCTATGCAGGGACACTGAACTGAGTGACAGGGACTTGACAGTTCTGTGCACAAGGCTTACTAAAATCTTTGGTGAAATTACAGCCTATGTGTTGTATGCATGAGTATTCTGGATATGTATTTTTTGCTTTCAGCCATCCCCTGTAGTCTTGGTTTTGTTGCCTCGTCTTTCCTGACAGCTGAAGCTTTTTTTCCCCTGTCAATTAATCCAGTCCACCCATGCAGTAGATCCCAAATTAAACCGTTTGCTTTCCACTTTGAAGGCACAGTGGGAAACCAGAAATTCTGAGTGGTAGCTTACTGAGCATTTAATGTTGAAGTCTATCCAGGCTGGATTTGTTTGTTTGCTTTAGGCTAGGGTGAGGAGTTAAGGAGAATGTGTTCTTATGGGATTGCTTGTTTGCTAGGTTTTGCCCATCCCTTAGAAATCTTGAGTGTTTGTTGCTGTGTGTATAGGCTGCATTTACATACTGTGCAATGCTTGGTACTCAGAAAAACAATGGTTAATAGTAAGACAGGTCATAATTCTGATGACATGTACACTTGTGACATTTTTATTATAAACTGTAAGTGCCTGTGAAAGTTCATGTTCTGCTTTACCCTATTGCAGAGACCTGGATTTACCTGTGTTCCTTTTTTCCTAAATTAACGAGAACAGGGGAATCTGGGGGGAGGTTTAGTGGGTTTAGTCCATCCTTCCTTGGTTTGACCAGGCCTGTCTGCAGGGTCTGAAGCCGTGTGGGTGTTCTACAACACCTGCTGCTGTGAACACCAGTACTTTTGGACTAAATTCCAGCTGTATTGCAGATGCACATGGAGAAGCCTTGTTTCCCTTTCCTGCAAACCAAGGGAACACCTGGCATAGCAACCTGTGGGAGGTACAATCCCAGTCAGCTCTTTCTTCTCAGCAATTAGTCCCAAATACCTTGTTGCTGGGGGAAACCATAACTGTGGCTAATTCCTGGCAGTGTAGCTGAGAGTCCAGAGCAATGTGCTACAAACAAATGCACATCATTAGATGCTTCTCAATTAATTTCTCAGGGTCTGATGTGGCTCCAACATGGAACCACGTGAGGTACATGAACTGCTTTGCTCATGTGAACAGTATGTCTGATAAGCTTCAGTTACTGTATTTTTGGAAAGAAATTCCATGTTCTGGAGTAAGTAAGGTGAGGATTAAAAAAGAAGAAAAAGCCAGTATGAGAAATTACTCATCTGATCATCAGGATTCTTTCATATTGGATCAGGGTCATTCCATTTACCCCATCTCCTATCTCATAGTAGCTAGTAATGGATACTTAGAAAGATAATTACATCCTAGTGCTTTCTGTGCACCATTGCTGATTTATATATAGGTCCTGTATATCCTCTCAGTTGTGTCTGAGTTGAACCTTTGAAAAATGTAAAATCTTCCTCGGCTATCTGTGACCTCCTCGGTGTCTCCTCCAGCTGCATCAGGTCTTTTTTAAGATGGGAAGATCAAGGTGGTATGCAAAATTAAAATTACATGTTCACCAAACATTTTCTCTGCAGCAACAGCTTCTGTTCACCTCACCTGCTCTTCTGCAGGCTGCCAGATGCTGCTGTGATTGGAAAAGTTTTTCTTACAAACTTCTTCCTGACTTTTATTGCCACTGATGCCTTGAGCATCACAGTAGGATGAAGTCAGTTCATGAGGTCAGGCTTTTTATTTTGGATATTGCTAATAATAATGCAAATTTCTAATAATTGAAATAACACAATATTGAAAAATGAAGAATTATTGCAGGAAGTGTGAAAGTCAGCTTAGCCTTTGTAAGAAAAATCCTGTCAATAAAACTTAGATGTAAACATTTCTTTCCAAGTATTGTTTATCTTCTAAGCATCATTTCAAGGTGCTCTCTTTACTTAGGTCTGTGCCTTATTAGTAAAATACATAAATCCAGGGATTTTTCTTGAAGGTTTGTTTGGTCATAAGGGTTTCCATCATCTTTTATGTGTAATATTAATTAATTAAATTAATGTATGTGCTTTTAGCTAAGCCCCAGTGGGGGAATATATGCATGAAAATAAATTACCACAGTTGGAAGTAATTAATTCCTTGATTGGCAGACTCAGCAGGTAAAATCCTGAATAGGGTGATGTGAAAGGTCTTTGTTATTTGGCCTCAGTTGTACCTGGCCAGGAACTGTAGGTGTAAGCTCTGCTCTTCCACCTGACTTGGTGGCCTGTAGGCAAGGGCTGAAGAACAGAATTGATGTGAAGACAAAAATGATCAGTTGAGTCCCCAGTAATCCTGTGTACATCATCCACAGAACCAGGCTGGGGCCTATCCAGCTATCAGGGAGATTTTCTTGTCTCCCTGTCATAACTTCAGCTCCCTGCTCAGGCGCTGCCTTATCATAGCTGACAAGATTACAGTGGTTTCCTTAACAGTGTGGGGAACTTAGCAGGCAGCAGCAGCTAATCCTGTGAGGGAATGGTCTCCCACTGGGGGACACAGGGAAATTTGATTGCTGCAAATAATTTGAAAAAGAGTATTATTTTTTAAAGCATGTTAATTCACGTTGTGCTCGCTGATGCGTGGGTACAGATGCAAGTTGGCATTCCTACCCTCCTGAAGAGCTCAGAACTCAGCCCTAATGGTGCTTGTTGGCTTGCTCTGGCACCTGCTGCCACTGTTGGGTGAGAAATCCCCCTCCAGCCCCCTGAGGCAGAGGGGCTCCCTCTGGGGACACTGCTGGGAGGTATTCTATTGTGAAGCTGATGGTTTGTGTCACTGTGTCTGCTGCTGTGACAGCAAAAGCCACGTTTGTCTTTAGCTGTGTAAAATTTCACTCTGTGAGATTTGTGTCTTGGCTGCAGAGTCTGTGCTCATAGCTGTACAATTAAAACAAGGTGTACTTGTTCATTCTGTACTGATTGAGGTGTAATGAGCTGGGTACTATTGGCCAGGCACATTTAATCTGGCTGAGAATAGCCAGTTTGGTCTCTGTAGAAAGTCAACCCTTTTTTCTCTTATGGGTGAGATGTATTAACCTTCCTGGATGCCATTTTCCCATCAAAGCTGCTCTGTCACTCCCATCCTCAGCTGGGCAAGGGAGAGGGAATACAACAAAAGGCTCTGGGGCTGGAATAAGAAGAGGGAGAGATCACTCACCAGTTACTGTCAGAGGCAAAACTGACTGGACTTGGGGAAGGATTGATTTAATTTATTACCAGTTAAATCAGAGCAGGATAATGAGCAACCCAAATGTAAAAAGCACCTCCCCCCCACTTTTTCCCGAGTTTAACTGCTCCTGATTTTCTCTACCACTTCCTCCCCCAGCAGATTAGTTATTTATGTGCATGGCTCTGCGTATGATTTTCTCCTGTTACTTCAGCTGATCAGTGCAGTCCCTGGCACGGACTGAGGGCTCTGGGTCACCCCAGATTTACATTTCACCTCATGCTGAAATGCCAGTCTTGGCTGGGCCATGCTTGCTGCCATCCATGGGAATGATGCTGTGCAGGTCGTTGCAGAACACGCGGCTGCAAAGCTGCATCCCCGGGTTTTGTCACCAGGACAATCCGTAACAACCCTCAGACAGTGAATAAAACAGCTCTTAAGTCCTCACCTGGGACTGTACCAATGCCTTCATCAACCAGCATGCCATTTCCTTGATCAGTGCAAACCCTTACAGAGCATTCTTTTAGGAACAGAGCGCCCCAGGACCTTTAGAGGAAGCAGGAGGGAGTGTGGGAGTGTGGGTGTTTTGTTAATGAGTGTTTTGAGCTGGGCACCGAACACCCGGCATGTTAATGTGCAAATGGACTGTGGCTTGAATCTAAAAGGTGCTTCTGTATCCCACAGCTAAATTCCCCATCTCTGTCTTTCCCTTTGAATCCTTCCAAAGTTGACACTGCGTTTAGGAGACAGCTGGAACTGGCACAACTCTCCAAAGGCCTGCAGTGGAGCTACAGCCCATGGCTACAGCCCCTGCTTCCAGGCAAGGAGAGAAGTTGGGAAGACAGATTTAAAACTGTTTCCCAAAGGTAAAAGGCTGATTTGATGGTGAACAAACATGTTCAGTGTGAGGAAAGGAAGCCCAACACACCACAGAGGGCAGAGAGGTGACCAAGCCACACGTGTTACACAAACACTGCAGGGATCTCTCTGAGTCCATGTAGCTGTACAGTGTCTGAACAGAAGTAGGCAGCACTGTATTGGTGAGGATTAGCTCAGCCTGTACAGTTATTGTGTGTAAAAAGTGAAATAAACCCCCAGAATTTTATTGCTAATACAGCTTAAAGTGAAAAAAAGAGATGTTTTGGCAGGCATCGCTCACTGCCCAGATATGTCTGGGACTTTCTTATGAGGCTCTTTCAGTTTTTATTTGTTCTGTTCTTTCTGTTTAGACCTGGAGCTGGTTTTTTTTCTTGTTGTTTTCAGGTTTTCTATTTGCTACTGGATTATGCTGTTAAAATATTTAACTGGAATGGAGAAATATTTTAAAGTAAGAAAAGCCTATCTTCAGTTAAATAGAAAACTAAACCAGCAATTGTTTACCAGTACACAAGTCCATATTAGTTTGGTAATAACTCTGTGTCTTAGAAGTGTTATCTGCTTAGCAGCTTCCTTTAGGGCCAAGAATTGACTGAAAGGGGCTTTAAATAAATGTGCTGCTTCCAAGGGCTTTGGACCAATACGTGGTGGGGATCAGGGCTCTCATTTCTAATGCTGCTTTGGGTGCATCCTGCAAACTGCCCAGGGTAGGAAAACAATGGTCATTTGGGGCACAGTTTGGTTGTCTTGGTTTTCAAAAGGTCCCTATTAATGGATCTGGGTATTTATGGCTCTTTTATTCCTCTGGCTGATAACTTCTGTTTTAAGTTGTGCAGCAGATTTCCCCCCCACACAGACCAAAGGGCACATCCAGCAATATCTGAAAGTGGTTGAGTCTTTAGAGCATTTGACTGCCTGCTCAGGCTCCTCTGCACAGGGAATGTCAGACCCAAACCCATCCATTTCCAGAAATGCCTCCAGTTGTCCCTCCTTGTTTACGGTATCCTTGTTTCTTATCTAGGATTTCATTTTTACAAGAGATGGGGAAGGGAGAGAAAGGGAGCTGTGTGTTTAGTTCTGAGTCACTTGTGTCTCCAGCTAAAGCTGTTGTCATATTTGCAGTACAGTGAACCTCACTCTGCCTTTACTTCCATGGAGGTCTGTTTGTATGTTTAAAACAAAAAAGTTAAAACTGCCTGCTGTGATTCCAAGAACTGCAGTATTTGTCCTTTTTTCAGGATGGTGTAAGAGTGCCTATTTGTAATGAATTTTGCAGCTTCTGTGTAGGTGTGTTTTACCAAAAGCTGTGAGAAGAAGTTGATTAGTTTGCAATTCGTTGTTGAATAGTCCAACATGTAGCAGTTCAGGTTAAAAATTCCACCAGTTTTGTTGTATGCACCGTGCACTTTTGGGACATTTTCTCCCCATGGGTAAGGACCAGTGTACTGGCAGGCCTGGAGGTTTTACTCAGTTACATCACTGCTATAAATAAGGAAATCATGAACCCACCACTGTTTTCCTTGTGATTTTCAGATGATCAAAACCAATTCAGAACAAAACGATCTGTTGATTTACATGTAGAATATGAATATCCAGTGATGGTGCAACTCAGCAGCTGGATACACAGCAGTGCTCCCAAGTCCCACTCTGGCTTTGGACAGTCAAGAGTTAAGGAAACCTCAGCCCAAAACATGATACGGTCCCATTTTAGACACTGTGAAATAATCAGGTCAGAAGTCCCAGATAAAAAAATTTAATCTTTCTCTAGAAACAGTGCACTGTTTTACAAACATGTTCATTTGGTTTCCAGTACAGCAAGTGTTACACAGAGCCCCCCCCGCCCCGCCCTGGGCCTTTTGTCGGGAACGTAAGAACTGAAACACAAAAGGCACCAAGCAAGAACTTACTCTAACAGAACTTCAGTATGACAAGACAGATCAGAAATGATTACAATGTTAAATATCACCCTAACAATCTGAACCATTATTTAAAATAATTAATTTCTTAAAAAACAAATTTGGTGTTTGATTTTTCAGTAGTTATAAATCTGTAAAGGTTGAAATCAGCACTGCACGTTGAGTTCATTTACAAGGTTTGAAAAAACCTGCAGCCTTTTGCACATGGTTTGTACAGGTTTGTTTGTGTGTACATGTCCTTAAAAAAGTATCAAAACTGTAGAACTTTCAAATATATTTACATTCGTCTGTTAGTTACAGTGTTATCACATACAGCCTTTGCTCAGCTTTTTTCTTCATGCACACAGTGCATGGATTTGTAGAAACAGAGCTTTATACCTTAAAACAATAATGGGATATATCACTCATTTTTTCACTGCCTTAAAATCTAAAATTTTGAATAGAAGGATGCTTGATTACTTCTGTGTTTTCTATGCAGGCTATGAAGCATTTTGAGAGTATGTATTATGTTTGTAATGCATACCAGGGCTTTAGACACTTTCTTCCTTTTCTTAGTCAAGAATCAGCTTCCAGCTCAAATTACACTGTGAGTTTATTCTAAATGGAAAAAAAAAAAACCAAAAGGAAAAGCCCCCTCAAACCTCTTCAGGATGAGTTTCTTCTACTCAGTTGACTACAAAAACTTGGACTGACATAAAAACACGAGAAAGGTTTCTCTAGTATTTGGTACAGTTCATGGAGGTATTAGTCCATTATGCAGTGATAGGAAAGTGTATTTGCTTTCCACAGAACTCCCTGGGGATCTTGTGGAATGAGATGAGATAACACAAGTGTTTTTTCTGCAATGTGCAGGGTGGCCCAGCCAAAGAGAGTGGTAAGGCTGGGTTTGCAACCTGCTCTGGCCTCCTTGCTCAGTGCTCTGCAGGCCGGGATTCCTGCTGGGGGACAGGATGCAACTGCTGCCCCTGAAACAATTCCACATCTGCCCACAGCATCCCCAGAGCTGGACTCAGTCAGTACGGGTGGGGCACAAGGGCGAGGAGGGAAGCACTTTTGGGTTTTTTCCTGATGATCTACACGTGGCTACATCTTTGCTTCTGCTAATTCTGAGGTGATCAGAGAGGTGCAAGATTCCCAGTAAGGAAAAGCATTTAGATACAAACAAAAAACCTAAGTCAGATCTGCACCAAGCTGTTAAAAAAGCAACCATACAACACAAAAACCCTGGGTGCTGTAGGAGTTCCTCCTGACTGGAATGCTGTAGGCAATAGCTCTCCAGTTAAAAGCACTGCAGAGGATTCTTCATGGATAGACTGGAAAATGTAAAAGCAACCCTTAAGAGCCAGGATGGAAATCAGAAGCTGTTTCTAATGGAGTGCTTCACTGGTCAGCTGTCTTACCCTGCAGCTCTTTCTTACTTTGTGTCTTTAGATTTCAAAGCAAGCTGCTCAAACATCCTGTAAAAATTCAATTATCCCTAATTTTCATAAATGTAGGCTAGTAGTTTTAAAATATATGTATATATTCTTATATATATGTATATATTTATATGCCTATATATCTATCTTGTCCAGATAGATATATACACAGATAATCTATGCACAGCAAGCCAAACATACAAAAAATAAATACTCTCACCCCTCTACTATATTTACAGAACAGATCTTATAATCCAGATTTTGTTAATAAATATTTCTAAACTGCCTGTACAGAATTTATTTTACTTATGTTGATGGATAGCCACAAAGCATATTCAACATATTTACAAAATATCTATAAATATAGTCTTAAAACAAAGCAATAGCTACTGAACCTTCAGCCTGGCTGGTTATGTACAGTGAGTTAGTAGCTCAGCTGTCGCTTATTCACTATCACAAATGGGTAGTGCAACAAGTTAAAATGTGTATAAAAGATTATACATACAAAACTCTCACATCCTTTGGATGTTTGCAGTTCATTATAACTTTGTGGTTACCCTTCTGCAACATAAATAACGATCAAAAGGAAGAAGCAGGTTCTGTGATCCAAAGGAGATTTGTTCAGTGTGGTTTTGGAGCAGCAAGTTCATCCTCATGGCAGCCCGTCATCTTCTAAGCTCAGTGCAACACGCTGTGAGGAAAAGGAACACACTTGAGAAACTCTGGGAGTTGTGATACTGTTACTAACTTTCACTTTCATTTCTCGTTAAAACTCTCATTGTTGTCCCAAGTGGCAAATCTATTTTAGGGAGTGATTTTTTTCCCCCGAAATGGGGTCACTTGCCCCAGTGTTTCTAAAGAGGTGTTGGAAAGTTTCCTGCCCTAGTGTACTGGGTAAGGTTCCTTGTAAGAGATGACACCTTCTCTGGTGTGATGTGGTGCAGGCCCTTTAGATGATCCAGGGCATTACCCACACACCTGCCTGCCTGCAGGAGCTGTTCTGCCTTCACTCACTACTGAAGGGGTTTTCTGCTCTCTCTGAAATGCAGTGCAGTTGTACCTGCAGTGCTCATGTCCCCAGGCCTGCCACTTGGAGGGAGGCTCCTGTTCCTTAACATCTTACAGAACCTCACTCACTCCTCCTTGTGAGGAACGAGACTCTTTACAGTTACTAGAGAGAAAATAGTCCCCCTGGTTTGTAGAGAAACTCAGTTAAGATAGTTTAGACTCCTGGTAGCAGTCAAAGCACAGATACAAGAGAATCCAGCAGAGGGTAAGTAATCACCTGTCCCACTTTTCATCTTAGTACCTTGATTAGGACAATTACTCTTCATTTGAGCAGAGTATCTTATACAGAGCACTATATTCTACAACAACTGCATGAGCTGCCTAGAAGTTTAGGCTTCTGCTTAATCAAGGCTATTAAAGAAGTTGTGGATTTTGTTATTATATGGCAAATAACCAACACTAATTGAAATTCTGTTTTGAAACTCTCCCCACAATTCCCCTTCTCCCTCAGCCATCCCCTGGGACACTTACTGCTGGGTACACGTGTCCGATTTGGGCCGTCCGCCCGATGTGGATTTCATCTTCATCCTCCTCTTCTGTTGTCTTCCTATAGACTGGATTATCAAAATTCATGCTTTTCGTGTTCTTCCGTTTCCAGTTTCTCCAGATGAGGTAGCCCCCCATGCACAGCAAGCCAATGACCACTGGGGAGAGGGGAGACAGGGGCTGTTAGCCAGGCATGCATCTGCTGGGACGTTCCCGTGTTGGGAACCATCTTGGATCATTTTCTCAAAGCCAGGCTACTTTTTCCCATTTCAACAGCTCCTGTACTCCTCCCCGCCTCACCCCACCCCTGAACACTGGAAGAGTGCCTTTACACTGGCACTTGGATGTGATCCTCAAAGATTAGATCCAATCAGCTTACCCACAGGAATGACAATTCCAATCACAGCTGCTGTCACAGTTGAACCGAAGCCTTCGTCATCATTTGCATCTGGAATTACAGAAGTTGTTCTGATCATTTAACTCACTTGCTGGTTTTAAAGCATGGTTTATGTTAGTCCCTGTCTTGTTCTGCCCATCAGAAAGCTTTTGTTATCAAAGAGTTTATGAAGAGTTTCATAATAGAATTGAGAAAGACACACAGATTTGGGCTGGACTGAGCCCCTTCTCCTCGGCAACAAGGGGAACAGAGAAGCTCTAACCAGAAATGGGTGACTCTGCTTGTGCCTCAAATTTTCAAGCACAAAAAAAGAGGCCACTTTTAAAAACATGACATTTAATGGAAATACCATGCATGGACCAGGGGATGGTGAATAGTGCTCTTAAAAATCCACAGCAGAACACTTTCTAGTACTGACACAATTAATGATTTATTGAGCTGTCAGAAAAAGAATGTACTTCAAAGCTATCTGCACAGCTTCTCTGTTTAATTTTTTCCTTTTTTATTATTTACAGCTAAGGACTCAGTCTACACATCTCTCCCTCACTGCTGCAGTCTGCCCCAGCATGCAAGGATGGCCCCAAAACTCAGTACTGTACTTACAGGAGAAAAAAAACAAGTATAGGAAAACATTTTAAAAAAAAAATCAATACACATTTTGAGTTATATACTTTAAAATATTTGTTCTGAGCAATTATATAGGGGATCAGCATAGAAAATTTACTTTTGCTAAAATATCAGGAACTGAGAGAGGAGGAACTAACTAGTTTTTCTTTTGATACACCAATTCATGGAACTTAAAAGGTAATTTATCCTTTAAAATACTTTCCTGTGGCAGACTGCTTCCAATGTGGACAATAAAAGCTCCTTGCTTCCATGGCTTACTAAAAAAGCAATTTTTACATTTGAAAGAAACTTGCCCAAAGAGAACTTTACTGAGTGCATTTTAGACATTGGGCTGTGCTTTCCCCACGCAGCACAGTGTGCTGAAGAGCTGTTCAGTGACTGCAGCTTCCCAGATGCAATGGAACAGCCAAACATTTGGGGAAAGAGGCATTTTGCTGTGTGTAAAGCAATGCTTGAGGTCCTGAAGAACAAAGTCTTCTCTCTGGACTAGAATTTTTTTTTTGAGAAGCACTTCAGGCTCTCCACTTTGCCTTGGCAGCAGGATCTGGAGGGATTACCTGTTCTCTGAGATGTAGGCTGGTGTTTCACTGCTCGCTCATTATGGAGGCTGAACTTGAGGAGAGCCTATTAGTGCTCTCCACTGGGATGGTTTTCTGATAAATAATGCAAAACTTCAAACCTGTGTCATGACAGGGCCACATTAACATGCCAAGCACAACCACACAAACCAGAGGCAGCTTGCCTTGGGCTGCACTGATTCCACGTGTCCAGCAGCACTGAAGCTGCACATGGAGCATTTTTCACCCACAGCATGTGCTGGATCGTATTAATAATTAAAAAATTAAAACAGGTGAAGTGCCTGCAGAATCACCCATTCTCCTGTGTGCAGCACTGCAAAGAGCACTGGTGCTGGAATGAACTAGGACTGAGCTCAAGGCAAGGACTTGTGTGAACTCTCAGGGCCGTTTCGTGTGCCTTGGATGAAAACCTGATATAAGTTCCTTAACATCTGAGTGACTGGAATCATAGCAGCCCTTGGAATGCAGGAAGAGCACCTGCTGTCCCCCAGGGTGTGCCTGCACTTGACCCCACTGAACTCAGACATGAGGTCGGGTCTCCCACCAGTGCCTGGGGTGGTGTGACATGGTGTGTACAGAGAAAGACACGAGGAATCTTGTTGTCTTACAGTGCTGGGATAAATTGCTGTTCCCAGTGGTCATCTCGGAGTCTACGAGGATGGATGTGGTGGAAGGTAACTGAAGGCTCGGGGTGGTAATTGTAGCCTCTGGCACAGCTTCGGGGATGACTTCAGTGGTGTTGCTGGCACTGGTCGTGGTACTGGCAGAACGGGATGCTGCGGTTGTAGAAACCAGAGCAGGAGCTGAAGTAGGTGGAAGTTCTGAAAATCAAGAGAACAATGAAATTTGGCTAAAGCAAGTACACAAAGCAAATCACAAATGGTGATACAAGTCTGGGGAGGATTAGAAGCAGAAACCAAATTCCATTTCCCAGGTAGTCAGACTATCAATAGTTCTCTGCCTGAAGCTACAGAAATGGTTTCCTGAAGTCAAGCTTAATTTTTTAATACCAGTAAAGCACTCTAGGTGGAAGGTACTTCAGTTCAAAAACTTGTGGGTTTTTTTCACAACTTTGGAAGGTACTGAATTTGGATCAGGCACTCTTTGTATCTTAGGGAGAACTACATGGCAGTCACTCATCTCTTCAGGATATTATCAGCAGTGACTGTGGCCTCTCTGGATCCAGTATCTATCTATAGATCTATAGAGAGATTTATAGGCATCTATATATAAACATACATTGCATATGTATCTAATGATAGATATGCAATAACATGGCAAATTTTCATGATTTATTGATCATTCATACTTCTAGTGCTGGGCCCTATTCCTCTTTTCCCAGTTCCTTCTGTATCTTTTTCTGGTTAAGCTTTCCAAAATAAGCAAGCTTTCACCAAAGGGCACCACAGTGCTACTCTGTTCAGGAAACAGGAATTAGAGGAATAGAGAAGTCAGTGTTTGTGTCCCACCATCAGGAAATATATTCACTGTAAATATGAATTTGTTGGAACAGCAAAATGGAGACGTGCTTATGTTTACCTTTGTAGCATTTCTTCATGTCAGGACCCAGCCACATGTTGTCAGGACAGGCACACGTGTACTTGGGAGAGTGGGGAGAGATCTGAGGTGCAGGGAGACACAAGTAGTCACAGCCTCCATTTGGCTGCGGGCTGAGCTCGCAGGAGTCTGGAGCTGTTCAAGGGTGGAAGGAAAGACAAGTTATTTTTCTAATTATTTATTTCTCACCCTCTGCAAAGAAATATCAGATCCTCTGAAAAGACCTACTTCCAATCCCTACCTCAAGTAATTGGGCTGCTTAAGCACCTTTACAGTGGGTACAGTGGAGTGGAATCTTACACAGTGCTGTAGGAACTGCCCAGATGCATAATGAATGGGAAGCATCACAGTGACAAGAGTAACTCACTGTTATCAAAGATGCTAATTAAACAGCTATTAACAAATTGCAGACTTTCCAATAAATGCTGCTGCTGAATTAATTATGCAGGAACTTCAAACATTAGGCATTGATTTCCCATTATTACCTGTGCTTTCTCTCTCATCAAGAACCATCAGGAAGCATTTCATTTGCCAGCTCAAATAAACCTGATTAAGGGCCATGACACCCCGAGGATGCATCTTACCTTTGGGCTGCTTTAATTCATGGAACACCACGATGTCATGAGGGTTATTGAGATTCTCTGCCAAAATGGAGATGTCCAAGCCATTGAGCCTGTTGGCGCTGAAGATCGCTTCGTTCTCCAGGTCAGTCCAGAACACTCTGTCCTGCAGGGAATGCACAGGATTCCTGACCCGGCCTCCTCAAACCCAGCTTGAGCTGGACTGAACTCCAGCAGTCACAAAGTCAGTGCACAGTATTTCTGCTTTGGGGCACCTTCAGTTCATGCTACTGCTACCTGCAGCCTTTTATTCTTGGACAATGTTCAAGAGTCCAGCACTCCTACGTGTTTATAAAGTGCTAAGTGATTCTGAGGAGCTGAGACTGAGGTGAGAGAGCAGATTAGTTGCATCTCTGTTGTTTCTGAACCATTTTTTTTCTTGAAGTTGGGCTGGATCACGAGCAACAGGCCATACTCCATACTAGAAACATTTGTTACCTCTGCTGATTATTCTTTTCCTTTCCAAAGAAAAGACCTGTATTAAACGGGTATCTTTGAAGAGGCCAGTGCCTAGAGAACACCTGGAAGCTGAGAGCCTATTTCTCTTCTTTATTACTGTCCTCTGCATGGCATACTATGATTGAAGAGGCAAAACTACTGGTCAAGGAGGTACCCAGGAACTGCAGTTCTCAAACTGTATTTAGTTGCTCAGCTGGCTGTGTGTGCTGCTGCCTGCTAAAACCCGCATGTATTTCCACAGGACACACTGCTGGAGAACAAGGAACGCTTACCAAAAGCAAAAGGGTTGTTTTGAATGTTTAATGTTTTAACATCTGTTATCCTACCTGGCCATTCAGACCAGGAAAGCTGTAGAGAGGTGAAATAACCTCAGAGATGCTGCTGAGGGTAACACTAAAGAGCAGCAGTGCCTTGGGGAAACCTGTGCCCAAAGTTAGATGCCCAGATATCACACACAGCACGTGGGAAGAACAAGGGATTTAAGGAAGAGGGTTTTGCTGAGTCAAAAGCCAACCAGACACTTTCCTCCACTCTAGCTTATCTACACTGAGTGCCAGAGTTGAAGCTTTTGTTCCCCTGATCGTTTACTGCACTGGTACTGCATTAGGTAAAAGCACAGGACAACACATTGCCCCTGACTAAGGGCTCTGAAACCCAATTTTCCCTGCTGAACCCACACCAGGTTAATCGGTTTCTATGGCAGCGACTGCCCTGGCTGAGGTTCCTGTGCTGTGCAAAAAGCAGAGCTTTTAATCAAGAAGAGCTCTGAGACCTCTCCCAGTCTCCAGTCTGTTCTGCATCCGTTTTCGCCTCTTACCTCAAACACAGCCAAGCCAAAAGGATGGCTCAGATCATCCACAGAGGAGATCAGAACTTTCCTGTTGCTGCCATTGAAATCAATGCAGGACAGTGAATGCAGTTTGGAGTCTACCCAATAGAGACGCTGATTCAGCAAATCTGAAAAGTAAAACACAATGAAGCAAAATTACACACAGCTCTTGCAACTCTTTTTCTCTTGCCCAGCATGTTTTTCCTGCTGGCAGCATGACTAATCTCTTTATTATTGGGCTCCTTTTTTTTTTTTTAACACTAGTTCTGATTTTGAATCAGTGCCCAGATATGCTGGGATAAGACCCTATAAATAAGATTAAAAAGGAGGAACATTCTGCTGTGTGTGTGTGTGGGGAATGCCTGACTGACAGCCTTGTACAATGAGGTTCTTTTGCTACCAGGAGCAGCAGGGCAGCAGCACTTTGGGTTTCCTAGAGTCACTCCCTCAGTGCCTGAGCGAGAAGCTCCATCCCTCCCAAGGCTGTTCAGGCCTTGGCCTCTTGCTGGAGAACAACTACTGTGATTCCAGTGAAATGTCTTCCTGAAAGAGCTGTGACATTCACATGCTTTCAGTGAAGAAGAATCCTGGGTCCAGAACCCCCTCCCCGTGCTGCAGGCTCAGGGAATGCTGCTGGTGCTACCACAACCAGGCAGGTTTTGGGGAGAGTGCAGGTGAGAGTGAGAGAGAAGGATCCAATGTTATTTGGAATGCTAAGCACTGCATTTCTCTTCTTGGAGCAAATTCACTCATTTTTGGATGAGATTCACTGAACAGAATGCAAGTGGATAAGAGCCAACACAAAACAAGTTATGTAATTAAACAAGTCATTAATTAATTTCTTAATTACTAAATGATAACATTATTTGTTCACAGCAGTAGCACTTCAGCCACTATGCCATGCCAGCAGCATTTTTCTCCTACATCCTTGTCACGGCCACAATTCTCAAACATAAAACCAAGCAGAGAACCTCAAATCTGCGTGGTGTTATCACACACAGCTCTAACTCCAGAGCAGGAGGGTCCTGCTGCTCCATGAAACGTCCTTTCCACTCCTGCAGCAGTGACAGGGTTTGTGTGTGCAGGTGCCTTTGCACATTTACACTTTTGTTGTCCTGTTTAGCAATACAGACAAGTTCCCTTCAGCCACAGTGGGTGCTGCAGCCCCAGCCAGGGCCCTCACCAAGCGTGATGCCGTTTGGCCACTCGATGTTGTCGGTCACCAGCACCCGCCGCCCCACCCCGTTCAGGCCAGCTTTCTCAATCTTGGCTTTGTCCCCCCAGTCAGACCAGTACATGAACCTGAAACACAGATGTAAGAAAACAGTTAATTGGGCTCTAGTTAGGAAACCTGCACTGCTGTTTGCAGGCAGAGGGGCCCCGTTCTCTCCTTGTTACAGTAAAGCCTTCGGCCACTTCAGTTAATTCTGATGTGCACCTGATGGAGCCACGTGCTGTTGTCCCACTGGGTATCCTGCCACAAAGCTTGCATGGGAATGCAAAATCTCACCTTAGCAACTAATCCCTGCAAACTTGCTCCCGGTGTGCCTGTTAGATATGTGATGTTCACTCATCCCAAAACACAAGCCCAAATGCAAGTCAGACTGACTTAATTTTTCAGCACAGCTGATGCACCCCGACCACCTCAAGCCCATCGAACACATGACCTGGCCATGAATTTCAGAGCTTCCTTTAACAGCAGGGGCCTTGCCAAGAGTGAGCTGAACCATCTCAGCAGTCCCACTGATCTATCTTAAATGGCATCTGAAGCCTTAACGAGATGAGAACCATGCACAAGTTTGTCAGAGACGACTGGCACATGCCTGCTGGCAAAGGGGTGTTTGTGGTGATTACACACATACCTCTGTGTGGGATCAACTGCAATGGCTCTTGGCTCACTGAGGTCACTGTTGAAAAGTGTCCTCCTCCTGCTTCCATCTGCGGTGGCCACTGAGATGGTCTTGTTTCCAGAGTCCGTCCAGTAGATGTTCTTATGGACCCAGTCTATGGCCAGTCCCTCCGGGGAGTTCAGCTGGCTGTCGATCAGGGTCACCTGCTCGGCCGTGTCGCTCGCCTTGTCTATGTAGGCACTGCAAGGACAGGCCGGGTCACAGGGCTGGCACACCCCAGGGGGCTGAGCTCAGGTGCTGGGCTTGGGCCTCGTGTGGCAGCACGGCTGGCACAGGAACCCTTTTGGCTGCAACCTTGCACTTCCTCCTGTGCCTGCAGGGCAGCATTTCTACCTCGCTTCCTGCTATAACTGCACCATTCAGGAAAACATTGACTTCAGGCACATTAACTTCAATAGCACTGATTCATGGGATTTATGGACACTAGAAATATAATCCCCTGGGCTCTGCTGAACAGAGTTGAACTTACTGTGCTATAAATGTGCTTAAATGTACTGCAGAATTAGGACCTGTGTAGCTAATTACGATTCATCAAAGGAATTCATGAAGCTGTATTAATTTGGCAAGTTAGATACATCATTAGATACAAAGAAAATATTCACTAAATATTAGTGGCAGTCTCAAAATCTTTTAAAACACTAATGAAAGGCAGCAGACTCCACATGGATGTTTCATAACTAACTCCTACAAACACACAGGCTGATTCTGCTCTCAGTATCAACTGCCCTGAATGAACTGAAATCGAGTTATTCTGAGTTTTCATCAGTGTTTGTAAAGGCTTAGCCTTGCTCCTAGAATAACTCCATACATCTTCAAAAAGTTATAAAACAGCAGAACGTTTTGTTTAGAAATGGTTGCTATTAGGGATAGCAGCAATACCTTAAAGAGGATGCTAATTGTTAAGAAGTTATATTTGACAGCTTGCTCTGCAGAAAAGATGGGACAACAAAGCTAATACAAGCAGGAGTAAGAAAGGGGAAAAAAAGCCTGTTATTTGGAAAACGAAAAAGACTTGGAATAGCCATGTTCAGGGTATGAACACTGTGCAGTGGCTCCCACAGCATCCCAGAGACTTGCAGAAGGAGTTGTGTGTTTTAGATAATTCCATGTGTATGAACCCAGCCCTTGCCCAGTCAGACCCAGGGAGAGCAGACAGCTTTCTTCTGTCAGTCTCCCCACAGGCCCCTCAGGGTACCTGCCCAGCCACACAAGTGCTCCACACTCAGCACAACCTGGGCAAATTTCCCTGCCAGTGGCATGGGAGGTACCACAGCCCACAGGAGCCCCGGCCTGCCTCCTGCTGCTGACAGCAATCAGCCTCTGCCTGATCATCAGCTAAAATCCACAACAAATCACTGCAACAGGCTGCAAGAGCTGTGCAAATCAGAACATACAGGGGGCATTTTCAGAGCATCCATTAACTGCATTTTTGACTTGGGCACACTCACAAGCCCTGGCACATAATACTATGATGGATGCCACAAAAACAGCTGAAGGAGGAGCGAGAATGAGAATTACAGAATGTGTGCTGTGGTCAAACGCTGTGAATTTAAGTCCAGTCCACCAGAGGCTACAGGGGGCAGCAGCTTGTGTGTGCTCCCACCATTTGCCCCCTTTGTGCTTCCACCTACAAGGTCCTTTGTGCCTTCCCATCCAACAAGCTCACAGCCTCCCCTGCTTTGCAGGGTCACATTCAGTAAAAAAGAGTCTGCATTTAATGGCATGAGCGCTGCAGGATCTTGTATTGACAAAAAGTCACCCTGTATTATCAAATCAGATAACTGCACAAGCCCCTGATTTCTTTATCAGTTCCTTTAAAATCTTACAAAGTCTGGGCCACAACAGGAAATCCTGTAAGGGTAGAAAAGGCCTCAGTTCCCTGTTCCCTGCAGATTTAAGGGGTACAGACTGAACTGAAGCTTTAGGAAGGGATCAACACACATCCTCTCTTGCCCTTACCTGTAGATCTTTCGGTAGAACAAATCACACCAGTATATTCTGTTTGTTGACACCTCCACGTCCAGCGCCACGACGTTCTTCAGCATGGGAATGAGGCGGGAATAGTCCCTTTTCACCAGGTCTATCTTACGGACCTCGTGGCGATTGGTGAAGATCAGGTAGGGGCTCTTGCCTACCACAGAAAATCAGCACATTTGTCACTTCAGCAGCTGGCCCGAGGGCTGGACTCAGCTCTCATTTCTCAAACAACAATGGAACTGTCAGTCACTGATGGGCCTGCTTTATATGGAAGCTTTACCCCACAAGGGAAGCAAGTGCAAAGGGCTTCCAGAGGCAGGGCTGTCACACATGGACACACACTGGCTCTTGCACAACTCAGGGGAATGTCCTCACCTTCAGTTACACATCTCAGATACAAAATCAAGGGCCAGATTTTGGTGACTTAGGGCTGGGAGGGTGGAGGTGGCTAAGCTACCCTGCTGTAATTGGGATGATTTCTTTCTTTCCATACTACTACCACTAAATGTTTTGCTGCACTGTTTTCAATAACACCTGTCAAGAGACTTTCTTTTCTAGTTTCAGCTTCAAACAGCCAAGCAGCGACTGCAATCTTGCTCTGTACACTGTTAAAATATTCTGAGCTGCATGATCAGTAGTTCTTGCCTAGAGACGCATCTGCCATCGCTGCAGCAGTTCTGTGCTGCTCAGAACGAGATGGTTTTGCTTGCTTTGCTTGTTTCCTTTTGTTTCTGTTCCCCTCAGCCCTGCGAGCGTGTTTTCTTATTGGAGTTGTGTTGTTGAGCAAGCAGAGTTTAAGTGCCTGTGGCGCTGTCTTACCTACAGCTTTGCAGTTCTTGGACAGGGTGTCCATCTCGTATCCTTCGTAGCACTCACATTTGTAGTCTCCCTTGTAATTAATGCAGATCTGGCTACAAGCGTCTGGATTCTCACATTCATCTATGTCTGAAAGGAGTGTTTGAAACCCATCAATAACTTGAAATCAAACCATCTGTGATGGAGCAACGCTCAAGTGAATATAATCACGTCTCTCTATGGTGAAACACAAGGGACTGCTGTTTGCATGTAAATTACCTCCACACGTTTTTTTATCCAGGAGCTTGTATCCAGGCGGGCACTGGCACTCGAAACCAATCTTCAGGTCTTTGCATATGTGTGAGCAGCCACCGTTGTTCATCGAGCATTCGTTAATACCTGGAAGGGACGCACAGATCATCTGTGACAAACGAGGGCTCTGAGTTGTGAGGTTGAATACAATTAAGAGACGTCCTCAGAAATTTTCCCACATCTATCATCTACTTTTGGTAGCCAGGAGCTGGCCCCACAGAGCCTGTGAGTGACTTCACAGATAGGAAGCCTCCACCGTATCACTTTTTTGCTCTTTGTTATTCCAAACCAGAGCTGTGGGATCCTATGGACTCAAAGCCAGTGGCTAAATGAACAGGGAACCCTGGGGATACTGTGTGTGTGAGTCTTTGCATCTCATCCCATCAGAGAGCTGCTGCTTTGAGCATGTTCTGCCACATGTGAGGAACTTCCAAGGGACCCAAGGGCTCTCTCCAGGATACTCCTCCTTCCCCATGCGCTGGTTCATGTTGACTTTTCTGAACAGTCTCTCTGAGCTTTAATAATTCATGCTGGGGGACTCTCATCTCCCAGGGGCCAGCTATTTTGAAATGCTGTACTATTTTCCCATCTAGCTCCAAGGAATGATCTATGTGAAAGATTCCAGAAAACACCAGAGTGCAGTCTGTCAGAGGTACTCCATTAGCACCGAGATACAGTCCTCCCACAAACCCGTCCCACACAACAGGCTCTGCTGGCAGCCCAAGTGTGCAATTTATGAAACAACAGCCCCCATCCTCTCCTGGGGCCCTGCTAATCCAAGGCCACCTCTCTGATCCTGCTTTCAAGTGCTCAAATGAAAAACAGGCTAAACAGATCCTTGTAACTGGAACTGAATGAGAGGTTGGGGAAAGCTGTTTTCCTGGCAGAAATCACATTTCTTGCTGCTGTAATTGACCTACACAAGGTGAAGAGAAAGTCCTCTCCCTAAAGAAGACTGCAGAATAGGAGCTGTGGGATTTCAGAGATAGTGGAGTCACTAGAACAAGCCAAACTGATTTGCTCCCATCTATAATGCAATTTAAAGGCAAATTTTTCATTTATCTTTTACTTCTTGCTTCCTTGCATACTGCGGGTGAGCAGCACAGCAGAGCCATTAAACCTCTGCTCGTGGAAGAAAAGAGAAACAACCACAAGCCAAATTAAGTCAGTAAGATTAGGAAAATACCATGCCAGAAGGAACCCCATCTCAGCTCTGGAATGCTCTCACCTTCCTATCAGGCACACACATATAGATATCACTTCATAATTAACAGAGCACCTTCACTAGGCTCTGAGAAGGTGCTCACAGCCACACTGTGTGTTGTCACTGTTCAGTGACATTTATGGACAGAGATCACCTATTCCTGCACTGGCACAGGCCCTTAGCAAATTGGGTCATGAACATGCACAACTGTTCCCAGCAAAATACTACACAGGCTGTTTCGACTACAAGCAAACCCTCCCTCAGATGATTCCCATGGTTTCAGAGGTGTCTTGTGGAATGGATTTAGAGGCTGTAAATCAAGTGCTGGTTCACTTGCTGCACTTCTCAAGAGGAGCTGAGGAGGAGCCAGGCAGAGCTTGTTCTCCTTCTGCTGGGCAGCTGCTGCCCTTGACCCAAACTTCAGCAGTACATTCCCTGCCTGCCAAAGATAAGACAAGTGCTGTCCTGTCTTTTTTTTTGGGGAATCTCAGATGGCACTGGAGAGTCTAGCACAGCCAGCCAGGCACACTGAGATGAGGAGTGTGTCCTGCACCTCCTGCCTCCCATGTAGTTTAGCTTTTTGTGGGTGTTACATTCTCAGCAACCCACATCACTGCTCTCCTCAAGGCACACATTCCTTTGGGGGCTCTTTGCTTCCTAACTCCATCAACACCTCGCTGCCAGCCTGGGACTGCACCAAGTCAGCCACGGCACCTCAACCCCTGGGTTGAGCACCAAGCCCAGCTGTGCCCCTGCCCAGTTTCCTAAGACAAACTGAGCTGCCAGCTTTGTTGGGACACCTGCACAGACAGACAAGTTGCAACACCCACTCAGAGAAACAGGGAGATGTGGGTTAGTGTGGAAGAAAGCAGGGGCACACTGAAAGTGGGAGGTAGGGGCATCCTCACCAGGCGTGCACTCACACTTCCTGCTCTGGCACAGGGGGAGACTGACGGTCCTTCCTGAGTTATTTAGGTGGCAAGCACTGAGCTCCAGGATGTCATGGAAAGGGATGTCTATCAGAGACATCTCTGCACTGGGAACAAACCAAATGTGTTTGAGTAACGCTGCAGACTGGGGCTGGTGCCCACAATGCCCAGTTGGGAAGGGAGAGAGGGGCTGCCCTATGGAGAAGAACCCTGTGGCCTGGGCTCTGCTCCCTGGCCCTGACAGCCCCAGTGCAGTCCCACAGCCCAGGGCTGGCAGGAGCAGAGAGCAACCAGCTGGCATTGCTGAGGGGAGCAGCAGCAACATGTACAACCCAGCAGGGGCTGAAGTCACCTCTCAATGATTGCTGCCACTCTGTGTGCTTTCCCCTCCAAAGCATGTTCCCAAATGCTGTATTTTTATGGTGTTACCACCGTCTTACAATTCAAAGATAATTTAGGCAATGAGGCTAAATAAACTGGTCTGTGCTGTGGGGGCCACTAGTATTTGGGGAGGGGGGGAATTCCTGGTTCCTAGTCCCGTGCTCAGTTCATACATCCCTCCAAGAATAAAAACCAAGTGGAGAAGGGCACAGTTCAAACTTAAGAGATGATCAGACTAGGCTACTAATTATATTCATATGAAGGGTGATGAGAGAATAAAGGCAAGGAAAGAGGAACAGAGTGAGAAATAGCATTAGCAGCTACATGTGGTTACACTCAAAGCTGTGAGCACCAGATGGAGAAGAGGGGAAGCAGTTACAACAGGAGCAACACGTAGAAGGCAAGTACTGTACCACATTCTTTCATAGGCTCGTCAGACCAGTCCCTGCAGTCTCTATGTGAATCGCACACTTTGCCTCCGTCAATGCACTCTCCACTCTTACACTGAAACTTGCTGGGACTTTCACATGCTGACTCTGTCAGGTTGGGCAAGAGAGGAAAGTAACTAAGTTAGATGAGGCTCATGACAACAAACAGGCTGACATAAAGCTCAAGAGGGTGTCATTAGCAGAAATGGGATGGGATTAAGTAAATGCACACTGAGCCAGAGCACCATGCGAAGAACTTCTCAAGCCATGCAGTCTGCCTGGTCAGCACAGTCACGTCTCCCCAGCAGCCCCACTGCCAGAGCTCTGTACAGGAAGCAGCCTGCCGTGGCCAGAGGAGCAGCACAGGCCTCTTCCCTTTCCATGGCCACGGGGCACGAGGAGCGCAGAGCACCCACCTTGGACACAGCCGGCCTCGTCGCTGTTGTCAGGACAGTCGTGCACCTTGTCACACTGCTTCACTCCGTGGATACACGTCCCGTCACCACACTGGAATTCATCCGGCCGGCACGTCACCAGGGCTGTAGGACAACACAGTCAAAAATTAGCCACGCAGAACTCCATTGTTCGTGTGGTACCTTTCAGCCACGTCCCTCTGACACTGCTGGAGCTTTGCACCCTCTGCCAACAAATACCAGAGCATTGGCTGCTTCCACCAAAGCAACAGAGGCACCCACTGTCCTCCTGTGCCCCTCTGCCATCCCAGATCCCCCTCTACGTCCTTGGGAAAAGAGCCCCAAAGCCTGTATGAGCAGATCTAGTCAAAACAGAGCCAGTGCAGGCAGTGAAGCCTCTCGGGTGGGACAGAAGCAAGCAAGCAGGCAGCTCTGGGGTCTGCAGTCTGTGGGAGAGGCCAGGCTGCTTCCAGCTGGGAGTGTGCAGTGGCACTGGGTAGGGAAAGGCAACTGCTCCTCAGCTCTCCTTCCTTAGAAAACATCACATTTAAGATACATTTCAAAACATGTTCAGGCCGGGGGCCCAGGCAAGAGACATGTATTGACTCTCTGCCAAACCCAGTGTGGTTACACCAGGGATGAAGCCAGCAACGAGGCACGAGCATCAGGTTACTAAATGCCCATGAGCCAACAGACCACTGGAAGGCAGAAGAGCTCCACTGCACTGGGCATGGTGTTTCCTGGGGGTTTCAGCCCAAAACACCTCCACGGTATCAAGCCAGGTTTCAAGCCTGAAGTTCATTTGCCCAGCTCAGATTATTACAGACTCAAAAAAAATCTGATGAACAGCAAAGTTGGTGAAAAACTTAAACCAGACAGGCACACTGACCGTACTAAACCAGTGATGTTTGTCTTCCCAAGTCACACCAAGAGCCCTCCCTGGCTGGGACAACCCTGTGCTCACACAGGGCACAGGTGCTCCCTGGCAAAGGGCTGCAGTCTGCAGCTCACTGGCAGAACAGGCTCCTCGTTCCTGGGACACCTTATGCAGCTTCCTTCTGAGGTGCCTCTCTTACAGATGTGTTCTTAAAATCCTATTAAGGCAGCATACCCTGGAGAGCTCCTGATTCCAGCCTTTCCATCATGTGGTCGTGTCCTGGTACCGTCTGACAGAAAATCACTGCCTCTGAGCCCCCAGGGGACATCACACTTGTGTTACCACATGGGAGGTGAGAGCTGTGGTGGCTCCCCTGGACAATTTGACAAACTGGTTCTAATACAAAAATTACTACTTTCAGATAACCCAGGAAGAGGCAGACATGAAGAGAGGCAGCATCAATACCACACAGTATTAGCTGCACAAAGGCTTCACGTCAGTGTGATTGCATCCCACAGGACACAGGATCCAGGCCCATGAATGCTCCACTGGACTTAGTTCTATCCACCTTCAGCCAGCAATGGGCACCAGAGACAGGAAAAGCCACAAGTGCAGGGCTGGTGGAGGAAGGGAGAAATCCTGCCTTTAGAAATACACAGTATTCATATGAGGGAAGTTTGGAAATAGCACTGCTCCTTGGAGAGGAAAGCTATATGCACTACATTCATAAAAAGCTGCAAAGTGAGAAAAATATCCCAAGCAATAAGCCCAGTTATGGGACCAGCTGTGTCACCACGTTTCAGCTAATAATCCCAGGCACAGAAATGGAAAACCTCAGTGGGACATCTGGGACAGCAGCTCCAAACTAAGCATGTGGGATCTGCTGCTCCAAACGGAGAAGAATGAAGGAGACAAAGAAACAAAGCTGTGGTGTGGGAGAGTCACAGAGCACAGGTCTGGAAGTGGCACAGGCAGTTCCTGCAGGGAGGCACTTCCACCTGAGCTGCTCCTGCCATTTACAGCCTCCCTGGAGAAGCCCCGAGGATGCAGAGACCACCCTTCCCCACAGGAAACCCTGCCTTCTGCCCAGCTGAACCTTGCCCACTGCAAGCCTTCTCCTACTGTCTCCCTGAAAATTCATTTGCCACAATTATTTCTTGCCTTCACCCCCGACAGGAAAACCTGTTTGCTTCACCTTTTCTGTAGCAACTTCTGTATGTGGAAGCAGGAAAGGATGGTCCTCTGTTTTTGACTATAAATATGAACCCTCCCCAAAAAGTGTAACATGCAGTTAAAGCCAACAGGGTCTCGTCTTTTCTGGAGCTGGAACAGGTCTCCAGTTTATCAAGTAAATCTGCATGAGAACAGCTACAGATTTGGAAGGCAGCTGTTATAAAACCTATAGTTGTCCTCAACTGTAATCTTCAAAACTCTTCTAAAAAGCAGCTATAGCTAGATACTAAGAACAGAAAGGTTTCTAATCCTAGAACAAATTAAAATGAAGGAGAATTTTGTAGAAATTGCAAAGACAGTGTTGCACAAGCACCACAAGACTGAGAGAAAAATGACAGCACAGCTCCTAACTCGATACAGGGACTGCAAAACATAGATGTGGGACTGTACAGCACCACTGCACAAAGCTTGGTTTCAAGAAGAGACAGAAGTTTGGACACAGGCTTGGTCTCCTGGCTCACTTCTCACTCCACCAGACCTGTGGAAGTTCAGGCCTCTCAGGATCAGCCCCAGAGGCTCTTAACAAACATCTGAAAAGAGCAGGTACAGCAACAACTCTTGCTGATCACAAAGATATATTAAAATGCATTTTGGTGCATTTTTCAGGAGAGAGAATGCTGTGTTTATACCTGACAGATGAATGAAGACAATCTGGGTTCCACCTGGACAGAGGGAAGAACTTTAAATTGTCCTGGATTCACCCATAACCGGAGAGCACAAGTTTGAAGGGAGAGGGCCAGGAGCTCTTTTATCCTGAGGCCAAGACACTGACCCATACCCCTCCCACTGGCAGAGTTGCCAGCAGGTTCCCACTGGGGCCATTCCCAAAGCAAAGCAATATCCCAAGAAGAGGGAAGAGCTGTGCTGTTTATTTGCACAAGATGTTCTGAAAATTGCTGTTCTAATTTGGAGGGTTTAAATCAGCGAAATCTCAGTAGTTTTACAGCCATCTCCTCTGCAAATCAAATACAAAACAAATTACCAAAGCCCTGGTAAATTAACAGATACCCTCAAAGAGACACAACTCCCATTTACAAACACCGGGCACAAAGCTGTATCACTCAAATTCAGCACATATATTCCAGATTCCAAATCTCAGCCTGACTTTCTTCTGTTTTCCAGGTTTTTGCTTTTCTCCCCCCAAAAAAGAAAATCCCAGCATCTGCAAAATGAATCAATCCCATTTTATGGATGGGGAGACAGAGGCAGGAAGGTGTGAGGTCCAGCCTCAAGGGATCTGTCTTCTCTCTGTCAGCTGTAAGAATCGTTCTCCTTCCTGGATGCCCTTAATTCAAGTTGCAAAGGACATTTTAAAATAAAACTATTCCAGATTTGGAGACTAATAAATCTAACCTAATGTTCATTTTATAAATATACATACGTATTTGAATATGTATGCTATGGAAAAAACCCAGCCACTCAATGTTCCCACACAGCCTTCCTGAAATGACTCATTCCCTCCTATTTATTTGCTGTCTTGCTGCCAAAACCTGTTCACCAATTGTCACCCTTCATTTCTGCTCTACTCATTTACCACCCCAAAATGCTTATAACAAATGACTGGTGATGGCCTCAGGACTTTTTTTTTAGAGCCTCAGCTCCCACCCCTTTCTTTTATACTGTGCAAACCCTGTATGATGTCCATTTGCAAGAGGAGACGTAGGGGTGGGATCTGCAGTTTTAGTGAAGTCCAGTCTAAGGGTCCATGTGCCATCCCTGTTGCTGAGGGGATGGAGCAGTGCCACACCCCTCTAACTCCATGTGTGCCACATGATGCTGATCTCAAACAGAGAATTTTGAGAGGAAAAATATCATAAAGGTTCCTAAACTCTTCAGCCTGACAGATGAACAGTGACACCAAGTTTCCAGAGCTCTCAGATGTCACTTCCTTACTGCCAGCAGGTGCACCCCAGCAACAGCTGCATTTGGGATGGGGAAGCAGCACTAATTTTGGCTCTGACCCAGTCAATCCATCACCTACATGAGCACTCAGAGCTGCCAGTCCTCCCCTGGTTATGACCTCAGAGAGCCCCCTCCCTGTGGTGTGAACACCCTCTGTGGCACTGGAGTGTAAAGGGCAAACCAGGGACTCCTGCAGTAGCTAAAACATGGGGCTTTGAATCCCAGTTTCCTGGCCCACAGGAGCAGAACCAGCTCATAGGGTTGTTTCTCCTGGGCAGATCTGCTGCACTTTGTGCTGTGCTGGGACTTTCAGGGAAAAAACCCTCACGTGCTAAATCTCCACTACTCAGAGACAGAACTGTCACAAGCCACTTGTGCCACATTTCCCCCTCTCTCCACTGGTTGTCAGCACCGTGCTGTGCTGCAGTGGTGTCCAGCTGCACCCTCTGCCCCCGGGAGCTGCCTCTGGAGTCTCTGGAAGTGCTGCCTGGTGAGGCTGCTCTGCAGCTCAGGGATGGTGTGTCAGAGCCCTGCTCCTCTCGGGCCTCACATCCCACCGGTCTGAGCTCAGCTGGTGCCTGTCAGAGCAGGGCAAGGAGCTGGGGAACAGAGAGCTCCCTGTGCCTTAGGAAAGTCCATGGGCACAGCCCTACTCCTCTCACCCAGCTGAATGTCCAAGTAAATGGGGCCTGTAAAAGACTTAAAACAATTCAAGTGAAACAGCAGGGATTGAAATTTAAGAGGCATTCCACCAGAAAGCACTATCTGTAGGCTGCTCCCCTCCTTCTCCACTTGGAAATGGGAGGGAACTCACCTTTCCCTCTCCTGATGTGTCTAAACTCAGCCATCCTGTCAGGCTGCTGTCACTGGAGGGATCTGTTCTGCTGGGAGTCCCCTGCACTGGACACCAGCTCTTCACCTGTGTTTGTAACATGGCCCTGCCACTGCCTCCTGATTCAGTGGGATACAAGTGCAGGACGGCCCGCAGGAGGTCTCAGAATGAAAACAGACAGCAAACCCTCCAGGCTGTCCCAGCCAGCAGTGCACATCCTCACCAAACATGCTCCTGCATGGCTTTCTGACAGTCCTGTCACACTCAAATGGATGCCAGGAACCAACACTGTCTCCTGACCCTACTGTCCCCTGTGACCCTTCGACCCTGGCACTACTGCCTGAGTACCTGCTGCCCAAGAGCTCTCTCATCTCCTCTATCACCTTCTTGGAGATGAAGGAAAAGACACGCTACTAACCTATCCCTGCTTGGAAAGGGCTGACAGTGGTGATATCCTTGTTCCCAGCAGTCAAAGCTGTTCTCTTCCCAACAAAACACATTTGGCTTCCCCTACTCTGCTCTCACCTCTCTTAGGAGTCCTTGGCTATTTCAAAGGCATAACAGCTCCATGGTTACCTGTGGCCTATCCCCCTGCTCTCCTGCAGAGCAAATGGTTGTGCCCAGGAGCTCCTACATCCTCCTCCTGTTGTTAAAGAAGGCACTGAAGTTACAGCTGCCCGGAGCTCACCAGCCTGGACTCAGCATTGTCTTGGGTATGAAGAGTGGTAAATTTTGCTGGGTACCTTGCAGAAATCCCTGGTTTCTGCCCTTCTCCCCAGAGGTGGCCCAATGTCACAGCTGCTAAATATATACAGTTATGTAAATATTTTATTTCAATCTTGTCACTATGAATATTTTAGGAAAACATTTTGCTCTTGTTTCCTTGTCTCTCTCTCTCTCTCCCTCCTCAGGTAAGTGACCAGCTTGAACAGTTTAGTGGCTGAAAATGGTTGAAACATTTGAAATACCACACATACCAACACCAGTGTGAGAAATGCATAGAGCCAGCTGAAAAAAGATCCATTATTTATTAGCTCTATGCCTTTATCAAGTCAAGCTCAAAGTGCATTTCAAACTGGAGTCTTCAGAGGTATTGCTCTTGACTGCCTTGTTCAGTATACTCCACCTTCAGAGGCAGAAAATGAATTATTTCTTTCTGCTGATCATATATTCCCTTTAGCATGGCAGATTCTAACCCCCAGGCTGTGACCCCACCGTGCAGCCTCAGGGCTTTGAACATTTTTCCCATTTTTCATTCCTTGTCTTTCTAGTGAAACAGATCTCTTCTGAGGCACAGTACTATCCCCTCTGAATCCTCAAGGAACAAGCATGAAAGCAGTCTGGAATACACCTGACCCTGCAGGGCTGGGCACCCAGCACGTTTGGGACACAAGCGCTCCTTGTCAGGCACACAGACATCCAAGACCTGCCCCAGCACAGAGCCCACAGCAGCCTCCCAGCCCTGTCCCCACCCCAACCCTGCCGGCACTCACGGCAATCCTGCTCGTCAGACTTGTCCTTGCAGTCCTCGTCGCCGTCGCACTTCCAGTTGAGGTGGATGCACTCGCCGTTGCCGCACTGGAACTCGTGGGCTGCGCACGTGTTGAGGGCCTTGGCGTCGTGGCCACACTTCTCCACGGACTCGTCCGACTGGTCCTCGCAGTCGGGCTGGTGGTCGCACACCCACAGCTCCGGGATGCACACGCTGTTGTTGCACTGGAACTCGTTGGGGTTGCACGTCAGCGGGGAGCATTTCCTCTCATCGCTGCCGTCCCCGCAGTCGTTGTCACCGTCGCACACGAAGATGATGGCGATGCACGACTTGTTACTGCACTGGAACTCGTTGGGAGAGCAGGCTTGGGAATAAAAGCAAACAGGGGGGACGTGTGAGGTCTCCAAACCCCCCCTCAGCACCGTACCAGCCTCAGCACATGGGGAATGTCTGAGATGGAGGGATGGCCAAGGCATTCCTGTGGCTGTCCCAACCCAGAGCACTTTTCCCAGTGGTAAAACACATGGCAAGGAGCAGGTGAAGAGCCAGAGCTCATCTTCCCAGCGGTGCTGCCCTGGGGCAGGGGCAGCAGGTGAGCCCATCCAGGGGGTGACAGCATGGGGGGACAGAGCAGGAGATGGCAGGGGAGGGGCTGGGCTGTGTCTGCTCCACACCGACATTGCAGCTTCCTGACTTTCATCATTCACAATCAGGTTTCAGGATTTCACAGTATGCCTGGTTTTGGACATATTAAGTGGGATGTGTAGGGTAAATATTTAGTGAGTCGAGCATCAATTTAGCTGCAATCTGCCAGTAAGGCCCTTTACAACACGCTGAATGCCTTCCCTGGAAATCACAACTCAACATTAACATACAAATGAGGCGCTTGTCAGATAGAAGCTGAGTGGAGAACTCTCCTCTGCAAGCCTAATGGACAGCTGAACCAGAGAAGCCTGTGCAAATTAAACTTTCAGGTGCTCCAACAATGTGCAGGTCTGTCACTTTAATTCATCAAGGTGTGGGGCAACCAAAGCCCTGGAAGAAATTCTCCATTAGGTACTTTGAGGTAATTACTTCCAAAAGAATTCTGCCTCTGCAGTTTCACTCATCTATAGGAAAGTCATGGCTTTGATAAATTACAAGAAATATATATAAATTACAATAAGTCAGGGTTTTTTATAATTTACATTGTACTTGGGAATCTTTTTGTCTCCAGAAGCAGAACTATTTACTGTCATACCTGCAGAGCCCCTACAATGAACCACACAGTGGTACCCATCACTGCAATGGCAAGGGAACCTGGAAAGCAGCACAATCCCTGTGAAGGAGTTGTCACATCTCAGCTTTCAGCCAGTGACAGGAGCTCAGTGGGACTCTACTGCAATATTATCTCTGTTCTGTACCTGGGAATGAAGCTCTATTTATCTAATAAATAAGAACACATTCACTTGCACAGATGCTTATTTACATTGTCGCTTGCAAACCTGCTGGGCTCTGTTACCCCAAGCAGCCTGTCATTTCACACCAGAGCGTGCCAATATACATACACCTGTCCCCTCCTGCCCTGTGCTCCGTCCCACTTAGTCCCACGTTTTCCAGATGTTACAGAACAACAACCTGCCTAATGAGAAGAGAAGGAGGATTCCCTTCCTTGGTGCAATCCTACCATGCCCTGGCCAGGACCCAGGCTCCCTCCGACAGGGATAAATGCTAAAGAGACTCTCAGCTGCCCAATTTGACATCAATAACGAAATGTAACAGTGCAGTCCCCAAAGGAGCACTCGGTGTTACACACTACAGGATCAGCTGGTGCAGGCAGGATGCTCAGGCTCCTCCTGTACTTGGCAGAGTATTTTGGAAACAGAGATGCCCCCAACAGGCACCTGTCCCTTGGAGGAGGCAGTATTTCTCCTCTTTGAAGAGAGGGAACTGAGATCAGACAACTAATAGTAGGACCTGAAATACGAGCACAGTCTCCTGGAGAAGCATCTGAAAAACCCCATTTTGCATGGCAAATTGAGACCATTAAAATGCTCTGATTTTCAGCCAAATTCCACTCTTTTCCTTCACTGAACAAATTTTCTATCCTTGTGCCATAACTAGAAATAATCTATCAGGCCTACTGATCAGCGTACAGCTGTATAACCTAAGTGTCTTCAGATGATGCATAATATAGAACTGCATATGGAACTTTACTCCAGAAAGTGGAAATCTAAAGTAACAGTTATATTATAATCTTACCAACCTATTCCAAAAAGGCAGTGGGAAAACAGGAATATTTCTAAGGCTATGTACAGCTTGTGTAACAGATCAAGGCTGAGAAGGAGAAATTGCTTTTCTGGCATTGCTTTGATGAATCTCAGAAACAGATCAGAGAGCAAAATCATGCATAGTCCTTTGATCCCTAATGTTTGGGCAAGGTTGTAATGATTTGCACACTCCAAATGTGCATAAATTTCCTTTCACCAACTGTAACGAGCCCCAGTTTACCCCTCTTGTTTCCCTGGTCCCACCTCCACCCCTCCTCCTGTCTGTACACATTTTCCTTCAGAAATCTGCTGCGCTGGCAAATCAGTGACTGATAAACATACGAGTGGGACACAGACAATGAAGTTTGCACAAAAGCTCCTCCTCTGCACCTACAAATCCCAGCACGGAGATAAAATCACTAATAATTGCAGCCAGAAAATAGAAGCAGTTCAGCTTTTGCAACCTCTCATGAGGACTTTCCCAGTGAAGCTTGAGAATTGCTAGCTAGGAAAACTGCACGGTCATGATTATTTTATTTCTTCTTAAAAATTAAATTTTGTGTGATTACAGCACCAGAGAGTTCTCTCTGCACTGAGCAAGCACAGCACTTTGGCTGTTGTCCCTCCCCTTTCCATCACCACCGTCCCTAGGTGGGGACCATCCAAAAGGGACAGTTCCTTCTGGGTCACACATGGCCCAGCAGAGCCCTCCACCTCCACGTGCAGCCGGCTCTGCTGCTGCCATGGCAAGGCAGAGACTGTCCCAGTTCCTCCCACCCTGCCATTATCCCCTCTGACAGCTCAAATCCACAGGGCACGCCAGGATAAAGCCAAGCCTGCAGCTGCCAGCCCCTGGGGGCCTTGCCCTGGCACACTGAGGCAGGAGCAGAAAAGCTGCTTAGGATGGCCCTGTGCTGGGCAGGAGCCACCACGTCGTGCTCTGGGGTCCTGCTGCACAGCCTGGAGCTGCTGGAAGGGGAAAGCAGCACCACAAATTATCTTACACAGCACCTGGAGACATGAGCACGGGGAAGGGAAGCCCCAGGGATGGTTTGCTTCACATCTCCATTCTGCAGTCTGCCAGGGTACCTGTGCAGTCCCATCACTACAGTATTGCACTGCCTCCACAGCACTGCAATGGAAAACGGGCAAATGGTAAAAAAATGGTCTCTGGGGTACTTTTCCTTTGACTTTGAGCAATTTTGCATTCCCTGAATTTGCTCCCTGTCCTGC
The DNA here is from genome assembly GCA_035047865.1 of Dendrocincla tyrannina. Lineage (NCBI taxonomy): Eukaryota > Metazoa > Chordata > Aves > Passeriformes > Dendrocolaptidae > Dendrocincla > Dendrocincla tyrannina. The sequence goes on along the minus strand of JAWWMP010000005.1, from coordinate 5,233,161 downwards.
TCATTCACACAAAACAAAGGAAACAAATACTAGTTTGCTTTCTTGAGTGCCAAAGAAACTAATAAATGTACTCTGAGGTGTAAAACCTACTTCAAATATGAGTGATCCCTGTAGAAATCTTGGAAATGTTTGTCAAGAAGAAGTGTTTAACCAACAGGCTTCAAAGCAGCAAACAAGTGTAATAACAAAACCAGTTCTGCAGAGCACTATAAGGTGTTAAAAGTTCTTCACAGTTCTAGGAAGTGGAATATCCCATGTAAATAATTGTGTAGATGTGATTTGACCTACAGACAATGTATACCAGAGGTATTCTGCATTAATTTCTGTCTTAATATATAGAGCACAACTGTCACAGGTTTTGTCTCACAGCTGCAGCCTCGCCACACCTGTGGAGGAGGGTGGAGCAGAAGGAGCCTTTGCAGAGAGGAAGGGAAAAATAATAAAATAAAAGATGTTAAGAGAGGTTGCAGTTGTGGAGTTAGTGCTTCAGTCCTGGCTGGTTCTCTTCAGCCCAGAGCCAGGGTTTAGGCAGAGTGAATAGTCTGGTGCAGCAGGGACAATCTTGGCCCAGGCATGGCACCAAAAAATAAAGATAATTCTACCACGTGCTTTGGAAGTGCTTATAGGAAAAAAGTAGAATGATTTAAAGTTATAGAATTCTATAAAGCTACAGGGCATTAATTGAAAACTAATTTAAAAATATATATATATTTGTACATAGCATTTCTACAATGGACAACTTTACAAAGTATGGGGCCTCAAATCTGGATAAAACTGAAAAAAAATAAATAAATGGTACAGCCATCATTAACAGGAGCTGGGAATTATGTACAATGGACTATAACTGCTGTCACTGCTAATCTTTAATTAAAGATTTTATAGTTTTTCAGTAAGAGTCAGGTATTTAATTCATCTCTCTCCTCCAGAAGAGTCAGCTCCACTTGAAATTACATGAATGGCTTAAAGAAAGATAATTATTTGGTAAAATTTAGGGAAAAGCGGATAACAGCAATTATCCACTGATGCTGAAGACAAGAAAATAAGATGAATTATTACACTGTATTTTTCTGACTTCCCCCTAAAGTAACTTAAAAAAAAGGTGTCTCAAAATTTATGTTTGCCTAAATCTGATAACAGATCCCCTAAAGAATGCCAAGGATGGTTTGAACAGACCAGCATTTGCACTGGGGAGGGAGGGATGTGCTCTTGATTCATCGCTGCTCCAGCACTGGCAGGAGAGGCTGTGGGGCCTCAGAAACCCTGCTGAGCTCAGGTTTAGGGGGGGAGCTCCGTGTGGCTGCAGGAGGGGAAGGTGCACCAAGGGCAAACCCAAATAAACCAACCCCTGGGCTGGGCAGGGTAAGGAGGTCACAGAGAGCAGCCAGGATAAATTATGTTGGAACTCCCAGGCCAGTTACCAACGCTGCCTGCATGTCAGTTTTACTTAACTAGGACTTATTTCCAGCCTTAATTGTATCTAAATTATTTATTTTACTTGCAGACAATTGCTCACCCAACACCTGAATGTTTCTCAACAGGCCTCTGGTCAAAGGCCAGTCCTTAAAGGAGGGATTTGCGCCTAGAAGGACAAGTTCTCCATGGAAAGCTGCCCTCCAGGAAGGACAGCAAAGGAGATGGAGGTAAATGAAGACGACCTTGAAGCACATTGCTCTGGAAAAATGACAGGCCTCCCGTGGAGGGAATAATGCAGCGGAATTGCAGCCCCGCTCAGAGTGGTTGTTGCCATGGTGATTGGTACCCAAAAGCCTGCACAGACACGCGTGCAGGAGGAATTGTAATGCCTGATATTGTTCACATCGCTAATGTGGCGCAGGAGCCAGCTCACATGCTCTCACAAATTAATATTTGCATGTGCTCTTCTGCCTTTGTCACACTGCCCCCTCCAACACGAATCAGCCGTTCTTCATTCTCCACAGCAGTATTTGCATAGTATTAGTTAATTATAATGGAGCCTCCAGATGCCAAAGCCCCTGCTGATAAATAATAGTGGGTTCCAAAATGTATTTACTGATTTAGAATGTATCATCATGTATTCATTCCAAGTGGTTTAATTCTCTGAAAATAGAATTAATTATGACCCCACAATTTACAGGATTTACAGCATTTTACCTACAAAGGTGTGCACACTCTGCACTTTCCTGTCTTTAATCTCGTTGGAACAAGGTTGCCAACTCACACTTGTGGTCTCCTCAGTTTTACTTCAAACCAGGAAAAGGTTAGGAAGTTTAGCACAGGTTCTTCTGGCTAGAGGACTGAAAATGACCTCATCAAAATAAGAAGCAAGCCCAGTGTAGAGGGTTTAAGGGTAAAATAAAGCAGCTTGGAAGACAAAAAAGGGTGGTCAGAATACCCAAGGTTAACACTGTGCTGGTTTTTGCGAAAACCCAAGACACCCCATGGGGCTCTCACGAGATAAAGACATTATTATTACTGTTCTGTATTCTGATTGGAATACAATCAGCTGAATCAGATTGGAGATGCTTGGTACTAGCCAAAAAATAAATGGAAAAAAAATACGCTGGGATGTGTTTAGTGAGTTTCTTTTCTGACTTTGAAAATTGGAACCTGTACAGGACAAGCTCCCTCCTATTCCCTTAGACATGACTTGCTTATTAAAATGGCAATTTTACAAATTGCACCAATTTGGCAAATCCCTCAGAAACATCTGATAACATCCATTAAACTAACAGCTGCTCTAATATCATCACACCAAATTCTGCATTTGTGAGGGATACAGAAACCTTCAGGAGGCAGAGCAGGGCATCACTGAACGGGGCCTTCATCCTGGGACAGCGCTCACAGAACCCACAGTGCTGAGCTCACAGACCCCTGCGATCCAGCAGCACTGGGGTTCTGGGGGTTATCCATTTCCTGCATGGCCAGGAGTTAAGTTTTGCCATGGCAGAGTTAAATCACAGGCCCCTTGCCAGGAAAAGTCTGTTCCACGAACCTCACCTCCCATCCATTGGGCAGATTCCCACCCTGGGCTTTATCCAACCTGCCTGATTTCTCTCTCCATTGCTTTCTGGTTCCTTATGTCCAGCTCAGGGAAGACTTGAGCAGAATCCCAAAAGCTACCCTCCAGCCACGCTGGCAGATGACAGCAACATGGTCTATTCTCAGAAATGTGGGAAAGGCATGGAACTCAAACCCACATCTGTTGTTCCACAGCTACACCCCTGGCCTGCTGCTCCCTCCTGACCCACACATCCCTAGGCACAGGGATGGTACCAGTTTAACCAGCTGGAAAGCCGAGCCATTCCACCAGAATCAAGTCTTTCATGCTGCCAAAACTAAGAAGGGAATCCTGGAGGTTTGTACCCATCCACAATACATATTTATTAGAACAAGTGACTGACACTACAAAGCTATGAGCACTGCCACTGCTCGTGCAGTCCCTCTCACACCGTGACAACTGTGCACAGCTCAAAGGCACCTACAGAGAAAGAAAATAATCTTGGGTTTTAGCTAGAATTCCTCACTGATGGAACCACCACACAGGCCTAACTGTGAAAAGCAGAGCAAGGAAAAGCCACATGTGCCACCCTGAGGAAAGCTCTCTGAACCAGTGGGTTGGACAGGCGAGGCAGAGAAAAGCCTGGCTTTAACATGCTAATCTGGGGGCCACAGCAGCCCAGCTCACAGGTTTGAACTCTGCTGAGCAACAAGGGACAAAGTGGTGCTCACACTGCAAGCAACGAGGTCACTGCCCCATAAAATTCCCCTTTCCACTAATTTACTTTTCCAGGTGGGTATTCTTTGTAAGAGGAGACACTCTTGCTTCACTTTTAGACTTAAATATTCACTGCATTTAGAACAAGGCACTATTAACTCTTCTGGAGCACAGACAAAACAAGGAAAGGCTGAGAGTTGTCACATCTCATCCCCCAGTTTACCCAAGTGTGTCTCACATGTCTCTAGGAACAGCAATCCAAAGTGAGCTTGAAGGTAGGCTCGATAACAATTAAAGAGATGCTTTCCAAAGAAAACAGTTTGCAAGGCAACTGAAGGGAGAAGTACCTTAAAAAAGCAGCACCAGGGATACAATGAGGCAATTGGCAGAATTTGGTGTAGCCAGATTCAAAGTTATGAATATAAGCACACACTATAATGGCCAAGTCTACACATACAAGACCCCTGAGGTGATTTTGGGAGGGGGAGAGACTGACAGACTGTTCAGGAAACAACCAGCCCCTGGTTATTCCCCTTAATGTGATATTAGGGAGCACGGCTATTTTGTGATGTAAACAACATACCTGCCTATGTACCCACAGTTTCAGAAAAGAATAGCAACAGCTTTCTGCAAAAATGTATTAGATTACCTACTCAGATGGAAAATCTAATCACTGAGTGCCACTCACTGCAATTAAAACTGCAAGGGTCATGTGCTGACTGTGCTCACATTAACAGCAGTGAGATTCCTGTGACATTAGGGTTTGTCTTTCGGTGTCTGTGGCTTTGAAATAGAAGGCACGTGAGCTGAGATGAAGACTCAGTTGTACAAAGTCAGCAATTATTTTAAAACTTGTTGGACAGAAGTAGTGGAATGAAGTGCATTCTATTGTGAGCTAAACCTTTCCCTCTACGTTTTATCAAATAAATAAATTTATTTGCAAAACATACGCATAGTTAAGCCAACCATTTCACTTTCCTCTGCAGGAAACTAGTGTATTTCAGCCACTAAGATAACTTCAGATATTGTTTTATCTGTTAACATGACTCATAACCCAACTTCTTTGCTTTAGCACCACACACGACAGGGTCCCCTTGTGCGCAGGACCGAGCTGGGTTCCAGCTCATCGATTTGGATCCAGGCTCCAGCTCATCTGCTCAGGAAGCAGAGCTGGGAAGCACTCCTTAATTATTGTGACACACAAGTCCTGGTGGCCACTGCAGGATGGGGCTCCTGCCCATGGATCTGCCATGGAAACACCATCACTGGCACTGCCGGATACAGGAGAGCTCCCTTAATAAACTCCAACAGATTCTGGCTCTTTGGATGAACGGGCCTAAATTACAGTTCCATTCTTAGGAAGAAAACACTTCAGGGATGTGAAATGCAATCGTATTTGGCAATAAATGATGTAATTTCTTGACTATTTCAACTCCAGGAGCTCTAGGTATTGACAGCCAGACTGCTTCACAGATAAACATAATTACAGGCCAATTACTGCTCCCCTGACACCACACTGTGAGATTGGAAAGAAGAACCAAGACAACGTCTCCAGCTGAAGTGCAGAAGAGCAGCAGGCCAAAGCTCTTGTGGGTGTGCACAGGTATCATGCAGTCCACCAGTACTAAGCTTTTGTTTTAATTATCCACAAATCTTTGCATAAAATCAGCTCTTTCACACTACTCTTCCACAACTCTGTGAAAAACACATTTAGGGTATGAAAAGTGCTCGAACTGTGCTCTTTGCACCCACTCTTCCTCCTCGTGCTCCTGCAGAGAGAGCAAAAACACCACATTCTGAAGTGTCTTGTTTTTATATTGTGTTTTCATCTACTATGCTTTAAGGCATAAATTATTCATGAACATACTGATATACAATTTGTCTGTAAGGGAGGGATCAGCACACTGGTCACCACCAAAGGTGCTGTGGGGAGCGAGGCCCCTCTCAGTGCTGGGGAACTCCACTTGCTGCATGTTCCACAAGGCTGCTTCTTCAAACCTCAGCTCAAGAGACAGCAGCAGGGAGCACAGAGCCATTCCCCTCTCCTTCTGCAGGTAGAGCCAGGGCTTTAGGGTTTAACTCCTGATTTACACAATGACTGTCTTACCTCTAACCTGAGTTCATGCATTATTTTACATTTAATTACAACGAGCATCCAACACATTAAAAATGCAACTACCCCCACTTTTCCTGTCAGCGTGCAATTAAAAGTAACTACCAATCTCATTTTTCTTGCTGTTTTGTTCTGAAGGAACTCAGGACAAATATGATTATAGGCTGAGATTTTTCCTAAATAACAATGGGGATTTTCCTGCAAATTACTCCTGCTTTCGAAGGAGCTCTAATACTTTAAGCAGTGATAAAGTGGCAGCTGTACATGTTTAATTTCTGAGAGCCAGGGCATAATGCACAAGCATTAATCCCTCCAGCTGTCCAGTAATTAAACATCATGTAAAGCCCAGAGGATATCATTGCTCTGCTACCTTATTTATGAAGGACTTTCATTTGTTACATCTAGTAATTCTTTTTTTCCTTCTTGGAAATAACTGTAGATTCCTCCACCATGGAAAGTGTCCTCAAGTTACAGCTCCCTTCTGTACAATGGCAGGAATTTCAGGCCAGCCATGTGTCTTTACATCACATGCTAAAATAATCACCAGTAGTGACAGTAGATGAGTATTTCCTTTGCAGGCATGAATGCAATACAATGGACTTTAACCCCTTTAAAATTTTGGTGGGTTTCTCAGGGACAATATATGGCCAAATCTGACCCTTTGGGTTTGACTTCCCTCTGAGCTGACTGAGGGACAGCACATCACTGTGCAAATGGCCTGTTGATGAAGGGAGTGAACAGAATTCCTAATTTTGACAAAAGCAAATATTCACCATAGTGGAATGGAAGAAAAAATTAGTGCCACACCAACACCAAGGCAAAAGCTCTCAGCAGGATCAGTGGAGATCTGGAACGAAGAGAATCAGTGTGGTCAGATCCCCACTGGCAGCACTGGGAGTGGGACTCCTGCAAAACACAGGTACCTTCTCCTGCACGAGGAAAGTGATGCTGAGAGGACATGACACTCTTTATTGTCACAGGACAATGATAAAAGATGGTAAAACAATTTCCCTGTCAACAGAAAGGTCACTGCGTGTGAGTGCAGGGGCAGGAGCAGAGTGGAGGAAGGTGCCTTTAAATCAGCTTTGCAGTTTCCCCACTTCAGCAGTTCGTCAGCAGGTGGATGTGCTGGAGGGATCAGAACAGCTTTAGCCTGGTTTCCACTCTGCCTTCTGCCAGTGGCTCCCAGGTGACCCTCAGGTGGGGGCTGCAAGGAGCTGAAGTTTTCTGCACTTGGACCTTCCAAGAAAAGGAGCCCTCACTTGAAGGCACTGCTGCTTTTTATGGAGCTCTTTTTTTTGTAAGCTTTTTTTGTGTGCCTAGAGCTTTGCTAGGAAAAAGTGGAAAGCTGAGGATTTTGTAAGTTATATCTATTGATATATACATGCAACATGGAAACATGAAGGCTGTGAGCTGCCACAGCAAGCACACACAGCTTACAGCTGAGCATGACTCTGCTTACTGTTGTTTCCCTAACTAATTAAAAAAACTTTATGCAGTTTGTCCCCTTTTATTCTGGCGTATCATCATATCAAAAGGCTGAAAATCTAGAACTAATTCTGAGACATATGGTCAGCAGGGAAAAGCCAGAGGACCAGCGTCCAAAAGAAGATGCTCTCAGTAATGGGGCTGTCACTGTCACGAGACTCCTGCTGGAATTCCTGGCTCTCATCCTTGGCCAGCTCTGTGAGGTCACTGCAAGGATGCCCATTACCTGCACAAGTTCCCATGGATCAGCTTCCCTGGGCTATAGTTTAGCAGAATAAACCATGGTATGGGTAAATAGCTTATTATTAAACCACCATATCAACAAATACATAATTTCCCTGCATCTGACTATTAGCAAAGGTAAGAATTGCCAAATTCCAACTCCTTATCTGCCAGACAGAATTTCCATACTGACTACAGGACATGGCCCAGGTGAGAACCAGTTTTTTACTTCTTTTCCTATACTCTTACCTTAAAAGGCAGGTATTTGCTTTTTCAGAAGTTGCCTGTGCACTGGAAGTCAGCAGTGTTCTTAAAGCCTACCTGCTGCAAGGAAGTTACTTAGGCAGACAGGCACTTACCTACCTATGTGCAAGGATTAATGCCTGCAATTAATCCCTGGTGCAATTACAGCCTGGGCAGACAAATCCGGATCCCTAATCACTGCTGCTTTATCCACTGCAGGTTCAAGAGTTTGCAGTTTCCATTGCTTCCTTGGAAAGTTCCTCAGCAGGGTGAAAATCCCACCGTTTTCCCTCCTTGTTCATGGGTGACACCATCAGTAAAGTGCCTTACTGTCCCCTGGAAGCGGCTTCCAAGCAGTAGGATGGGGCCAGTGCCCAGAATGCTTATGAAAATAGTTGCTTTCCTAATACTAGTACCAGACCAGGCCTAAGAGGCCAGCAAAGGCTGGTTTACACATCTCTGTAGTTTTTATTTGAATAGGTACCATCTATCAAAGTGCTGTTTGTCACCACAGACAAACAAGGCAAACAAGATTCTTATTTCAGACTCTTACACCTAAGCTGGCTTTTTATAGGGCTGGATTGTACAGGGGGACACAAGCAAATCAAAGGAAATATTTGAGTTCTTTGTTGTTTCAGAGGATGCATTTTTTTCAGCACACCTGAGCTCAGGTAAGGTCAGAGCTTGCTGTCTGCTGCTGAACCCTTTGCCTAAAGAACAGCACAAAAACTGCAAAATCTCTCCCTCCCTGAAGAAAGGTACTCTGAGCACTGCTGTGACAAACCCTTTTCAGATCACACACGGTGCTAATGGAAACAGCCAGTCTTCAACAGTGACCAAAGGCAAAGGAGAGGGATGCAGAGCACCACTTTGTTTCCATTTATACAAGACAATGCACCAAAACCATGGCTGATACAAAGCACAAAGGAGAATCCAACCCAAACAAAACATTCTCTTATTCAGATTCCATCCTCTTGTCCCTGAAATTCTGAACAGCTGCTTTCTCCCCCCAGCTGGCTGTGCCAGTGTTTACACTGGATAAATTTCACATTGATTCAAAAAGCAATTGCATCATTCTGGGAAGAAAAATCCGTCAAGAACTATCAAGCCCAGAACAGTATCTGGAAAGCAAACTACCTGAGGAGGAACCACCATAAAACACTTGCCCTGTTCTCAGTTTTGGATGATTGTACTACCATAACCAAGTGTGTTTCAAGTGTCACAGAAGGTTAAAGGAATAGCTTTATTAACAGGGATTCAGAAAGAGCTTAGGGGTTTTCTTCTGGGTACCCTCACACTATCCTCAAGTCATCATTACTGTCCATGTAGGCTCTCACCACAGAAATTATTCTGAGCACAAATAAACTCCCTTCCAACCATTTATCCAGCAAGACGTGTGTGCCACAGAGCCCCTGTGAGGGTGCTCTGCTCCAGGGCCTGCAGGTGACAGTGCTGAAGCTTCTTTTCAAATGAGAACAAAAACATGAGTGCAGAGACTAAAACAACAGGAAAAAAGAAAGAAAAAGAAGAGGTCTGAGCTGAGCAGGATACTGTGTGCTGCTGAGATAAGAGAAAACAGAGACAGGAGGATTCTAAACAGAGAAGAAATGGGAATGTTCACAGAGTATCAGTGGATAGGCTTAGTGAGGTTTATCAGATTTGGATAAGAGGGGATAGCTATCAATCCTCCACAAGCTCTCGGAGTTTAAACTGCTAACACACTTGTTCTCATCCATGAGGAGAAGACCATAATTTGACAAGCAACCTCCCTGACAATGCTGCCACCACAGCCATGCAGCAGTGAGTGCAATGCCTCTGGAAGGTGCTGAGTGGAGACCTCAGGACTGGAAGCTCCTGATGTTTGCACCCACCTGGGATGCTCCACGTTTGCCTGTCAGTGCCTTTTGGCCTGGTCCTCTTGCCAGAGAATGGCCCATCCCACATTCAGACCCAGAAGAGGTTCCCAGGGTGCTCCCACCAACGTGGGGACAACACTCAGCCATTAGAAATTAAGGAAAGCCACTAATTAATTTCTCACAAGTTACACAACAACCATCAGAAGGTGGTAATTTGTCCTTGGACTGAATTTGCATTTTAAGAACCTGCACATGCACTAAAAGTGTGGAAGACAAGACTAGAGATGCTGAAACATCCAGAACAGGAACACTGAGCTATTTCCAAATCCATTAATAGCATCATTATGCTGAAATTATGTGGCATTCAGAGCATATTTACATTCATTTTGGGAGTTACCTAAAGCCCACAAAAAAAGTTGTTCAAGGCAATTTCTAGTAGATTTTTGTTATAAATAAAAGACTCCATGAGACAACCCCTCCTGGTGTGAGCAGCAGCAGCATTAAACCAGGGGAGGAACCTCCAGTGTAAAATTGCTCTAATTTCACTAACTCATATTGGGAAAAAGAATAATTTTTTCAATAGCAGTTACAATTATCTTCTGAACTTGCCTCTAATTCAAGCTTCCCATTCAAAGAAGAAAAATAATATGCTACAGAGAGAACATTTGAAGAGTTTCACACAGAAAACAAATAAAAGGAAAAAGTAAAAAAAAGGACTAAGAAAAATATTTTTACAATGAGTACCAAACAGTGGAACAGAAAGCAAAAGAGGGGAAAAATAAAAGCTTCAGTAAGATTTTGTTTGCTAAAGCTGACTGCAAAGAAATAAATTTATCCACAGCATTTTACCCAGAACCACAAAATGTTCACGTAAAACATATTTTGTGATACAACTTCAGTGAGAAGATATAATGTGGATTATGAACTGGGTAGGCATTAGAGCCCAAATTCAGCTTTCCAATGAGGAAACATCGATGTGTGCCTGTGTGTAATCATTCAACCCTTTCCCAGTAATCTGGAAGTAAAGATAACATTGCTGATATCACATGCAACACGCCAGAAATATTGATGGATGGGTAAATACACAGAACATTAGATTCTTAACAGCCTGGGATCATTTGCATACAAGGAATTTAGTAAGAACAGAATTTAGAACACTATTAGAAAGGTGATTGCACTTCTGCAGACTGGTAAGATTGATATTCCCTAAACTCTGGTGGTCTGTATGAAAAGAAAGTTTGAAAATCAGCTGGAATACCAAAGGAAACCACAAAAATGAGTCAAGCATTCATTCAAAAGAAAATATTTGACAAGAAGAAGCATAAAGAACTAAATATGATTAGTCTATCAAAAAGACAGTTTGAGGAATGGCTTGATTACACAGAGTAGGAGTTTCCACAGAGTGGAAGCATTGTTAAAGAGCTCTTTCATTCAGCAGAGAAAAGCCTAATAAAAGGCAGTGGCCATTTGGGGACTGAATTTAAAGCAGTTAGGGTGCACAGTATATCACTCTCTCTCTGTCCAGCAACACCAACAAGCTGTCAGTAAAGCAATGGCCAGGCCTGTCCGTTCCAGCCCAGCAGAAGGCTCGGTCTGGGGGACCAGGCTCTGCAGGGAAAAGGATGCTGAGCTGCTGGGCTACCCCACAGGGAGGTTTGAACACTGTATTCCAGCCCTTTCCACATCACATCCACACCTGAGAATCAACTCCAAACTGACCAACTCTATTCTGCTACTGTAGTAAAAAAATACTCAATTCTCAATACTCAGAATAAAGAATACTTAATTCTCCACAGAGTTCACTCGTTCTCCAGCTGGAGAATCCTTCTTTCCTCACTTTTTCTACAATTCACTACTTAGCACTGCAAGTCTAGAGAGAAAAAACAACCTGTTGGCAGGAAAAGTCAACCCTTTACATTCAATTTGCAACAGCCACTATAGAACTTTCATAGTCCTGAATGGAGATATTGAATATGTATTAAAGTGTTCCTCTGACTCACCAGGAGTGCACCCAACCTCATCAATTCCACTTTCACAATCCTTCTGCCCATCACACCTCCAGGACGACGGGATACACTTGTTGCTTAAGTCTCCACAGCTGATTTTTTCAGGTGGACATACTTGCTTGGCTGAAAGAATAAAAAATAAAAAGGAAAAAACACAAGTTAAACATAACTCTAAACATAGAACACACCAGCACCCTGCAGGCAGCAGCAGTACTGGACATATGACTCTGGAAATACCACCTAAAGTAGTCCAGGAAAAAGGAACTGCCTAATTTCAGCATAAGGGAATACTTATATGTAAGGTATTGCAAAGTAATGTCTAAATTTAATGATCTGGGTGGATTATGGTCAGTAAACCTGGGGAAAAAGCACAAGTATGAACTCACACATGTTAAACAAACTTAGCTGCAAGTGCCTGCATTAAAGACAACTCTGATCTGAGACACAGGGAGAGCTGCAGAAGCAAAACCCCAGTACATGTAAGAGCACAGCTACGAGAAGAAAATCTGCCAGGTTTATCTGGAACCAAGTAAGCTGTGAAGCTCATTCTCTTACAACTAGTTTGCATTGCTAAAATCCCTTTTTTTTTCTTTTTTTTCTCCTTCATACTAGTGCAAAGAGCAACAGATCTACATTTATTGTGACAAGGCTGCTGAAATGCAAAATGTTTCACAGTTTAAACAATTGTTTAGCATTCTGGAATCATCATCCAGATTCGTAGGATTTGCTTATTAAACAGTCCAATTTTTCTCTTTAAAAACCCCCACATTTTCAATCAGTTTTTCCATTGGTATTACTGATGATCATGCTTCATGTGGCTGAAAAGAGAGGAACCTAAATTCTAAACTAAAATTTTCACATTAGCCTGCCCTGGTAAAGTTACTTATGCAAAGTCAATCATCTTCCCAAGTGCTGAGCGAGAGAGGATGAAAATTCCACCTCTCCCTTTGCACCTGCACAAGAAGGCTGGGAAAGGGCATCTCACAGCCCCAAAGCATCCATCAGCCACTTTCAGAGCAGTGCCATTTAATCCCAGGCTTTCTCTTAGCACCTTCAAGTGAAATAAGAAGCAGTTTCGAGAAGCTGTGGGCAACAAACACATCAAGAGAAATTAGCCCCTGCCACAGACAGACAGTTAATAACAGATGTAATGAAGTTTGACAACCCTGAGGCACCACAGCGTTTCTCTTGAAATTTGCTCACTGCATACCTGAATAACATTTATGAATGTTGTATGACTACACGGGGGAGGAAAAAAGGGATCCTTGCTTATGGTTTTTGGTTAGTTTTCTAGCAGGTCAGTAACAAACCCCAGGCCACCTGCCAGCTGTGCCAAACGGCGTGACACGAGGGGTTTGGTGAGCCCCCACAGCAGCAGAGCTCTGCCCAGAGCTGAATGCCAGGGCAAACCATCCTCCACTGTGGCCAAGCAATTCACGGATAAAAAGGAAAAACAGCCCCTTCAAAATGAAAAAAACTGAGCTAAAATGGTCCATTTTTTACCCCACAGCCCCTCAGCACGGAGGGATCACCCCAAAGGTACCACCTCTGCCAGCCTCAGCTGGCCCTCACACAGCTGTGAGCCTGGAGAGAAAACGCTGTGCTTAAAAACACAAATCTGCAGCCAAATCATCATCATTTTGTATTTTTTAAGCCTCCATAGAGAGACACAGAGCCTGCACTCCAGAAGGATGAGGCAAGGGAGGGAAGGGCTGGAGGACTCACCTTGCTGCCTCTCTGAGGGGAAAGGGACAATCTCTGGGGCAGGGATGAGGACAGTCCAGGCATTGCTGTGGGGAGGGAACCCACCTCATGGGCAGGGGCTGCCCCTTCTTCTGAGGCAGCAGAGGTGAAAAAAGGCCTTTCTGCCACAAATACGGGATCTCCAGAAAGTTTGTCCCCTGTCTGCATTCGGGAGCAGGGTCTGTATTGGATGGGCATACTGGGAAAACTGGGAGACCAAAAGAGTCACGGAGACATTTGCTAATTAGGTTATTGGTCCACACCCCAAAAAATTGTTCTAATTCTTCTTGTTCAGGCTGTGGTGATGGAAAGTTTGTTTCTATGCCAAGTAAGATCTGTTTTTCCATCCTCATAATAAACCTCTGTTCAAGACTAAGTGGGTCAGCACAGGTGAGAACACATTCCACACACCTGATTTTGAAGAAGGTGAAATATAATTATAAAATGGTATTATCACACAGTGGGATCATTAACCAGCACAAAGGTTATTTATTGGTCACAGTTTGAAGTGTGGGCATTACTTTTGCTTGGCTGCTTTGGGCAGATGCTTAATAGCTTTGGGAAGCTGAAAGGTTTGGAAAGGTATAGGCAGAAGACTCCTTTTTATGGAACACAATCTCTGTGTTAATCATCTCCCTGACAGGGTAATTACAGACATTTAAGATATGTAAATCAAAGCTTGAACTTTCTGGGAGGCAGCAAGAGAAGCTGCTCTTGGGTCACAGCTCATCAGATCTCTGTGTTCCAGTGGTTTCTGTACCCAGACAATTGTTGCACGGGAGACAATGACCTGTAAGCACAGGCAGGTAACAGAGAAGGGATCTCACACAAAACTCAAAACATAATTTTGGTGAAAACACATCTGCTTTTTCAGCAAGTTGGGTTTTTCCCCCCCTCTCCCCTGAGATGCTGCAGCAATGCAAGAGGAGCCAACGTTGTTGGCCACACTATGAAATAGGCTTTTAGCAACTGCAATCCAGACTCCACATTTGTTTCTGTGCTCTGCTTACACAAACCCAGGCCTTTTGGGCTGACGTGACCAAAATGTTTACTCCCTGCTTCCCTCTTCATCCTCCCAGGAAGGAAAGGGTTAGTGCTATGTGTGATGGGGAGTGCTCCTACCCTGGAAATATTCTGGACCAATGCGAGTTATAGCGAGATCTGCCCCTACAGAAAAGCACCATTAAACAACTTGGTTGAAATGTCAGACACATCAAGACCAATTTATCACAATGAACTGCAAATGCCAAGGATGGACAACAATGGTTTATTTATAAGGAGACAAGAGCAAAGAAGACAAGAAGGTTCCATTTACTCACTACCGCCAATGGCACATTCTTCTTTTTCTTTATAGGAGGCTACAAAGTCTTTCAGAGAGGCACAGAGCCTAACTGGCGCCCCACTGTTTGCTTCCTCTTGTGCCACTGCTGTGCTTTTCAGGCTCCGGACATCATGTATATTCAAGAAAGCCCAAGAAAACAAAATTGATTTACTTTCAGAAGACCATTTGTCAGGTTCTCACCAAACAGGTACTCTAAGAGCATACACAAAATGCAATTAAGCAGCTTCTACTGGTGGGAAACCCACAAGACTTTTCATCAGCAGACTGAAAAGAATGCCCTTCGTGGAAATACATCATCTTGCAGGTCTGAACAGCTTCTCTATCTCTGGTGAAATAACTCCCCATCCTCTCCAGACTGACCTTTGTGTTTTTCCCAGGTTCTTCAGAAGAAAAATTCCAACCCAGAACTTTTTTTCCACAACAGAGAAAATACCATACTAAAATGGTTCAAATGAATTTCTCCCATTCCAATAAGCTGCTCCTGCAACATTTCCATTGTTATTATGGAACTTAAAGTTCCTACCTCTCTCCTTCCTCCAGCAGTCAGCTTTTTTTTTTTTTTAAAGGAATGTTTTTTTAACAAGGACCTCCCCTCCTCAAATGCTGCCCTTAAATCTTCTCTTGTCATAGCTGTCCTACCTCAAAGATGTACCAAGGACAAAATAAGGGTCATACCTTCTAGAGGACTAGAACCTCTATGTTTTCAGACAAAACAAGCAAAACTTTAAATGAGGAGCTGTTCAGCAGAGAGGAAGGGAGCTGACAGGCAGAGATTGCTTAGGGAAATTCAGAACTCAGACTCCCCAATTATTGAAGATTTGTGATTCAGAAAAACATCCCAGTTGGAAGCTTGCATATATAGTTCTTTATATATATGTGTGTGTGTGTATACAAATGTATATCCCAGTCTATACTCACTGCTTTCCCATTAAGGTATTTTAAGGTGCATAGGAAACACATATTAAAATCCATCTTGTAACTTAAATTACTATCACTGTGGAAGGTGTGTCTGCACTTGTATTTTCCCTCCCTCGCCTCTTCTCCTACCCCAGGGTGGGTGCTGGAACACTGGTTTCTACCCCACTCACTCTGTAGCTCAGGACAGGTTGCTGCTGCTTTAGTTTACTTCACTTAACCCTTCAAGACACATCAGATTTTCTCCTGGAGTGCTATATAATCATATTTGTTATACTTAATCTCCTTTTTGTCCTCCTTGTGCCAAGCCAAGTCCAAACTAAGCAATACCAGGAGCCTCAGTTTGGGTCAGAAGCGTTTGTGTGGGGGCAGCTGCACCCAGGGTGGATGTGTCTCAGGGATCCCTCTGGCAGCTGTGAGCACCCAGGAGCTCCCCTGAACCCACAGCTTCCCTGGGTGCCTGTGTCTGGGGCTGTGTGTCAGCAAGACACGCAGGCAGAACACGTTATGGGCAATGCTGATCAAAGAATTGCTCCCACAAAGGTCTGGAGCTGCAGGGAACTCTCCCTTCTGTCATGTAAGACAACGCACTACAAGCACCAGCCTGCTGGGATGGCAAGACTGAGGTGAACCTGCAGTGCCTCCTAAAGCCAACACAACTGCATCCAGTAGCAGTATTTGGTTTGCTCACCACATCTGTGTTACACAAACACTTGAGATCACTGAGAAAATAAAGGCAACTTTACATTTCCAGCTGAAGCCAGCCCAGGCCAAAACAAATGTCATGATTAGTGGCTTAAGTGAATTAAGATTACAGCACTCAGACTTGGAAGGAGACCAAACCCCCACAAACGGTGCCTTTGTTGGCAGAGGCAGTGACCCATCCATCTGCTGGGCACAGGATGGTCTGTGCTGGTCGGAACTGGGGCATGCTGGCAACCCTGATTCCCAGGACATGGGAGCTTGCACTGCTGCTACCTGACTCGTCATTACTGGGTAAGGACACCTGTGCCATAACCTTCATGGGAGCAGGCAAAGGCAGAGAAATGGTGAAAAATCGATTCTTTCCACACAAAAAGGTAATTAGCTTATGGGCACTACCTTTAAACTTTCAACACAAATTGCAATAAACAACTCAAAAGACAGATTGGAAAAGCCAACCAGGAAACTATCCCGTAAAAAGTCAGGCACAGTACTAACAGCTGATACACCTGATAAACAGTTGGATTCTGTGGTGTGATTTGTTTGATGGTGACTTATGTCCAGAAGTTCCCAGGGGAACAGAAAAGTATTTACACAGATTTCACTCCACTGCACTGCACAGTACAGCCCTTATTAACTCCATTCCTGTGTGTCTCTAAGACAGGCTTCTTTACCACAGCACGGGTTGGGAGTCTGATGAATCTCCAACTCCTCTACCTAGAAACTGGAGGGAGAAAATAAGCTTAGTGCACAAAGGGTTCAGTGTGCCTAAAAGAGATGGCACATACCCTGCTTTTGTGCAGATTACCACCTCTGACATCAGAGTGAAATAATCAGGAATTCAAAATCCCAGGATTAATCGTAACTACTGAAATACAGACCCACTGTCAGAATAACAGTAAGATAGCTCTTATAGGAAAAGCTGTGTTACAAACACAGACACTACAAACAACCTGAATAAAGAAAATAATTCTCAGGTACAATGCCAATAGTTTTAACAGGTCACAAACTGTATGTGAGCACAGGGCAAGAGGTAAGAAATCTCTATAGCAGGCTGGAAAGAAATGGCATCGGGTTTTTTTTATATTAATAACTAGGCTTCATGTCCCATAACCTGAGTCATCTGCACGGGTCAGGCAGGGATTCTTTACCCAGGTTCAGAGCTATCCTGGCACACTGATGGTTTGTTTGCAAACCTTTCCCATAATACTGACTATTGGCACAGCCCAAGCTACCACGCTGGACAGAAGGGAGTAGTGCTCTTGGGCTTCCCGTGCATCGTTTTCCCCTAGATTCCTGATTGCTACGTCTTACTCATCCACTTCAAAAATCAAAACTACCATCAAACTTGGCTATGAAAAGCATTTCATTCCATCAGTCTGACTGGCAGGACTTCAGCTGATTTTGTCTTCCTGTAAACACAGCAAATGCTCACTTGCTGCAATCATCTGAGCACGTCTCACCTCAGTCATCTCAGAGCTTTGCAAGACACAGTTTGGATGGCACTTCTGTTCTCTTCCTGATGTGCCCAACAGGCCCTGCTGCTGACAAAAAAAGTCCTTAAACTCAAGTCCCTTGGCTCATTTTGGGTAAATCCAAGTCTGTGATAATGGTCCATGGTAAACAGGAAGTCAAATGGATGATCAAAGGATCCTTCTTGGTCTCAACCTATTGGAAAATTGTGATACTTTTGGTAGGAATCAGGAAGCTTTTTAAGAGCCTTTAACCTATCCTGGTGGTCCTTCCTCTGAGGTTTCAGAATTTACAAACTAAGATCAGCTGTTTAACAGCAATCAGCTGAGCCTCGTTAAATTTCAATTATCTAACTGTCTGGCACCTGTGAAACAACAGTGCTACTGGTGTCTGTAGAAAACCCGGTGACATTCCCACACTGTCAAGTCTGGTTGTGCACAGAGACACCAGTTTGTAAGAGATCATGACAGGTTATTAAGCACGAGAAAGATGTACATGACACAGAAGGGTTTTCTGCTCCCAAACAAACCACGTTTCATTACCTGCCATTGCACACACGAGAATTCAAGAAAACATTGTAGAGGTCTGTTCCCTGCAGAGCTTTTATGCCCAAGCACCCAAAGACAAAAGTTTCCCTCCCAGAGGACACTTGCCACGTCCACACAGAGGGTTGGCAATTCCTCAGCAAGGCCAGCCCTTGGAGTGTCTTGGTCCTTCTCCTCCACCAGGTCCCCCAGCCCACCTTTGTGTGGTCAGTACTCTGATGTCTCTCAGATGTGCTCGTGCTGTGATCTCTGCAGAGCTGAGCATCAAGGGCAAGACCCCACAAGACAAGGCAGAAAAGGCAAACAACAGAGACCAGGCTGGTGCAAACTCCACCTGAGCTAACCATCACTACACAGCATGCAGGCATGAAGATACCATGTGCCACCTCCAAAAGCTAGTCTTACGTCTTTCCTGACACCACAGCCACAAGGCCACTAGAAATATCTACTCAGATTAATCCAGAGAAGAAATTAATAAAGTCCTGCAAGGACAGGCTCGAGCCCAGGTTAATCACTGTGAAGCACAGCCCTCATTGTTTGAGGGAACAAAAACGGGGTTTTGACAAACTGCAGTCTGAGGCCACCTGCTAACTCTTCCCCCTATTTCTACCAACTTTGGCCCTTTGCATGTCTTCTCCATGGAAGAGGAAAACCCATTATTTACCCTGGACTTCATATGGAGAAGTGTTCAAAACCCTGACATGGATCCCTCCCTGTGAAATCACCAAACCTTCTCACCTTTGTCTCTGCTCCACCTCTAAGCCACATCATTTTGTACTACTTAAAATTTTCTCTTCACCAAAGTGCTTCTCTGATCTCAGGCATCAACTGGTCACGCCCTTAGTGTGGCACAGAGGAAATGAGATAAGATACTGGTAATAAACTCAGGGAAAAACTTAGACATCAAAGCAAGAAATGAGAACAGCTGAAGAAGAACCTGTTCTTGGCGTAGCTAAAGCAGCAATGTGCACTGCTGATCTCAAACAGTTTAATAATAAACTGACAGTTGACTCTGCTAGTTAGCAAATACACAGGCCTGCCAGCAAAACCCAGGACTCAACATTTCCTTTAGAGATAGTTTTCCAACAGCAAAGCTACTAAATATTCCCTTTTGTAAGAGGCATTTTTCATAATCAAAAGTAAAGCTTTAAAGAAATCCAGCAATGACATGGCTTTGTTTAAGAAGGTCAGACAGAATACTCCCCTTTTTATTACCCTGAACATAACATCTTCTTAGAACTCCATTGTTCTTAGAGCTAGTTTGAAAGTGAGTGATGTACAACATTGTCCTGTCAAACCTCCCACCCCACCACTGTCTACATCAGTAATTACCCTGTCAGCCTGTGTACACATTGCCAGTTGTAATGCAGTTCAGCCTCCCCTCCCTTCTGCATTAACAGTAATGGGGGAGGTCAGGGGGAAAAAATGAATAGAGAAAACAAACCAAACCAAAAGGGTTTTTTGTCTTTCCTATAGCCCAGAAAGCCAAGAGAACTCCAGTCTTTGGCATGGTTGAGAGCAGAGCTCTGTTCCTCAACAGAGATCCTCTACCTCTGCTTTAATCCAGGAATGCCTACTGTGGATAGCTTAGTCTGGGTGCAGACAGCCCTTACAAACCTGTCCTGACCCACTGTGCTCCCCCTGATTAGTGATGCGTGATGCTTTCAAGGCAATTCTGATTCAGGCAGGCCTTAGGAGAATAAAACCCTGAAGGGTAACAGCTGACCCAGCACAGACTGGTACAGTTTAGCTGGGAATCAGCAAAGTTCAAACACAGACACACCATGGGAAGAAAGAAGAGTGTCAAGGAAGAAATGAGAGTGGAGGTTACGGCGGCACAAGCTGGGCATGAATGGAAGTCAGCTCATTAACCCCGGGAAATGCAACTCCTCAAAGGGAAACTTGTTCCCTTCCCTAGATCAGTGATTCCGGAGCCGTGTGGGCAAACAGAGTCTTGAACAACTTTCCAACTTTCTCACGCAGCCCCAGAGCTGACAAATGGATGTGTTTAGCTGTGAATGGAGCCCTCGGGGCCAGGCTGGCCTTGGGAGCAGCCTGAGCCTTCCTCCAGCCCAGGGTGAATCCTCACAGGTCCTCTGCCACCTGCTCAGGTGCCAGCCCTGTGCCTAAGCACAGCCTCATTCCCCCACCTGGGCATCCCTTGGGCACTCCAGAGCACACTCACGAGCCTTGACTTACCAAGCCTGTCCCTCGTGGTCTGACTGAGACTCTGTGGCAAGAGCTGATCCCTGCAGGAGCACAGGGAATTACATTATTCTCCTGCTCTGTACTGATGCAGTAATGCTTCCTTCCTCATTCTTTTGGTCTAAAGACGTTGCAGCTTCAACGACATCAACTTTCTTCACTAAAGATTCAGTGATAAAATACTCCAGATTGCAGCACACAATAAATCAATCATCCCTCCCCGTGTGGATTTGTAACTCAGCAGTTTGAAAGCATCTTGGAACAATTTCTGCACAGATACTTTTAGATAAGGGACAAATTTACTTTTTATTGAATCAAATGTTATTTGACTGGGTTTGATTTACAGATAAAAATGATGGAGTTTTCTAGACTCTCTTCAAATCTGGGGCACTGTGACCCTGAACTGTTAAAAATTAGTTTCTAAAAATAATTCATTCTTTTCACTGGCAGAATCACACTTACAAGCCTAACAGACATAATCACCTTGGTTGCTTGTCAAATTCTTATACAAGAGCTGAGCACAGCACCAGGACAGATTTATCTATTTTTCTTCCCATACATTAATTTCTAGAATTCCCCAAAATAGGCATACCAGAGTGCTTCATTTCTATTATAGCAAATCCAGAAACAAATTCCAGATGGCATCTTATTTCATACATATTCTGGTGTATTTAGGCTCTTGACTTCTCTACTTCTTCGGAAGCAAATTAATGCTCAGCTCAAAATTAGGTTTTAAAGCACAGTTTAAGAAAAATTCACCTGAATATATCACACAATTAAGAAAAATCAATCACAAGATGTAAGTCTGAACATTAAAACTGGAAAAGCATAGTATTTTGAAAGTACTGAAAGTAATTACAAAAATCATTAAATTGGAGAAATGTCTCTGCAAAAATGGCCCTGTTTTACGTGGCCAATACCAGGCTGGGTTTGAGAGCACTAAAGAGGTCAAAGCAAACATCCAGAGTGATACTGGGATGAATCCCCTGTAATGATCCTCAGTGTCCACACACTGTGCTCATTTAGCAACCACATAAGCCAAGAAACACATGGGGGCAACTTCCATCTCCACTTCTTCCCAGCAAAGCAGCAAGAGAGTACTGAGCCTGTAAACTGAGATGTAAGATTTATATTTTTATATATATATTTAAACTAGCAGATAATAGACATGTAGACTGCATTATATAAATTTTCCTGTGGCAGTTCCTGTCTCTCACTCTTATCACTTAGGCAATAACTAGGAAATTGTGAGATATTCCAGTACTATCCTGAAGATAAGCATGGTTTGCTACCTGATGAACTCCTAATGAATATACTCTTAATTGCATAACCTTCCTTCAGTGCAGGAACTTTTCTGTTCATCAAGGGCATGGATTAAACAGCTTCTTTACTTTGGAGCATCCTTGTAATTAATAATATATTCTTCCCACTTCTAAATATAACCTATAATGAGATGCTTTTAAGAATCCAAGCTGCACCTTTCACCAAGTGCTTTTGATCAGCTGAAAAGGAGCTGGAGCTTGTTCAGACAACAGAGCCTGGTTTGGCTGTGACTGTCAGCTCGGCTTCCAGCACCCCATCCTGAAAGGATGCAAACCCACTTCAAACAGGCCACGGCAGCAAAACATGCCAGCAGCAGCAAACACCTTCCCCCAGCTAAAACACAGCACCTTGTTATCTCTGCAGATATTCTGTGCACATCAGAGATGAAAAGACGTCTATATATTAGATATGGTGTATATATAAGATCGTGTACATATATATTCGATAACTTCAGCTCGGTGAGGGATAATTCACTCCATGAAAACTCTGCCATCAATCACCTCTCAGGTGGTGAGCTCCGACTGTGCAGAATGATGTTTTCCATCCATGTGACATGTCACCACTCAGAGATTTCTCCTGATTTCCATTTGTTAAGGAAAGACAGATCTCCAAGGATCACAGAACAGGAAAAAAAAAAAAAAGGAGGTTTCTTGATACCTATGACTGACTTTTGGGACATGTTGAAGAACTTCTTTGCACTAAGAGTGGCAGAGCACTGAACAGGCTGCCCAGGAAGGTCATGGAGTCTCCCTCTCCAGGGACATTCCAAACCCACCTGGATGTGTCCCTGTGTCTCCTGCCCCAGGTGACCCTGCCTTGGAGAGGGGCTGGATCAATGATCTCCAGAGGTCCCTTCCAACCCTAACAATTCTGACATCTTCCAATAATGACCCATGTTTGGAAGGGGGAGGAGGAAGGAGAGTGGCTCCCCCTGACCCATGGAGTTCCCTTAAGCAGACAATGCTGGTTTTGCCCTTAAAAATCCCTTCCCAGTGATCTGGATGCCCAACTAATTCCCAGAGGGAATTAGTATCTTATCTCTAGTTCCCTTACCTGGTTTTGGCTTCTGTGCCCTGGATCACACTGATTCAGCTAGAAGCAATGGTGGGGTGAAACCCATTCTCTAAGGAGACAGGTGTAAATTGATAAACACAACTCTCAACCTTCTCTTCAGCAAATCAAATACTCTTCTAAGAAGGTATATTTATCAACTCTATATCCATGTGAGCTTTGTAAGATCATTCACAACCCCTTTTCTAATAACCTTTCCACTTTACAGCTGCTGCCCATGTCTTTCATCACCTCCCAGCCACCTGTTCTTCACCTTGTTTAACAAGGCCCCTAATTATGCTGCAAACTACTTTTTTCTAACCTTCATGTTCAAGTCAAATCACATATCACAAAATATACATGAGTAGCTTATTAATGCACACAGCATCTTATTAACAAGGTCATGATTCAATCAAGAAACACTGAGGAGGGAGACAACCCTTGTTTTCCCTAACATGTTGACACAGATTATTTTTTTAATGTTCTATTATCAACCCCTCTCTGATTTTGCCCGAAACTAACAGCAGCATGACCAGCACACACAGCTCTCAGAGCTGAATTGTGTGGTGTTTTAGCAGTCAGGAGCTCCAGGCTTGGACTGCAGACCTTCTACAGCAGGTTCTGTGCTGTGCTTTGTTCAACCTTTTAAACTACCACAAAAATACCAGCTTTTGCTAACTTGCTGAAACCTCCACCAGTTTTCCAACATCTGTAAAATACAGCAACGGAAGTTTTTAAAAAAAATTAAAATACAGATCAGAAAACTCACTGGCTGTGCCTTTCCATGATTGTTTGTCAGTACTTCTGCTTTAAAAAAATATAAATCAAACTTTTAATAGCTGCTGTGTAGTAGCAGGTATGTCATTAAATGTGCAAATTAATCTCCTTCCTTCTGAACAGAAATTAGAAATACCCTTAATATTTACTCACTTTCTGCCACTGCAGTTTACAGTTTCACAATATACAGGTTTGTTTTCCATACAGCTAAAGAATTCCTTACAATCCTTCATACATCTGGCCATAAACTTTCCATGCTTGTTTCTGGCTTTCCTTATGCAATGTCTTTATTATCCAACTCCCCCTTGTACCTAGGCTGTAAGTGTTCCAGCTCTTAATATTACAGATTCTTACACTAGCATCCTACAGGAACAAAGTTTTCAAATACAATTAACACCCCTCACCCCCAATAATCTGCTCCTCTGCCCTCAAAAATTCCCAATGCAGTGGCCAAATCAAAGGAAACCACAAAAAGAAATGAGGTCTCAAGGAGAGTTCCTACGTGTTCAGTGAAAATACGTGGCTGGGCAGAATACTGTGACAGAACAACAGGATGCACTAAAAGCTCAGCCTGTACTGGAGACAAACCACGCAGGAGGAAACTGGGAAAACTTTTAATTGGAATTCTTACTCTCTTATGCATCAAAAGGTCAATGAAGCCCAGGATATAAATGAATGGGAAGTGGGGGATGGAAGAGAAATCAAACTTCCCTAGTTCCAGTACTTCTGAAGCATTTGCTAACGCAGTGTGATCAAATTAGTTTCATTTGCAAGAATCCACCCACATAACAAGCTCACAGGGATACAGTACAACACACTGGTTCTTAAAGGCTAGTACATGGCCTTCTCATGTTTTCAGCAGGAACACTTCCTTTCCAACCCAGCATAACTAAAAGATGTAGAATATACATTGCTGAGACCAAGTTCTGTCACCTGCATAGTAGGAAAGACTGCACTTGGTCTAGATGGAGTAATTTTTATGGCATTCAGGTTGAAAGCACACCTCATTTCCTATGCAGGTCAGCTATAATGTCCTCTGCAGCCACCCAAGACTTGAGGGACTCTGATGTCAGAACTTTAAATAACTGCACTCACAGGGTAACCTTTCCAAAACCTTCTCCAGCAACGAGACAGAGTTGTCTTTATGTGGGTTTTTTCCAGCTGCCAGTCGCAGGAGCGAAGGCACGTGGAGCTCAGGGGGAAAGGCTCGGGCAGACTGTGAGAGCTTTGCCTTAGGACTCAAACAACCTACCCAGCCCTGCTTCACACTAAAGACAAGAGCAGCAAGAAGCCCCCATGCCTGGTGACATGAGGGATAGGGGGTGAATGGCAGGCACAGGGACACCTTCCATCAATCATCCCGCACCTCACAGAAAGGGCAGCGCTGCCACTGTGAGTCAGCTCCTCTGCTCCGTGGGCATCTGTGCCATCCGCCCCAGAGGAAACAGATGCCAGGCTGCTAATCTGCTCTGAGGAGAGGGAAAGGATAACCTGGCAGAGACTTTGATCCGTGTCACAATTACTGTCCAGTCCTGGAGCAGCACACGTTTCTCATGATCCCAAGCTGGAGTTAATACAAAAGCTGAGCTGAGCCAATATAACCTTCACAAAGTGAAGGAAATGACCTCCTACACTCCACCTAAAAAGCAACTGGAAGTGTGGAAAATGTCTGGATACCATCAAAGTGCTTCATTCTGTTAGGTTAAAAAACCCAAGCCCAAAAAAAACCCCACAAACTAAACCAAGAGTAAGCATGTGAAATCATCGAAATAAAACACCCTTTTTTTCCTGATTGAAATAACCCCAACATCCTGACTGACCACGTCGGGAGCAGAGTGCTCACAGCAACATTCAAAAACATTCCTTCAGATTTACACTAGACTTTCCAATAAAGGTAGCACTGTGAGGCCACATAAAGGACTAAAACCAGCCTACAAAAGTCACCCCAGTATCCAGATTCCAGCACCTTTATGAAACAGTGCCCAGTGCCAACAGCCCAGGGTTTCCAGAAAATCAGATGCACATTCTGTGAGCCTGTTCAAGAAGAGAAGATGACACAGTCTTGCTGACTTTCAATCAACAGAACAACAGGACTTGGTCTGTCCAGCCTCTTTGCTGTCTGGGTCCTGCTCATAACATGGATTTTGCTGACAATACCCACACACCACATGATGTGCTGGAGCTCCAGGTGTGGTAATTGTCTTTTAAAAGGCAGATTTGTGCATCCATGTGTTGTGTGTGCTGACATGGGCCATCAATGGCTGGTGCATCCCTTCATCACGCTCGAGGTCCACGTGCTGCTGTTCCTCCTTCCCCTCTCAAACCTCCTTATTCTGTCCATCCAGCCAGTTTTGATCTCTAAAGATCTCTGGGCTTTGGCAAAGTGGTTAAGTAATGACAGAACAGAGGAAGTTAAGCCAGCACGGGTGTGGGTTTGAACTATGAAAATTTTTCATTTGGCTCAGAGAGAAGATGTGTATTGAAAGCCAGAAACATCAGTTCTCAAAATATTTGATGAGCAGACAGGGACACATCGACTCCTTCTGGAACATACGTTACACAACAGCTTCCAAAGGTAGCTGCTTTAGACTCTTTGGAAAAAACCCACCACTTTTTCCAAGCCAGGATCACGGGAGATGAATGAAAAGAATCCAAATGAAGGAGAAGAATATGCAGAATTGATGTTAGGCTATGAAAGGTAAGAACTCACCCCACAGTTGTGAACTAACTTCCTTTGCAAAGTTATTGAACACGTTTTTCTTGGGAACCTGAATGCCAGACATATTTTTCTTTTGATACTTTTACACAGTTTTAGAGATCTCGTCCTCATTTATTATGTATATCAGGGATTACATTTTTATTTAGCTTAAATTGGCCTTTTCTAAACATCATTATATAGCTTCAAGCTAGCTCCCTTTGAAATGTTTTCACAGTGGTCGTCTCCCTGGTATTTAGAACTCACCATGACTAACTCCTCATAGCTTCTTAAATATATGCAAAAAGAAAAGGGCTTTGATTTATGTTACTAAATGCAGTCACATCACAGACTGTCTCCTGAAGCCAACCTTTAAAAACAATAATAAATATTTTATACCATATGCTGAGAATATCATGGGGTCCCATCTCCTAAAGGAAACAGAAACACATGGAAACTCCTTGCTCACCAGTCTGTGGAAAGAATCCCTAATGCAGACCTCAGACAGGCGGGCGGATGGAGGTTGTTATGCACAAGCACAATGCAATGGCTGCTGTTAAATAAACACAGAATCCTGCACGTTAGGACTCAAACTGTGCTCAGAATTCAGGCCACCAGCAATCTGAGGCCACCAGCAGTTTAGCTCTGTGGCTTCTGCTTTTCATTCCAAGTACTGTTTCAAAGGATAATTCTGCATTTCAAATAAAACAAGGTATAATGTTTACACCAGCACAGTATAACAATGAAAGGAAGGGAAAAGAACACTGAAAATTCTCCTCTCTCTCCATAATCCTGAAACACAATTCTGCCTCAGTAGTTCTCTTTAAACCTTCTCAACCAAGATTACCAGCTCATGAAAATCAACAAGGAATAGCTCCAACCACACTAAACAATGGAGCATGACCTAGGTACTGAGATAACATCATACTGCTTGGGCTGACTTCTCACATCCCAAAAATCCTGCTCCCAGTTCCAACAGCAGCTGGAAGTAGCAACAGTGACCTTTAAATTTCAGGACAATAAAATCCAGATACAGTATGGAGTAGAAGAGCAAGAGGGAAAATCCGAGAGCACATGTGGGAGAGCTGATTCTGTGCCTGAAGGCTACACAGAGTCAAAACTCCCACTTTTTCATTTTAGACTTTCACACGGATGGTTTTGAAGAAGTTGCTCAAGCTCTGTTTTTGTCAGAGCCTGTGCACCTCACTGCCCTCACTGAACTACTGAAGCACGTACACATGTTTAATATTAAAGCACTGGCATGGCCAGATGCCCCCCTTCCCACTGGCACAGAAGGGAAGTCTGCAAAAGGAACTGGTTCCTAGAAGTCATTAATTTAGAGGATCCAGCTTAGGATAAACTGCCTGCACTGACACGTGCAGAAAAGGTGCATTTATTGGCAATCTTTTCCAGAAGTATCAGCCCAGAGCCTGTGGGTATTTCCTTGTGCACTTGTGAATGTCTGGGCTTTACTTCTCACCTACACTTCTCAGAAAACAGCACCTTAAGAAAAAAACTTCAATTTTTTATCCACACCTCTTTAGTAAGGGATTGTGAAAGAGCAACTTTCAATTCAAAATGTCCTCACATGATCAATTTTTATGCAATTAACAAAAAAAACCTGGCAAGAAATTAGACCAAGAGGAGTACCACAGTGAAGAGCTTTTAACCCAGTGCTAGAAGCCAATCACACTTTATAGCCCAATTATTAACTGGTGTCTATCAAAGATGAATACACTCAACAGACATACTCCAAACACCTACTGAGGACACAGTGGCATCTCTGTGAGTAATTTTGACAATATTCCACCATTTTTGCAGATGGTGACACTTTTAACCACTTCACTCACCTATGGCCAAAACAAACCCAGGGTTCTTGGCTGCCAGACCTGCATCTCAGCAGCTTTGCAGTGTGATGCCATGCAAGTCCTCTGAGAAACACACATCAATATCTTGATTTCCTACCACCACCTCAGCACAGAAAGTAGAAGGAGCTGTGCTCCATCCTGGCAGAGAGAGATCCCTGTTTCTCCCACCCCTTCCATTCCCCCTGAAATGCTGCTGCTCCCCCTGCCCTTTGCACACACCATTCTCCCACACCTTTTGCTCATGCTCTCCCCCCAGACGCACCCTCACATGATACTTTTGCCAAATCTGTAACAACCACGTTAACACAATTATCTGCCACCTCTCTCTGTCTATGAAGGGTAACACTCCAGCCATGCTTGGCTTTGGGGACCCCTCTGATTGTCTTCCTATAATCTCTGTTCCACTCCTGCTATTACTCGGTTTCATCAGTCTTCTTGCTTTCCTTGAGTCTGTTCTGCTATAAAATCCCTCTGCAAGGGCCCTGCAACCCCAGCAGGGCCAGAAGGACCTGCACAGGTCTGGGCAGGACCCCACTGGCTTCAGCAATGCTGTGCTGCAAACACAAGCACTTAATGACAAAGCAAACTGTGAATGCTATTACAGGAGCTGCTTTTCTGAAACATCCCGCACCTCTTGGTGCTGAAATTACAACCCATAATTAACGCTGGTGGTTAAGTGTTCAGTGGTTATTGGATAGAAGCACAGTTTAGATGGCATTTGAGCAGTTAAGTGCAAAAGGGATTTGAAAACGAGGTTTTAAGGGTGACAATGTTTCTTTAATCCCTTAAATGCAGTTTAAGTCCCTGTCTGGCTTGAATACAGTGAATTAGGAACTGTTTCTCCAAGTTTCACATCAGATAACACAGGTAATTATGGAAACAGAATAGAACTTTAATTATGAGGAAAACCACAGACTGTTCTATTGTGATCTTCCACAGCATTGCTGTTTCTTATAAGTGAACACATTGTGCAAGCTGGAAAGACACCATTGATTAAAATACTCAAAAGCCCTACTAGAAACTCAGACATGTTTTTCCTTTGTAAAAAACAAAACATTCTATCTGACTGGTTGAGAGATTTGAATCACCTCTTCCAAAGCCCACTTCAATTTTCCTTCACAGATTAATTTAATTAAATCTACTATTACATGGTGGGTTTTTTCATTTTACATAGACTGTACAAAAGCTTGGTGCACTCTGGGAAATCTGGGAGATTAGAAAACTTTACCAATAGCTTTTTATCTTGATTCCCTCCCACTCATTTTCAGCTGAAGCAACCTGTTTGATAAAGATGCTGTTTCCAAGCATGCCAGCAATCTAATGTTTTTAAAAGTAAAACATCAGGAGATGCCCTTACAGATACCTGATAAGCAGAGCTGAATAAGCTGAAAAGCTGGAATATCATTAGAGCACGGTCAGAGAGATCAGAGACACAGGGAAGAGTCCAGAATGGGAATTCCCTACCATGGCAGGATACGAATGGAACGGTCAGCACATTTCCCCCTGTGCTCTGAACTTCTGCTAGCCCAGGACAGACACACCTGTACCAACAAATCAACACTCCAGGGAGGATCAGGTCCAGGGGCAGCAGCTCCACTTCTGAGGATGCTCAAGCACAAATGAGACCAGGGGGTTCAGGTCGTTCCTTGCCTTTCCTTCCCTGGATAAGCAGGAAGCACCCTGGGCACTGGGAAGGGGGGATCTCCCAGGACACACGCTGGGCTCCAGCAGGAGCCATGAAAACAGAGCCCCTTCACAAGCCTCTCCCTGGGGCTCCGAGTCTCTCTATCTGCAGCTGCTCTTCCATTTTCCTCCCTCCCAGCCTCACTTTCTTTCTCTTGCTCACTGAGATTATTCTGATTCTAATCAAAACAGGGAGGGAAAAGCCCCACAGAACGCTAGGGGGACAAAATTATACAAAGGATAAAGGAGTGAAGCAGCACTGAGACCAGAGCAGTTTGTAAAAGAGATTATGGTCACGAAAGTGCTCCTTGTCAAGAGGGAAAATAAAGGTACAAAAGGTCCCTAGATGAGCAAACATAATGAAATCTGCTAGGATGAGTGATAAAATCATAGAAAGGAAAATTATACAGGTCTCCAGAAAACTGAGAGAATTTATTGTAATGCACTTTTCCCTGGTTCCTGCATCTTTTTTTTAATTAAATGAAAAGCTAGCCCAGTACAGTGCAACACTGGTATCTGACCTTGTACCTGCCAGGATGGTATCTCCTCCCTGTTCTGTCAAAGGACTAAATGTACCAAACAGCACCCAGGACGTTCTTAAAAACCCCTGCCATAAAGGGCAGCCGGAGTGGGGTGTCCCAGCCCATGCCAGGCCCTCTCCAGCAGCTGCAGGGAAGTCACTGCACCATTGCTGGCAACGCCTGCACAGCCAGAGAGGCCACGAGCTCACACCAAAGGATGGTCCTGCTTTCCCCATGCTAAAGTGACAACTCTTCCCAGGTGCTACAGGTACCAATAAATGAATTGCTGCTCAAAGGGACCAACAGGACATGAACTCAGGGCAAAAAAACCCCAAACATTCAGTAGACAAGCACAGACTTTATGATTTTCTAGTACGTCCTCGCCTCTTTTATGTGCAAAAGAAAATAAGACTGAAAAAGCTCTGCTGCTATTAAATAATTGTATTTCTTATCTCAGAGTGAACATTTCATCTTTTATATACATACAAAGAAATTTCCACCTGGTTTTTTTTTCAGAGGATGGAACAGGCAGCTCAGATAGCAATTTTAATTGATCATGTTGGGGCTGTTGCACAACAATACTGGTGTGTAGACCTGTGGCTGAGAAGAAAAGACTTTCCCTTACCACCTACACCTTGACTTCATTACAAACATCCCTGCTGGTTCTCACAACTCAGCTCCAAGTCTGACACTTGCAACATGTCTAGAGGCAGGAATTCAAGCAGAAACATAAATTCCAGCAGAATTCAGTATGTTAATTGCTGTTTCTCATTCCCATTCCACACGGGGCTGGATGTACCTGCTGAAATACTTGAATGACTTTTTTTGTGTGTGTCTGTGCATTTCTCAACACACACGTGTCATTCTACCCACACAAATGCACACACAATGGCTAGAAATGAAATTGGTGATTGTCAAACATGCTAGACATGTTAATTCCTGCACAGAAAAAAAAAGAGGGAGAAGTGGGTTATGTTTGCACTGAAATGACTGGTGTTTGCAGCCTCTACACCAAAACAGAGAAATCAGTGTTCTTACAATCACTTGAGCCTCATGCAACTCAGGGAGCTCACATGACAGGGCAGGATGAGTACCTAGCAGCACAATCCAGAAAAACAGGGCAGGAACTGGCACGAGTCCATTCCCGTGGGAACGTGTGAGAATGTGAGGTCTGACAGAGCCACCGAGTCCTCTGCATTGTAATGCCAAGGATTCTTAGGATGTTTTAGCATGTTAAAATGCAAGACAAAAAGGGTGAGCTGAAATGTGTCACTTCAAATACAGCCAGTGAATGCAGTGTCCCTAGAAAGGAGGCTGGAGCTCTTGCCAGAGCATCCCACAAAGGCCCAGGGGAGGATCCACGCCACCCTCCCACGGGCACAGTGACCCTCACCCAGAGCACAGTCTCACTGAAAGCGTTTCAGAGCATTCAAAATCTCCAGTGCAAGGTTTAAATTACATAAATTATCTACCAAAGCATGCAGAGACTACATATTAAACCAGCCTTAATCACGATCCTAATCCTCCAGGAAGCAGGATGTAGTATCATGAGACTCTCATTAAAACTGCAAAAGATTTCAGTGGGAGTTTGTCCTGAATGAAAACACGACCCTACAACTGTAGGAATGGAGAAAGAGAGGAAAAATATCCATCGAGGAAAAGGTGGTGGAACAAGGAATCACAGCTTCAACATACAATTCATTACGGGACTAAAATGGAGAAGCTATTTTAACATCAACAATGTTAAAATAAAGTCATTTGACAGTCACTTATTTTCCTCACACCGTAATTCACCCATTTAGGAAAGGAGAACAGGTTTGCTGTCTGTTTGCACTGCAACACTGCTTCATTCAGTTAAAACATTTCAATTTTCCAATTATGTTCTGCCTTCGATTCCCAGAAATTATTTCCTTTTCACAACAGCCATAATAATCAAACCAACTGTGACTCCTGTGCACTCCCTCCAACAAACCAACCAAAATATCAATATAAAAATCCTGTAATCTGAATTTCAGAAAGCAAGGAGCAAGAGAATGGAAAAAACAAAAGCAATAAGCAATGAAAAGCTACTTGAGATTTCTGAAAACCTTTTAAGTCTTTAGTAGCTCAATATTTATAGCCTGTTAAATAATTACACATACAAGAGCTTCAGACACTCAACTTTCATTTTCCTGCTATTCTCTCCTATTGAAATAACTGCAAGATTAATTGTAGCCATAAAAAGGCAGCATCAAACTCTTTTATGACCATTCCTGTTTATGAACTGCATGAACATGTCAGACCAATAGGAAAAACATTTAAATGCTGCTGTTTAAATCTCTGCAGCAGTGAAGCAGCCAAGCTCAGAGCTGATCTGAGCTATGGGAACACTGCAAATGTCAGCTGGCAGTGGGACATGAAAAAGTGACTTGCTCACGAGGTAACACTGCTAAGAACAGAACAATGCCAACACCAGAAAAGACCCAGTAGGTATCTTCTGCTGGTTTTCATGGAACTCGGTGGGCCCTCTGCAAAGGTCACTTCTGAGACAGAAGCTCTAAAACCTTCCCTTAAAGGAAAAACACGTTTTGTTTTGAATAGGTATTACTGAAAACTCTTCAGCACTGGTAGAATTGGAGCACAATTGTTGCAAATCCTAAATTCATTTACATCTCTAGGTAAGTAAAAAGCTGAGATCACCAAAGCCATGTAATCATCAAAAAGGAGATGTAATTCTTTGCCCAAGAGCCACAAAGTTATCCCACTACGAGGGATAAACTGCGAGGCTTTGAGTTCGACGGATTTCCTTTGATGTAAAAAGAATAATTTCACGCTTTAAGAAAAGGAACAGGATGCAAGAAAAACTGGATTGGATGCCTTACCCTGCCAAAGACTGCTGGTGTTATTCCCTATGGTTTTGTGTCCTTTGGGATGTCGAGGTGGACTTGGGGTTGCTCAATGAGGACACACCTGGAGGCATTTGAGGCGCTGACAGTGGATAAGGAACCAGAGGCACTTGGGAAGCAAGAAACACTGGCTGAGATGGGATGATTCCATCAGGAGTGAAGGTACATTTGTGAGAATCTGAAGAGTTACATACACTTAGGAGAAAAAGGACTTTTAAAAATCTCCACAGGACTGTAAGCCACCATCCCTGCTCTGCTAACAGGCCTCAGCCAGTCTTGTCCATCTCTAGTGTACTGTTAAACACTTGCATGGAAAAGGAAATTTCAGGAGTCTGGAACCCTCTGCCAAGTAGACCTGGAAAATAAGGACCATCCTAAAGACAGAGAAATTAATTAGGATGTGATAAAGCTTTGACAGAGGTGAGTGAACAATGCAAAAGTTGTATCCTGACTGCAGAATTGTGTCATTGCCAATTATCTGACAAAATCACCTGAAATGAGAGACTGCATACTAGGAGAGGTTGAGGGAACAGCATTTGTCAGGACATCAGAAGGGAAGGCCAAAAGAAGGTGTTATTGCTGCTTTCAACTCCAAAATGGGAGGGACTAGAGAAGATGGAGCCAGAACATTCTTGGATGTGCACTGTGACAGGATGGGAGGTGACAGACACGTTCTGCAACAAGGGAAAGCCAGTTGAGGTAAAGGGATTTTTTTCATTAATAAGGGTGGTCAAACAAGAGTCTGCTTGGAGAAGGAAATTGGACTAGATGACCCCCAGAGGTCCCTTCTGTCTTCAATTATTCCATGACTTCATGGTGAGAGGATCATGGCTGTTTTCATTTTATTCTGTCTCAATAAATTTGATCACCATGGCAAATCAAAGCTTTCATCATTAGCCCTACAAACCAGCCTGGGCACCTGGAAAATGAGACTGCCGCTTTTGTGCCTTGTCACTGGGAGGACCCTGTGGCTCCAGAAGTGTTTCCACAGCCTGTACCTTGCCCTGTGTGTGTTTCACAGACAAACCCCTTCAGCTGCTGTGGCTCAGCAAGGACAGGGACAAGGGGACAGGGACAAGAGCATTGAAGCTGCTGCTTTTCATGCTGGCATTAGCCAGTTCAGTACAGTGAGAGTGTTGTTACAAGGCACACCTGTACATCTGGCATTAACATCACCGTATTCAATTCCCTGAACCATCTCTAACAAATTAATCCAACAGAACAGTCCTTAATTTACATGTTCCACTGCATTTGCGACCCCCCACCGTCTTACCACATATACACAAACAGATCTGCTCTTAACCTTAGGGGGAAAAAAAAAAAAGAAAAAAAAAAGTGCTCTCTGTGACTGCCCCAGGTCCTAAAACCTGATTTCTGGCTGATTTGGCCTAGTTTTTCTCTTTTGCTACTTGAGTACAATGGCCCAGTGTATGTGATGCCCTGAAAAAGACAGTCCACCCTTCCTCAGGAAAAATACTCCAAGGGCAGGGAACAGTTTATTACAGCAATGTCACCAAGCTCACTCAGTCATGCAGGAGATCTGTATCAAGGAGGAGTAATAGAGATGTAATAGTAATACCCTTTGGGGTGGATGGAGAGCTGGGAGAGGACTGTGCATTTGGGGGCAAACAGAACCATCACCACCACCCACAACCACAGGATTGCATCTGGGCAACTTAATAGAACATGAGGGCAGAAGTGACCACCACCCTGAGAGATCAGCACACACAGAGCGCCTGGGACTGTGGAAAATACCCATTAAAAATATAACTGTCAGGTCTGGAAACATCTCCCTGAACAGCTCCTGACACGTACTTCAAAACAGGAAAGGACTGCATGAACTGGTACTGTATTTCAAACCAACATTCAGGATTTGATTTTGTATTCCATTTCCATTTTAAAACCTATTTCCAGGGCTGCTGCTTATTAAACCTGCCCTATTAAATCATTCCCTTATTAAATGCAATGTGAATTAAGGTTTCCCCTTTTCTTCCTCTTCCTTGTAACACCCTACAGTACCTTTCTGTATAATCATTTCTGCTCTTAACTAGGAGAATGTCACATATCTGAAAGAGAAGTAAGTGGTGAGTTTATGGCTGCCTGCATTCCACGATCTCATTATATATACAATGTCCTAAGGCAAGAGTTTGCCAGCTTAGATTTTCACTTGCTCTACCCCTTTAATTTGTGTTCCCATCAGTGCTGTTACTGTTTGTTAGCATTTGTTTTTATTTTTCTCTAGAGATTTTTTTTTTGCCTAAGCCATTGATTAAATAATCAAAATACTTCAGAGGGAAATTTAAAATTTCCTTTTTGTATAAAAAGCAGAATGATTCAGTACCTGAGCTACAACAGCATCAGCTGGGGAACATTCCTTGTGCTGGAGGTCTCTATTAGCTCAGTCAGAAGAATGACTTCCCTTCCCCCTTTCTCAGCTTCAAGACACTGGATAAGGAAAAGGTGAGGAATCTTTCCATATGCATAAGCAAAGCCTGTGCATATCAGCAGTGGCTGCACCACAGCTCCAGGGCAATCACCAAGCCACACTGGGCTGCTTTTAGTGAGCGTGATGGAAAAGAGATCCAGGGCTCTGGAGCAATGGGAGAGGACATGTAGGGTACCAAAACCCTCCTGCAGTTGCCAGAGGCACGCTGCTGTGCAACCTTGCAGCAAACAATTACAAGATCCTCATCATTCAAGCCTACTCTGAGGTCAAAAATATTTTCTTTAGCTCAAAACAGCTGCTGGTGAGGTGTGTGGGAATCACAGGCATCAGGCTGACAGCAGCACTAACTCCCCTCCCTCTGCTGCCAGCTGCTTTGCTCCCCTGTCTCATGGTTTGTGGGGAGCTCTGTGCATACCAACGAGCTGGCAGGATGAGCATGAAAATCCCTTTCCCATTGCAGAGCACCTTCCAGCCATGGCAGCTCTCCCTGGCACAGGTGGGGAGGAGCAGCAATGGCTGATGTCAGGCAGGACAAACCCTGCTCCTCTCCCAGCTACTTCCTTGGCCTGTATCCTGGGCAAAGACAAAGGGGTTCATCTGCTTTGTGTACAAACAGCCAACCCTTCCTCAACAGAGGAAGTTCAGGCAACTGCTGACTCTAAAAAGGCATTGTCAAGGAAGAGCAGGCTGGAAGTTGGCACGGCCAAGAATTACTTCTTCCCCTCCCTGCCAGGAACGGCGAAATGGTGTTTCCTTATTCCCTCTCACCCCCCATTCCATACCTTTAATAAATATGTCTCTCAAAATAACTTTCTTCTCCTCAATATTAAATTCCTTGCTCCCTCTCCCAGCATCCATCAACACAAGTTTTTGAATGTGAACTGGGTCCTTTCTTTCCCTTGTGGACAGCACCAATTCCTGAGTTCACGTGGTTTGGCTTCTTCTGATTCTGGGGCTCACTGTGCTTCCACCCAGAAACAGAAAGTGTAATAAAACACACCTCCTCCCCAAACTGAGAGTTATTTCTGATGATACTTCAGAGACAACAGATCCAGCTCTCAAGATGCCCCTGAATATGTCAGCTTGCAGAAAAGGGGGACACATTCCTCTGAAACATTAATATAAATTAAATGAGACAAAATAAATTCAGCAGCCGGATAATAGCACTGAAAAACTGACAGATGGCAGAACACTGAGGGTTAGTGGTGACACTCACACGGTACATGAATAATTCACTTGGACAAATGTATGGATGTGAGAGCACGTTTAGGTTAAGGATCTGACTCAGAGAAAAATGAAGAAAGATAAGCACAGTTTCGTGTTTGCAATGACCCCTTTCAAACCAACAGCCTGGATAACCATCTCCTCCAAAATCAGTCCATGCCAGAAACTAATCAAACCCAAGTCCATAGCAGGGAGAATTCCTATTGATCTCATGAGCTGAGAATTCAATGAGACTCATGAGATACCCTTACAGCCACGTTACCTTTAACTGAGCATTACAGCTGGGGACACGACACCCCTAACTACCAGCAAGAGAGCACAAAGTGTATTTAAAACCACACCACAAAAGCATTCAGAAAATAAAAAGCCATTTAGCAGGAGGCTAGATACTGAGAGGAACTGCCTTGTTTTCATCACATCCTAAACTGGAAGCACTCCTAAGATTCATCAGTCAGCATTAGCAGTGCTCAAACTCCTGGGCTCAAATGGACTATGGACAATGTCCCAGGGCTGCATTAATCGAGGAATAACCCCAGATCCTGGCAGAGGTGCTGGCAATTACATGGCCTGTCTGAAAGCAATTGATTTTATACAGCAGCTTGATCTTTCCAGAGGCGAGAAATCTCTCTTTCCCAACCTGTCCCTTCCCTAGGGAAGCTCTGCAGCACAGACACCTCCACAGGGCTCTGCTGCCTTTCT
This sequence comes from Dendrocincla tyrannina, assembly GCA_035047865.1. NCBI lineage: Eukaryota > Metazoa > Chordata > Aves > Passeriformes > Dendrocolaptidae > Dendrocincla > Dendrocincla tyrannina. The sequence goes on along the minus strand of JAWWMP010000005.1, from coordinate 5,195,443 downwards.
AAGCATTTCCTAAGGAAAATGAGACAGTGACAGGGACCTGAAGTCATTCCCCACCACAGGGAGAAAGTTCAGCCTTGATTCCATCAGAGAGAAAGAACATGGGACAGTAGGAAGGGACCATACAGGAATGTCCAGCTACACATTTTGCCTCTCACTATGCCTTCTGTCTGTCACTGCAGCCTCTTCTTTGCCCTTAAATCAATCACATTTACACACACAAAGAGCCAGGTCTTTTCTGTTATGGGTCCAAAGTGCAGGCAAAGCCCAACACCTAAACTTCTTGTTTAATGGTCTGCCAGGTTTATAACTCACTGTCTTGGGCAGCAGTGGTAGGAAGATCTGCAAGCATGTGTGAAGTTACCCCACAAGCAGCACTGATGACATGTTACCAGGCTGATTCTGTGTCCTCAACGAGCAGCTCAGATCAACCTCTGAGATGACACGTTTGACAAGATACAAAACATCTGGAAAGAATTGTCCTTACTGTGCAAATTAAAGCCCATAGCTATCAACAGTCATAAGATTAAAATTAGTTTTTCATCTGAGTATGTGTGAACTTCAAATCTGAATAATCCTAGAAAACAAGTAAAGTCTCAAAATCCTAGCTGCAGACATTTATAGGACTCGCAGGCAAGTTTTTAATGGGTACAGACAGAAGCACTGATTTCTCTTGTGAGCTACCCACAGGTCAGACACAAGCTTGTGTGAGAACACTGAGACTCAGGTCCATGCATCCACCACAGAAAAACATCGGTCTAAGTTGGCTAAAGAATACAAAGCCTAAATATCTTTCTTTGAGGCAAAGTGCTGTAAATCTGCCTGATACAGTCATAAACAAATAAAGTATAGCATTGTCACATGCCACAGTCTTTAGGCTGGTCTCAAAGCCCTTGCATTTAAAAAAACAAATGAAGAATTGATCCACACAGGTACTGCCACTTTCCCTGGGAATTCCTGACTCATCTGTGAGTCACACATACACTGCAGAATGGGAACAAACTTCTTCCAGTGCCCAGGTGACACTGACCCACTCCCATCACCAGCAGGGAGTTGCTTAAAGATCCATCTATTTTTCTGAACAAAAGACCCACCACAGAAATGCAGATTTTGGTGGTCTTAGAAGTTTTCAAGAATTGAGAGAAAAAAAAAACACCCTAATAATAAATTTTAAAAAAGCACAGAACTCCGAACAAATTACTTTGCTCTGACAATGGGGGTCCCCAATAATAAGCGGCTCAGGTCAAGTTCCTTTTGTGACACTTAAGATTTAAGGCTGATTTCCCCAAAGGATGAAATAAGTGGGGGGGGAAATGGAAAATGAAATGGCTAGAAAAGGAATGGAAGATGATTAACAGAAATTGTCAGGGACCTTAGCACTGCGTGGCCTATCCACAGCTTGGGCTATGGCCTGCTTGCAGACAGACTGCAGTGAATGGGGGTGCTGAGTTATTCAGCCCCCCTCCAGGCAATCAGGTAGGAAGCAGGATTAATGAGACATCTTTGAAGTAAGGAGGATGCAGGGTGAACGGCCAATAAATACAATACATAAATATGTTAATGTGTTTATTGAAGGGATTGTTTTGTACAGCCTGTACAGGGCTGCAGAAATGATTCAATTCGTTTTATGCAGGAGAAGCGCATTCATCTTCCTTAATTAGGGGGAAAGTAGGACTGGTACTAGGATTAAAAATAAAAGTATGGTTAATTTTGAAGTCTGCTGTGTGCCCCACTCTGGTGGAATCCGATAAAATACTCCAACACTGCTTCTGACTCATGGGAGTATTTGTGAAGTGCATGACTGGAAACTCAATGGAACAGCTTGTACTAACTAATTTCTTGGTCTGCCCATGAACAAATCTGCAGACATAAGTAAGCACATAAATAGAAGTCTACATATTAGTGTTTTCATTAAAATATCCCTGGAATTCCCTTCAACTCAACATGAGACAACCCTTCACAGCTCTAGAACAGCAGAGCACCAATGGGCCTCCTCAGAGAGTCAAAAGGATGAGATAAAATGTGCTATATGAAAATCAAGCATGTTCTTATTACTCACTGGGTTTTTAAAAGGTGTTACCTGCAGTTAACATCTGTCACACTTACTCTCAGCTTTAGTTCTTTTACATTGCTCATCTTTCATCTGCTACTTTTTCCCTTCATTTCCTCTCGGAGGAAGAATAGAAAATGAGAGGATTGAGCAAAGCTCTAACATTGCAGAGCTGCCCTGTACTGACAGAAGTGCTGTCTGCAGTGATGATAAACCCCAACATGGTACCATAAAAAACCCACTGCAAATCTGAGCTTCCAAAAAGCCTGATCCCAGGTGAGTGACATGCACCACTGCTGATCATGAGCCCAAAAACCAGCTAAAGATGTTTGCAGTTCCCCCCCCCCCGACAGAAACCCACACCAGACAGTGCTGCCTGTGTCACAACAGTCTGGAAAACTGGCACATTTTAAAAGTTTGAAAACCACATGATTTGAATGACCTGAATCTTTTGTGTCTGCAATTTTTGTTCTAACAAGCAAAAGTTGACAGATCATCCTGCAAAGCTGGGAATAACAGCTTCAAGTTTCTTATCTGTGCTTTGATAAGACAACGTGTCTGAGAAACTCCACCTTTCTGTGCTACTCACTGTATGAGAAATAAAAACACTGTTTTATCACAAGCAAATGAATCAAACAGGGGTTTACTAACTTAGGGGTTATATTTTTTTAATTCATAGATGTATCATGGAGTTGGAAGGTGCCTGATCCTGTCTGGAGCTGGTGCCAGGGAAAATTTGCCTTCAGGAACAGGGAAATTATGAAATGGATAAAGATGACGCTAAAACAGCCCCTGCCACGTGGCAAGCCTTGAGTACAGATGGAACTTGCCACCTTGCCCAGGGGGACACATCTCCTGGCACAGGAGGGGCACACCAGAACCAACCAGGGAGAGGGGAACTTCTCCTATCACCTAAGGTGGAGAAAACACCTTTTAAGGCAAGAATCATATCTAATGAATATGCATTAATTGACATAAACTAGGTGGAACTTTTAAACCCTTGAAAGGCACATTTTTTTGAAACAGGAGGGGTGCTTTCAGACCCTGGAGGCCTGGGCACCCACCACACACTGTTATTAAAATTTCCTGCTCACCACACTTCTTTGTTTCACAGGTTATTTTTGCTGTTTTCTAAATGTAATAAAAGAGATTTTTCTTACAACTGCATGCTGCTTCCGATTCATCTGACCCATCAGGACATTCTTCTTCGCCATCACATTTCCACCTGGCTGGGATGCAGTGGCCGTTGTCACAAGTGAAATCTGACTCAGCACAAGTTTTTTTTGCTGCAAGAGAAGAAAAAACGTACTTGGCATTAATATAAGCAGTGCAGAAGATGCACTAAGGATGACATTGATTGCCCTGTGCTAAGAGGATTCATTTCACATTCAACATTGCTTCTTCGTGACAGAGTCAGACACATATCACAGATGGGTGTTTCTTCTCACTAGAACTCTTATCCCTCCATTAGTTAACAAGGATTCACCCTTCTACGTCTTTTTCCAGCCATTCAAAAACCAGGAATGTTCTTTTTCAAAAGAATTTTCTAATGCTTTTACTATAAAAAGCTGCTGCCTTCATTGAACTGAAAGCATGCTCGTGATTTACAGACAGGCAAGACAAACAAGTCTCACCTTTGGAATACTATAATCTAAATAATAATGTTTCTATCTAAGAAACCTATTCATGGTTTTTTAGTACTTCTGTCACTGCAGTAGATGATCATAAAGCACTCCTTCAAACACTGAAATTCATTTCAATAAACGCCAACCACTCCACACTCTCTGCTTTGCTTGCATTAATCTAGGGCTTGAAAAAGATGCAAGACACGAACTACAGCAATTAATTGGGCTCTGCAATACGAGTCAGCATCTTTTTACTGCAGCAGAAAGAGAGAATTCTGCCTGTATTTGGCCCCTCCAGCCCACGGCCTCAGTGCCAATGTGACCACTAGCCTCTCCCTGCTTTTGCAGAGGTGACTTCAGTGGCCTCTCTGCTGTGAACTGGAGCGAACAGCCGTGCTGTCAGAGTCCTGAGCAAGGGTTACCACCTTGAAGCACCCTTTGGATAGCTGGTATCTGCCTCTGGTGGTACCCACTAACACAGGAAATGGTGGCCAGGAGATTTGTTCCTCCCCCTGCAAAGCTGCTCACAACATAAGAGGATCACAGGAAAACTCAGGTGCTGAGGGACCTCAGGAGGTCACCACGTCCAGCCTCCTGCCCAACACAAGCTCAGCTCTGAGGCCAGACCAGGCTGTTCTGTGTTTTATCCAGTCTGGTCAGAAAGAAAACTCCAGGATGGAGACAGCACAACCTCTCTGGAGAGCCTGTTCCATGGCTTAGCTGCCCCCACAGTGAGCCTTGAGCTTGACAGCCATTCCCTCACTCAAGTCGTGTGCACACACCATTGCCACATCAATGTTCATTCCAGCAAACATAGTCAAAGCATTAAACACAACAAATAAGCCCCCGGGGTTTGATCTTTTATTTCTCTTTCTTGTTTTCTTACACGAGGGAGCCACGTTAAATATCACTCACGTGCCCACACAGGACACAAGGAGCATTAGTGTGTGAGGCACTGAGAGATCCACATGGCTGGAATCAAGTGCTCATTTTCTAGCACTCAGAACATGCAGCTTCCCTGAACAGGGAAATACTGCAAAGCATCACTAAGCAGCTGTACAATCTCTGAGGATGCAGTCTATAAAGAGAACATACATTTACTCCCCTTCTGTTGCTAAATGAGCCAGATTCTGGAGAGGATTAAAAAAAAAAGACAATTTTCAATTTCCTCTTCAGTCATTCAGAAACAGAGAGTATGAACTAATAGAGTTTGATAAAACCCAATCTCTCATAAACCAAGAGTTTTAAAAGAGACCAGTCACACTAAGAATCCAAAGACATTACTCATCTATTATCAGAGGGAAAAGACTTTCTCCTGAACATCTCCTCTCAGAAATCCCAAACGTGTGCAACTGGCTGTCACACACCACTTCTGGTGTAGTTAATGCAAGTGTTGATCACCTGACATATTTAATGGTCAGAAAGGCTGAAATTCTGTCAGGACACCCCTGCGTAAGGAAGTCAGAGCACCCTCCTGCTCACTGTGAAGCTGACTGGGTAAATGTATCTGCAGACACCAGTGTAATACTGGAGATATTAGAAGTTTTATATTTAAAATGTGTTTAGTTTTATACTTGTTCACCCACCCAAAGGTCCAACAGTCCCAGGACAGATGAACCAGCAGGACACAAATGTGTTTCGTTGGTCCTTTGTTTCAACCTAAGCTCTTTGATCTCTTAAGGGAGCAGGACTAAGTGAGGGGGAGCTCAAACCTTACTATTATGTTTATTTCTATGATGTTTTAAAAATTATTCTCCTTTTTATTATTTATATTTTCAATACTATCTCTGATTTGTTATTATTTTTTACTGCTATTACTCTCCAGCATTGGGTCACAGCTCTTGCAAGGCTCTCTCAACTCCAGTAAACTCCACTTTCTGATGCAAACAGCAACCCAGATTATTCAAAGTGCAGCACACTGAAGCCCTGCCTCATTTCTCACCTCTAATACAAGACCGGAATCACTTTATTTCCAACCACATTCACCTTCTGGCACTCAATTGTCATGTCCCTGGGATCACAACACCGGCAGGGCACAGTTAATTAAAATATCAGCTCTCTGCCTTTTCCTTCCTTTTTCTTTTTGAAGTCCAATAACCCTTTCTATTAATCTCCCATGTTATACACCTTTCCTCTATCAATAATTCATCAAGGCTCATACCACGAACTGTCAACGGTGCATTAAAATGTAAAATAAATAAATACATCCCCTTTAGACAATGGGGAGGGACATGAGTTCATTCTATGGTTTCACCTGGCTAGGAAATTTTCCAGTCAAGCAAAATTAATTGTCCCCCTGAGATGCATGTCCCTCATTTCCTTTGCCGTAAGCAGCCCAGACAGCTCAGCTCACACTTCTCTTCCAAATGAACATAAACAAACACGAGGGAGCAGTCACAGCATCCCTGTCCCTCCGCTCCTCGGGGGGCAAACCCAGACCTGGAACAAGAAAAGAGAAGGGTACGGAGCGAACCTTTCATCCTCCCCCCCGCACAGTGACACCAAAGACACGGCCTTGCTTTCGACTCCTGCTTCATTTGCCTTTGGTTCCTGCTTTTCCTCTCTCACATCTGCAGCTGGACAGGCTGTCAGGAATGCCACTGGCCCCTGGGTGACCGTGGGACTCGGCTCCCCCAGGGAAAGAGCAGCTTCCCAAAGGAAGCCTTGGTTGAGTCAGTCACTCCTGCTCCTCTTCTCCCAGAAAGGCAGGAAGGGGGCAGGGACAGAAGGGTGCAACTTTACCCAGCGCTGACAGAAAAATGCTGAATTTTAAACAAAACAAAACATCAAACCAACACGGCCTCTCATTTTGCAAGACGTCTTTTTTCATTCCATTACTGACATCTCTTATCCTGAGCTGCAAGTTAAGGGATGCAGGGGTCATCCCCGCAGCAAATCAAAAGCATAGGACCCAGGGAGTATGGTTCAGAATATGAACATTTATAGAGGGAACTCATAACAAAGCAATCACTGGGGACGTGTATAATTAGACTGGAGGAAATAAATATACACTGAAAGCAGCAAGGCTTGTACTGGCTCCAAGCAGGGACAGGATGATATGAATGTGACTTCTAACTTCCAAAAATACCTCCTCCTGAAAGGCCAAATCCCTGACCCTAAGCCAAACAGGTATCTGAATCTAATGGAAAGGTTCAGGATTTATTCTTTCTTGCTCTCTCTAATAAAGCCCACCATTCTCCCACTGCCCTCAGTCACTTCATTTAACCTCACTTAACTCTTACCTCAGTTCTGGAGGCTTTACAGAGCAGGTACATCTTTTGAGTTACCCCTTATAAGACATCAGGCCCCCTGTGATCCAATTTCCAACTCATGCCTCGTTTACTCCTATTTTGCACTAAGAACACTAAGAAATACCCAGCTCCACAACAGTTTCATTTCTTGCTACTCCTAATTTCCCCAAACCAACAGCTGAAAAGCAGAATTCATGTATTTCCTCTCTTAATAGTTCTGTGTAGTTGTTCAGTAGCAGCAGCAATTAAAAGCACATACAAAAGCACATTGTCTTATTACAACTTGCCTATAAAGGACACTTTAAAATAAGGGGGTTTTCCCCCCATAAGATAATTAACCCCTACATAGTAATAAGAGACTCTAAACACAGGATTTTTATATTAAGGGCTTTGTTCAGACTCTGGGTTGTGTATCCAGACACAAAACCAGGCTAATGAAAGCATCCTCGAGTGTTAACCCCCAGAGACCCTGCAAACTGTGCTCTCTCCCCATTTTCTCCTCTCAGTAACTGTTGGCCAATTTCCACCAGTTCTAAAGAGGGGAAAGAAGTGGAAAACCAGTCTACTCCTACAAGTTCAATAAAACTGGTAGCCAAATAGAGAGCAATCAAAATCACAGCTACCCAGAGGGAGATAAGAGTAGAAAGTGGCCACAGTGCTGTCAGTCATCTGGAGCTGCCCAGACTCTGCACCTCATCCCAAGGTGGGTTTAATGCAGAAGGAAGGTGACAGTCAGGGATTTAAAACTCCCAGACACCAAACCCATTGAAAACTGGTTTGATTTGTTCCACTACCCTCATTCCTTTACACAGATCCTGCTCCTATTTTAACTTCTGAATCAACACCAGACCTCCTGTCAAACTGCTCTCATTTGCAGCCAGCATTCAAGTCTTCTTGCAGAAAACAGTTTCACCCAAGCTGCTGTAAAAAATACAACAAAATAAAGTAGAAAACCATACAATGAAAGTTTTGCTGTGATCCTTCTGCAGTAACAAAACAGCACACCCCTGTAGGACGTGATAATGGGGAGATGATGGGAGGCCAGCAAAGAGGCATTGAAATTCATAAAACAGGGTTTCATTTCATGCTGGGAAACTTCAATGGCAGCTTTGATCACTGGCTTATCAGAGCCGCTGACAAGACTCCATATGAGAAGAAAAGCAGCATCACACGAGCCCAGGAGCTTAAACACAGACCATGGGCCCCACTCGGCCCCAAGAGGTGCCAGTGGCAGTCCAGTGTGTAATGGGACACCATCCAGCTCCTCCCAGAACAACATACATCCTTATTACGGGTCACCCTGCACCTCCAAGGGCCCCCATTAATCCAGTCTCACAGAGAACAAAACATACCCCAGCTGAAGCACTCGCTTGGTCCAGCAAGGTTTTCTGCTTACACGAGCAAGGCTCACGATCCAGCTCTTGAGAGGGTTTCTGGGTTATACAAAACCTGACAGCAAATGTCACTCCCAAACAGAAACAGTGCTCTGTTCCTGGCCCTGCTTTGGGCACCCAAACACCTCATGTTGGGAGCCTGATCCTTCCCAGCGCCCTCTGCCAGGGCAAACCCTTGGCATGGGAAATCCCAAGAATGTGCTGTTTTGCAGCTACAAAACAGCAACAGAGGAGATCCGAGAGTCGAAGTATCAGGAAATCCTAGTGGATGTGGACCATCGAGTCCTTTTAATTTTCAGACAACTAAGGACACCTTGAAGTCATGAAAGGGAATATTTAACGGCTCTCTGAATCTGGCTGGTTTTTTGACACTGCCATCTCAGCAGGCAAATACATTTATAAAGCAAGATTAATCAGATCCCTTCAAACAGCCAGTGCTCAGACACCGACTGGTACTCAGTCCCTTTGATACTCCACATGAAACACATTCTAAAGAAACTTCTCCCCAAGACCCTCAAACCAGCCCCAGAAAACAACAGCCCATTGACAAAATCCCAGTCAGAGGCTCTGGGGCTGCCCCAAACACGCAGCTGCTGAGCCTGAAGCCCCTCTGATTCATCAAATTAAACCATTTCGTCATTAAAAGAAAGAGATGTCACCTGTGATTTTTCATTAGTATCAAAGGTATCCACCTTTATGCATTTTAAATGGTAATGTGTGTGTAAGCCTCCTCATTAGAATTATTTAAATACATTTTCATGTTTTAACACTGAATTAAATGCAAGGGAAAGGGCAGCACCTAATTGAAAGCTGCAAAAAGCAGAATGCTGAAACAGCATATTGTTCTCATGTATGAAATTAAAGTGACTTAAACTAACAAATACATGCATTCATTCCTAATTTTTTTCATGTAAATCAAGGTAAAACTGAACAATATTTTTTCCCAACCTGTCCTCAGGTTGCTGTTGCCATTCTGGACTGTAAGAAGGGGCTGTATGCTCAAAGGTTGCTCTGTTTTTTGACAAATATATAAGCTGGTCTAAAGAACTCAGTAATTGTCCTTACAAACCATGCTTCACCAGCAGGAAAAGCAGGAATCATTGAAGAGGATTCAAGGACAAAAATATCCACTTGCACTGGCAGGCTCCTTCGAGGGCATTAGAGGTCTGTAAAACATACTGCTTGGGTATTCAAAACAAGTTCTCCTTGGAAGTTTGAAGGCTTTGTCAGAGCTCTGGGGCTTTATCTTGGAGAGCTCCACAGCTGGGAACAGCCCAGGCAGAAAGCTCAAGTGCTGCCTCACTCACTTCAGAGGAACGTGCCCCACACTCCTTCAGGCAAGGCTCCCTCCAACATCTGCTCCCTCCACTTTTCCTGCAGCTTTCTTCATTTTCTTTTAAAAAATCCACTCATAAAAGATCAGTGATCTTTTAAACTGAATAAAATCAGGTTTTGTGACAGTCCCCTCATTGCTATTCTCCAGGAACCCACATCACCTCAATGTTCAAGCCTCTGGAATATCAAAAAAACAACAAACCCACAAGAAAACCAACCAACTTACTGCCCATCCTACTTGTATATTGGAAAAGCACATCCTTCTGCAGAGGCAGGGGGAAGAAGGAGCAGATTTTCCTACCAGCATCTTAAATACACCCCAGCTTTGCTCAGAAATAGGCTGACAACGCTGTCCAGCCTGCAGTCACCTCTGGATGCTGCTGATCAACCTCTCTGCAACGTGAGGTGAAAAAGAACCTGCCAGGCAGTGCCAAAAAACACCACAATGGCAAGTGCATAGACACGGCCAGGCTTCAGGAACCAGAACTCTTCTTGCAAGGAAGATTATACAAGGTGGCACAGTATGAAAACTTGCTCTTCTTAGGAGATCTGAGAGCTTGAAATGCACAAGTCACACACCCCCTCCCAGATCCAGGGACACAGCCAAGGAGCTGACCCACATCTTGCAGCCTCACTGGATGGTGTGGCTGCACTCTCTTATGCTCAAGTCAGGATTTCCTCTGGATGGAAAAGAGCAGCCATCACTCCACCACGTGCTTCCAGAACTCCATATTGCTGCAGTCACGACCTTTTCAAAGGATTTGGTATGCTCTGAGTTTCCAGTTTGTTTCTAAATATTTCCTTGACTGAAGCTCATCCACACTGACTTTTGCTGACAGAATTGCCAGCTCTGTCTGTCTCTCTGGGTTTTGTTTTGCTTTCTTTCAACAAGCAAGACATTATTGCAAGACAAGCTCTTGGGGTGGCACCTACATCTATGTTATTTCACAATGCAGGACGCCTGCAAAGTCCTCAAGAGGCACTTGACATTATTCTGTCTTTCTGGGAATTAAACACTAGGGGCCATATTCTACACTGATGAAACATCCCCAAAGTCCATGAATAATAATCACTGGCCTCAGTGGTCTTTGTGCAAAATTGGTCACAGATGTTTCTACAACACCCTATGATGCCTGTTTTCAATATAGGTTTTATAACCCTCACTCGAAGTCAAAAATCCCCAATGACAAAAGCCAGGTTTCCTGAGGACAAAACAGACTGAAAGCTATTCCTGAAAGCAAATATATTAAGGCAGAAAAGCAGAAGTGGTTAATTTGAGTTGATGGAGCAATTCTGGTTCCCACCTACACACATACCCGTAGCTTGTCAGACAGGTACCAGGGAAACAGGACAGCCATTCTTTATGGCTAAAACTGCCTTCAGTTACTCAGAAAATGAGAGAAAAGAGAGTAAGACCTGCGAAGGCAGATCCTTTCACCAAGTGGCCTCCCTGCCAGAGTTGCTGTTTTCTGCTCTAATTGATGTTTTTAAGTATTATTCCTTTTTCATAGGCGGTGGCAAGAAAATCTCCAAGACCAGTGGACACAGCAAAAACATTCCCAAACCTTCAAGTGCTCCTATTTCTTACCTGGGTTATGCTGTCACGTTGAAACATTACAACACTGGAGCTTGGAGGTGCAGAAATTGCCTTTCACAGCTTGGGCACAGCATTTCCGTTCTCGATGCCTGAATTTAGCATGCACACTGTGAGGTTAAAGGGCACCAAAGCCAAACACGGCACCTTCAGCAGAATTTCACACCAAGTTTGCACGCAGGAGGTAAATCCAGGGGCCCTCAGCTCTGTGCAGAGCCAGGTAGGATGAACTCCCTGTCACACTTTCACAGCAGCTGCTTGATCTACAGTCTTTGGGGTTAAAATCAGCATAAGGCATTTCTGGCAGTCCTCAGCCCCTGGCTGCACCTTTGTTGGCTCACTCGGCCAACACAGGCTGTGAGAGCATAAAACATCTGTGGGGAAGCAGCAGCAATTGCCCCAGTCACCTCTGCCACTGAAAGCAGTGCCATTACACGCTGGGAGTCCCCAAAACCACAGGGAGAGTCACTTCCTCTGCAAATCAGCCCTGAAACAGCCAAAGAGAAATATATACCATTTAAAGGCTGTTTTGCAGGCAGGCCCCATAGTGTTACAACTGTGTGGGAAAACAGGAACCTGATATTTACACCTGCAAGCCCCATGTTTAAAACACACACTCACCACATTCCTGTGCACAAGGATTGTGTGTTTCCAAAAATGTGGTAATTGCTAAAAGCATAGGCAGCCCTGACCTGTAATATAAATCACCCAAAGCTAATGGCATACTGGAAACCCAACAACACTCAATGCAAAACTCCCAATCCCTAACAAGACAAGGAAAAGGGGAGGAAAGCAAATGCTTGTCAAAAGTTGGGATCAATGACCTAAATCACAGACTTGAAACCTCAACCCCCCAGCGGCAAAAGCGTGCCTTCTGTTGGTAGGAAATGAGGAGAGGGGACATTAGAAGTTCAACAGACCTGGGATGTCTGAGGGGCATTGCACAAATCCATGGGGGGCAGTAGGGAATTTGTGCTCCCAGTTAGGGAATTACATGTGCAGGAACACACCTGAGCATTCTGTTTGGCAGCCAACAGCGGGGGAATGAAGCTGTTATTTTGCTTAGTTCTGCTGCATTTTTGTATTTCTTATTAGAAGCAACACTGCATTTTATGTCAATTTATATATGGTCTGCTTGCTTAATGTTGGATCAGTGTTTCCTCTTTTGCTCCTGTTCCTACTATAATCAATAAGTTGCAGAAAATGCTCTACAAAGTTAAGGGGAAAACCCCAAATACCACGGTTTACTTTCTAGGATGCCAAAATACTATGGTCAAAATACCCATTGCAGTGTCTTGGGAGAATGAAGAGCCAGTAACAATGAAAGGAGCAGGAATTTTTCTAAAGACTTACATCTGGTCTTTTCAGCTGCATCCTCTTTTCCCATGTTTTTAGCAAAATTATGGCACTTTTGAAATAAAAATTTTTTTCCAGGATTATTTGAAAAAGTTCCCCTTTCTGATTTTACATTTGTGGTCCTGAATTATTTAGCTACTTCAGACACCAAAAATAGAAATGGAAAATGGAAAGTAATAATTGGAATGCCACAAAAGAAAAAATACAGAAACCCCCTGTGCCATAACCAACACTACAGAAAGCCACCAAGAAGCATGGTGTAGGAATCTGAAGTGAATTAAGTGCAGCAACAAAACAGGAATGTCCACGGAGATAAAAATAAAGAAATTTAGAGCTTGGTTGCTAATGATTTTTAGAAGGACCAGAGTCACAGATGTCCCTGTGAAGATACCTTTCCTACAGCTCTGTTAGCTGCTCTGTAAAGAAGACATTAATTGCATCCAATGACTAATTTGCCAGGAATCTTGCTTTTTAAGACCACTGAATCAGAGCCCTGGGAATTGTAAGGGATTGCACACAAAAGCATTTTCAGAACTGTCTCCAAAGCCAGCATCGTTTCAGACTGAACAGCAGGTTCATCCTCTGATCCAAGTCTGTTACGGCGGAACAGCGCCAAACAAATGTCTATTAATATTCTGCCAGGAAGCACGAGCGGATGGGCTCCTGCATCCCATTACGTGGAGTGGTCAGGTTAGGAGTTAGGCACGGGTCACACAGCTCTCTGCTCAGGCACAAACCTCCTCACCCATCATAGCGCCTTGTCAAATGCTTTTGTGCGTCGCAGTATTAAATACCAGTGCCCTGGGGACAGGAGCTGAATGGGCACAACATGGAAATTATGATGCATGCAACAATACCCTTTAACCTATTAACAAGTATGACCAAGCTTACTTATTCCGAGCGCTCTAATCATCAAGGCAAGAAGACATCAACAGCTCCTGTGTCGCACTGACAGGGCCTTCAATGGCAAGCGCGGTTCAGAGGTCCACAGGAAACACAAAGAGGCTCTGTCTTCTGATGTAAAGAACAAAGCTACCATGTGGCACGGCATCACACATGCAATTAGTCAGGAAAGTTAATACAGTAGAAGCAGATGGTGGAACCGTGTCAACATTTCTAGTGGGCACGTTTCCCCTTGCTCTGCAGTTGCCGTGATCCGAGGTCGGGGGAGCAGCAGGCAGACTGTTGGTAAGCTGGACCACACTAGGGATTGACAAAACCCTTTTATCTCTCCATCTGAGGTACCTCTGCGCTCCCACTCCTACTGGCACAGCTCCCGTGCTTCAGACACCTCCTCCCCACCACAGCCCCAAGCCAACAGGGCAGCACCATTAACCTCAGTGCACACTGAGAGAAACTGAGGCAGAGACAGACGGTCCCTAGTCGTGGTTGTGCTGGAAGATGTTGACAGGAAAAGGCATTAAAACCAAACCCTTGGTGGCCCATCCACTGCTCGTTCTGCTCCCCAAATGCTACAGGAATCACTCATCCAGCACCGCTACAACACACATCCCTCCACGGGACTTCACACATTTGCAAAGCACAACTGCTCCTCTGTCCCTTCTCACTGCCAGCCCTGAAGCTCAGCTAACACAGGGCGGAAACAAAAAGGCTTCCTGGTTACCACCCATCACACTGGATGTACAGAAGACGTAAAACCCAAACCACAAGGATCGCACAAGGACACACAATACAGGAAACACTGCGGCTCGCATGACTTTGAACTTCACAACCCTGCACAGCCCTCAGAGAGTCTCCTCTGCTGTTGTTATCAACGAGTTCCACCCAATTCCCCAGCTCCTCACCTCATGGATTGCCACACTACCCAGGTAAGGATGGCAGGAGCTCTCAGCTCTGTAAGCCATTTAATTAAAATCAAATGAATACCCAGCAGTTAGTCAAACTGCTCATACACTCCAGCCACTACAGCTGCCGAATTCTGCAGCCCTCGGTCCAATCTGATTTCCTTTAAAGCTCCTGGCAACCCATTAATTAAAACACATTATTTACAGCTTCCAGGGGCTTGAAACCATGGGATGCACTTGATGGAATTTATGCAATTACGTAGAGTCAGCCCTGGTGACAGGCTCCGTTCTTGCTCATGCTCTGCCCCTGCTCCCACACTCAGCTGTTTCCTTCCCTCGCCTTGTCCACGCTGTGATGTTTGGCCTAGGCCTGCCAGGTGGGATTGGCTGCAATGGAAATGGGCAGGAGGCAACAAAGGGACTGGGAGTCTCGCTGGAGATGGAGGAGTTGCAAGGCCATAGCACAGGAAGGCCAAGACAAAGAGAAACCGATTTGCCTGCCCCTTTGCGCAAGAAGATGTTGATGAATAGTTTTCCCCCGATTTAAGAAACCAAGCCCCTTCCAGCTGAGTGCAAGCAGGCCAGTTGGATGGGGTATCCTGCCTGTGGTCCTGTGCAGCAGTCCATCCATTAGTGCTCTGTGGTGAAATGATCCCAAAGCCAAGCCAGAGAGTGTGTAGTTTAATAAGCAATCCCCACGTCACTTGTACTGCAGCATCAGCTGCGGACAGATCTTCTCTGCTTCCAGGAGGAGTTTTTCTTTTTACTCCATTATTAAGTAGTCACACTCATCAGCAATTCCCATGAGTTTGTAAGAAAAAAGCATCTTAAAACATACATTAAAAAGTATGACTGACAAGCATAACTAAGTCTGTGTCTTTGAACTGATTTCCAAAGGTGTTTGAGAAGGATTGAGAGCAGCCCCACTGAGGACTTGGGGGTGCCAGTGGGTGAGAGACTGGACAGGAGCTGTCAATGTGTCATCACAGCCCAGAAAGCCACCAGTGTCCTGGGCTGCATCCCAAGCAGGGGGGGGCAGCAGGTGAGGGAGGGGATTCTGCCCCTCTGCTTTCATGAGACCCGACCTGCAGCACTGCATCCAGCTCTGGAGCCCTGGAAAGGCAATGGAAAGTCAGGGACCTGCCGGAGTGGATCCAGAGGAGGCCACAAAAATGATCACAGAGCTGAAGCACCCCTCCTATAAAGCCAGGCTGAGAGAGATGGGCTTGATTCAGCCTGGAGAAGAGAAGGTTCCAAGGGAGACTTTACAGACAGCACTTAAAGAGGGCTCATGGGAAAGATAAGGACAGACTTTTTAGCAGGGTTTTTGCAATAGGATGAGGGGTGATGGTTTTAAACCAAAAAAGGGTAGACTTAGATAAGTCTAAAAAATAAGAAATTCTTATATAATATATCTGTTATATATATAAGATATAAGAAATACAGAAGGATATAAGGAAGGTATTTTTTACATCATTGTGAAACACTGTCACAGAGTTGCCCAGGGAAGTTGTGGATGCCCCAGCCCTGGAAACATTCAAGGTCAGGTTAGATGGGGCTCTGAGCAGCCCAGTGTGGGAGAACTCCCTGCCCATGGCAGGGGGATTGGACTAGATGACCTTTAAAGGCCTTCTCCAACTCAAACTATTCCGTGATTATATGTGTTCTACAAGAATAAAGGGAACATAAATTTCTATGGAAGCATTAACTTTTTACTGCTTAAGGAGTC
Organism: Dendrocincla tyrannina; assembly: GCA_035047865.1. Taxonomy (NCBI): domain Eukaryota; kingdom Metazoa; phylum Chordata; class Aves; order Passeriformes; family Dendrocolaptidae; genus Dendrocincla; species Dendrocincla tyrannina. The sequence continues at coordinate 5,179,307 of JAWWMP010000005.1, read as the reverse complement.
CCACATGAACACTGCTGAAAGATCAAGTACCATAAGCCCAAGACATCCATACATATAATCCTCCCAATAATTATTACCTTTTTTCCCCCCCTCTATGAATTACCTTTTTTTTTCCATGAGGCCAGTGGACAATCTATGTAAAACCCATAGAAGCCATTTTAATGAGACATAAAAAGAAAACTCTGTAAAAATAAGCCACTGTCAAAGCCTAATAGCTTCCTTCCAACAATACAAAAGTGTATTTTGGCCTTCTCCTCCTGTGGCTTGTTCACAAAAGGAAAGAAAGCAAAAAGTGGAGAAAACATTTCTTGCACAGTGCAGAAACAGCTCCACAGATTTTGGGCTGTAATTCCAAATATCCAACCTGCCTGCACCATGCCCTCAGCTGGTGTGAGAAATTGCTTATCTGCTCTGAAGTCACTGCAGCTCCTCCAATTCAGATTAGCTCTAAAAGCCTCTTTCAGTGAGATGTATTGCAGCAATGCACTGGCATTATTTAAGGCCAGATTTAAATTTACTACAGAAGAGGTATTTTTTTCCTGCAAAAAGCCCAGGACACTGTATCAATATTTGGCTCCTGATTAAGTCTTTTGTCACTGTGATTTTCATAGGAGTGGATTTATAGGAAATATTGACCATGAAAATGTCTCTCAGGTGACTGTTTTATTATGCTTTCTCTCTTTTTTTAGTCTGCCTGTTTGGACCCATTCTGTTCTGGGTCCTCGTAGGTGATAAAGTACGAGTGCTTCCCATCCAGGGCAGCCAGGATGAAATACCAGACAAGAAAGTCAGTAGTATGGTTTCAGATAACCTAAACCAAGAGTTTGTAAAAGCCTGGCCATTAGAGCATTGCAGTATTTCAGTAATTTTCTGGCTTCTCAACATTCACATTCACTAAAAATGTGAATCTGTGTGTACAATTTTAACACAACAGGATTTTTTTTTTGTTACCTTTTTTCTCTTCTGTTACATCACAGATGTTGGCAATACTGCATGGCTACCCCTGCAGTACAGGGACCTGTAGCCCTTGCTAAACAGTACCCACTGGATGCTAAAAAGGAGCATCAGGACCAAAAAGGGAGTTTCAGAGGTAAGAATTCCACCTCCAGCAGGAGGAACAGCATCCTCAAGCTCAGCATGTCAGAAATGAAGGACCAAGCAGGGGAATCATTTTTATGAGCTCCTCCAAAGCCTTCTCTAAGCAGCAGCACTGCTAAGACCCTCTGCAGAGCACGGCCACAGGGTGAAGTGAGAAGGTTTTGTGAGGACCAAACACTGCCCAGCCTGTCACCACTAGAACTGGGACCGGTGAGCAATATCAGAAATAAACTTCCCCTCTGCAAATGGTTTGCAGTCACCTAAGTGTTACCAAGACAACTCCAGCGACCAGAATACAAATTACCTTTGGGGCAGCACCCTAAGCTCTGAGCGCTTACCAACCCTGCATGCAAATTTAAATCACAACAATTTAAGTGACAACTGTGTAAACAGCAGAAACTATTAAACTATCACAGGAGTCAATGGTACCATAGTCAGGAAAAATGTTACTGGAGGCACCAACAAAACGGAGCAAAAGGAGGAGGAGAGACACATTAAAAAGTTCAGCCCTGTAATTCATGAGTGCCAGGCGAGGGCTTCTCATTCCCTAGGAAACATCACATTTTCTTTGACTTCTTCTTGTCCTGGATATCAACTATAAATTAGACCCAATGTTGGGGCGAAACTTCACATGTAAGAAAGCCAGGCAGCTTTAGGTGCCAAGAGATGCCCGGCCATAAACAACCCCGGAGCTGTGCATTGCAATTGCTTTATTTCCAACTGCTGGGGGAAGGGGGTGGGGGAGGAAATAATAAAAAAAAAATAAATACACCTTCTTTTGCCTTTGACACCAATGTGTGAGGCACTTTTAAAACTCAGAGCACTAAAGAAGTGTTCTTGATACACAAAGTGTTTGGGAAAAATGCTGATAAACCCAGCACAGAGGTTCTTATGTTACTGCCCTGAAAGATTACCTTGGTAAACAGCTTCAGCAACCGGAACTATAAGGATTTAGGCAACATAACTAGGAATTTTAAGATGCATGACAAGCTCAGAAACTGAAACCTGAGAACAAGGGAGGGGTGGGAAGCACTAAAAGCTGCACTCCCCGTCAAAGCTGAGTAACATACAGTCATATTTTTATCCTTTCAGAACACTTCTTACTGGGAATTCCCAAAGACTTTACAATCAGAACAGTCCAGAGCCAATTTTTCAGGAGGAGACCAGTGGTGCCATCAATTTTATGCTTCCATTAGGAGGTAACTTCACCTGGCAAGAGCCAGGAGCATTCCAGCTAAACTCCTTCCTCTCCATTTAAGTTGCTTGTTACGATATGTGAATAAATAAAAATTTATCATTAGGCTCCATATTCCTCCAGCAAGTGTCCTGAAATATTCCCGACAGGAGGTCTGGACTGTCTGGCAGCTTTGCAGATGTGCCTCCAAGATGAAAGCCAGCAGGGAAGTCCTGCAGTCCACAGCTCAGGAGGCTGCCTGGATGTTGCTGGAGTGTTCCCACACCTTTATTTCCCACTTTATCAAGTGCTTGGCTACAGGAGGATTTACTGATTAGAGCATCAAGTGCAACAGTTGAACAGCAGAGCCACGAGCGAGTCAATGTGAGCCTGACCACTTTGTTCTCCTTGTCTTTAAGGTGAAGGCCTTCCTAACAGTTTCATAAAGAACAGCTTTTAAATAAAAATTCTCATTCTTGGGCCAGGTAAAATTACTGCTGTGTGGGCTGCATGACCAGGCAGGAGCCTCTGTTAGAATATGCCAATTTGCCCAGTGGGACCTACAGTCAACTTCAGACATTGATCATTCCATAGAAGATTAGGTGGGATACAGTCTCCCTTTATTGGGCCTTTCCTTGCCCAGCTGGGAGCAACTGACTAAATCCCAGAAGAGTTTGTTTCAAAAAAACCAAGAGAACTCTTTTCATGCCTGTGCATTAAAAAACCCTCCCTGTTCATTCCCTGAAGGTCACATCCCCCTCTGACTGTTTTGAGCAGGGAGAGGGGAGGATTTTGCCAGGACATCCTGCTTCACACCACAGGAGGAAGATGCTCTTCCTGCACCCACACAGACCAAAGGCACTTCTACCGCCCTGGGAGTCACACAGGGCTATGACATGGTGTAATACATTAACCTGGCCCTGCTCACCAGCCAGAGGCAAGACCGGGACCAACTTTAGGACCAACTGGAACTGATGTGCAAAAGCACCAACTTCGACCCCAGTATCATTTCTCAGTGGGCAACCTTTCTTCAGTTTTCAGTCTATGTGCACATCACTTGCCTCTGGGAAAAGAAAGGGAAGTGGTAAAGGAACACAGAGGGAACAGTCCCCCTGCACTGGGGGCAGAGGGACTAACAGCACACTAGGTTTGATGCTTTCATTTCTCACATTTCTTTGGCTGTTATAGGCAAAAAAATAAGCAAAATCATGAACATTAAGTTAAACTCACTGCCAGGTCAATAGCAGCTCAATCCCAGGTCAGATAATCACCTCACCCATGTCCCTGGACATGCATGTGGCAATTCTCATGAAATGAATTATTAATAAGTGCAGATGTCTAAAAACAATCACCACCCCCCCAAAAAGCAAACAAAACCTGCATCCAACATGAAACATGGAACAAATGCAGCTGTAAAACGTAGTTTACAGGCCTGTTCCTTGGAACAACAGCCACTGGCCAGCATTTCCCTGGATGGGCAGCAGTAACACACACTCTGACCATCCTCCCTCCTCTGCCTTCGGCTCTTCACTGGGAGAGAGAGGGAAGGGAGGAGTGGGCTGGCAGAATATTCATTACAGAAGGTGAGGGGCCTGTGCATGAAGAGACACCCACTGGAAAACTTCCTTTCTCCTGAAAGAATAAATGATTCAAGGATGTAAAGCTGATAACAGATAATAGAGCAAAGCCATTTACAATATTTTAGTAAGGAAGCTCTTATTCCCTGCCTTGTGAAAAGAAGTTTTGTTTCTCAGAGAGCTGGCCCTATTCTTTCCCTTTTTTCCTTCTGAGCTCTCAGTCCGTGGCAGTTCATTATACGATATGAACACTTCCCTTTGTTCCTGGGTCAACCAGGTCCTGTCATGCAATTCAATTGGCAGGTGAATTTTAAATGGGTCAGAACTGATAGTAAGCTCTTAAAATGAGAATAAGCTGATTGTCCCTGGAAATAGAAAAGAACAGAGGGGACTTTCAGTGTATCTGTGTCTCCAGATAACCTTTGTTATGTAATGGAGCTGCCTTACACTTATTTTTTTTTTTTTATTCTTCTTCCCCCCATGGAAGCAACTATGTCAAGGCCTGCTAACAGTGTTTGTCAAGGAGGAACTTGGCAATGCATGTCAAGCCTAGACACACTGCAGGACTCCCAGGCTGTGACAATCACAACCTCTGGGTCCTGCACCCAAGTCAGACCCCTCGGGGCTCATCCTTGTATCTACAGCACAGGGATTTCTCAGTCCCTTCAAGGCTGCTGCACAGTAAGCAAGGGCAAGCCACAGGTCCAAGGGTACAAGGCATAAAATGCCCAAATCCAAATGAAGGACTGCTAACAATGACTTGCCCTGTGCAGTGAAGATGAACTGGTTTGCTGCCAGTCTTCTGAACACTAAATCTGACTCTCCCCTAAAGCCAGGTGCACTATGTACAAGGGCACAAAGTTACTTTGGGGAAGTTTTTTATATATATATATATATATATATATTTGGATGAATTTATAAACAGTTGCTAAGAAGTCTTCAGGCTCGTGCCAGTTTTCTGTGAAAACACCAAGTCCTGTGCTAACTCAATTCAATCACAGGCTCATGATTTAGAACAAACCCTCATCAGCCTCTCCACAAGCCCTCCAAGGCCAAATGAAGACCAGTCACTGATGCTTAAAACATAACTCAGGATTGGCTACAGGCTGCTTAGAGGCCACTGTTCAAAATTACGTCTTCTCATGAAATCCTCACTGATCAAAATCCAAGAGAGAAGCCAAAAAGCTCCTGCTTCCCCAAGTCATGCTTCCAAACACAGCCTGAAGGGTTTTCCTAATGGGTTAATCTAAATTCATGTAAGCTCAAAGGGAGAACAAAATCTGGGCTCTTCTGTGGTTTAGCTGAAGTAAAAAAATAAAAATAAGTGAAAAGCCTGCTGTGGTTCTTGCAGTCACAGTCCATTTTTCTCTGGACCAGCATTTCTACTTGAGATCAGAATGGTTAACAAGTTTTTAAATAGCGGAGCAATAGAAAAATCTGCAATTATTCCAGCTTCGGGCCTGTCCTTTGAGATTTGATATTATCTACAAACTAATAAAACCATTCAGAACAAACACACACAACAAAATTACAGCTTGAAATAGTTTTTCCATAGCCAGCAATAGGAGACTACTTAAATTTGATTTACGTGAACATAAAATTAAGGAGCATATACAGCCTGCAGTGATATTTCCACCCCCTTTCCAATCACCACCTTGGAAATTACGTTTGGTTTCTGCTCTATTTGAATCCATTCCTAAAACTGGATTTTTATGTCAGTTTTTATTAGCTGTTTCTACTGCTATTTCTCAGTGTGATTTTACTGTACAACTTGCCAGATGCAGAACCTTTATTCATGCAGCCAATGGGCTGCCAGGACAAAGCTTTAGTTTGTAGCTTTGTCCTTTTATTTTTAGCCTAAATTCGTCATCTTTTTATAAAAAAAAAAAAAAAAAAATCAATAAAATACTTTATAACACTGATAAAAAAAAAAAAAAAAAAAAAAAACCAAAAAAAAAATAAAAACTACCTTCCAAGCTTGCAAAG
>JAWWMP010000005.1:5094578-5173221 GCA_035047865.1 Dendrocincla tyrannina | reverse complement strand
GAACTCACCATGCATGTTCACATGGTACAATATTAAAAAAAAAAAAAAAAAAAAAACAAGGAAAAATGAGAACTACCTTCCAAGCTTGCAAAGGCACAGCAGAGCTCTGACACAGCCACAGCTGAGGTGCACCCCATTCATCTGACACCCCATTCCTTCCTGTGCATCCCACAGGGAGAAATCCCAGCACAAGGTAGAACAAGTGTGTGAGCACACACACCCCCCCAGTCCACAGCCACTCAGGTGCCAGCCAAAGGCTCCGTGGTGCTGGGCAGGAGCAGGGCCAGATATCATTGGGCTTTCCAATCTCTGTTATGGCAAGGTAATAAGTCAAGAGCACCGTAACATCACATCCACCCAAGTGACAATGTTCTCTCCCTGCCCCCAGGGTACCTATATATCAAACCCCCTCTTCCAGAAGGCATCTGCCTGTAATTTTACACATTCAAAAGGTCAGAATTTTACCTGCATTTAATTTAATCCTATTTCATTCATTATTAAAACCTTTTAGGAATCATCTGCTTGCCCCAGGCCCTTCCACAGAGCTGGGCAGCAAGGGTATGGTAGCCAGGGATTTATTATATATATTCCATGTCAAGGACAGCAATTCAAAGTCAAGCACAGAAGAGAAAGATGCTAAATAAGGTATGGTCTTAACATTTCTAATTTTTCTCTAAAGTAACCATTCTTATTTAAGTATGTGTGCATTACACAACTAACACTGGAATCTCACTTGAACACACACAGGCCTTTGTGCAAAAGTGGTAAGATGCCCTACAAACCTTTCCAGGTGAATTGTAAGGACTAAGCAAAGAGAAAAATCAGTCTACCTGCACAAGAAATTCAGCAGCTTCTAATCTGCTTATGAGAGGCCAAAGAACCAAACAGACTGTGGAATAATTCCACATTCATGGGACACTCTGAGAAAAGATTGATCCCAAATAGCCAGTCCTCTTCCCCTTCCATCTCCATATACTGGAGAGCCAACACCTGCCAAAGCTTTACAGCCTCTTCCCAGTATGAAGGAACACTGATTTTTGACCAGGGGAAAAGATAAGAGAAACAGAGACACATAAACAATGTTTATTTTTGAAGACTATCTCTGAAGATTAGCAACCAGTTAATTCCTGGTAGGTTGGAAGAATTTAATTCAAAACTCAGCAGAAGGCAGCATGGCAAATCAGACGTTGAGCTTAGCAAAACCAAACCCACCAAACAAAAAAGATGACAACTTTTCAGGCAATGAATTATCCAAATGTGGCCACTGTTTATAATGCTCAAGTACCTGTTACTGCTTATTGATTCACATATTGAATGGACTAAAGTACAGCCTTACAACTAAAGGATGCAGGAACCTCCCTGCTACCCCACAGCTCCCACACCTTGGAATACCCTCCCAGCCACTTCTACAGTGTCATTCCCTGCAGAATGGATACCTGTGCTCCACCTGGGAGTTTGCAGAACTCACTCAAGCAGCAGCACACAAAACAAGTCGGGACTGAGCATGTAGGAGGAACATTCAGTTTTCATCACACCCCATCAGAAGCTTTGCTGGGCTCCCAAGGGCAGGGAACAGCCTGGCTTTAATGGCTTTAAAGGGACAAAGGAACCCAAGTGACACGTGACATTTTAAAAACCCACTTCCCAAAAGAGCTGCCATAAGCCTCAGCCTACTGCTAATGGCAGCAGGTATTTCAGCACCAAAGAAATGGGTTTTCACTGGAAATCTGGGGAATTCAGGGAGACTTGAGGGCAGGGCTGACTCCCCCTTCACTCCTGTCCATGGAGGTGCACTGGGACAGCACTGAGGGCAGTGACTATCAAGACCAGTTTGAGCTGAGCTTTACAAAAACAAATAATATCTGAAGCCAGTTTCAGACCATGTGCTGCATTTCAACCACCCTGTCATCCACTTGCAAGTGCAGATGGGAATCCTGCTCCTTAGTAAGTAAAATCTGGTAATAAAGGAGGATCTGGGAAGCATCTGGCTGCCTTGCCCTATGCTGATCTCATGGGAACAGTAGCTACCACTCAATAACCTGACCTTTCAACTGGGTTGTGCTTGAATTACTCCGGTAGGCTCACCCTTTCAACCCATCTCCTGCTTTCAGTTCATCTTAATTTATTGCCAATTTCCATAATGTGCTCTTTGGATGACCTGTGTATAAACAACAGTTGCTTATATAAAACAACTTTTTTTTTTCATTTGGTTCAAATACTTTTTGGCATCTGCATAGTACTTTGGACTAAAAATCTCTCACATCAGATATCCCAGTTCTTATCCTAATTTTCTATTTCCTTCTTATTTGCCTTGTTAACACTTGCAAGAATGAGTCAGGAAATAAATTAAACTGTTAAGTTCCAAAGCTGCTTGTGCTGCCATGCTTAGAACAAACAGACCTTATCACAAGATGCTGAGCCACCCTAACAGCTGCCAGGACATCACGAACTCACTGCACTATCACTTAGCTATTCCTAAGGGTAGAGCAGACGTCTCTCCAAAGCCTCAAAACTCCAAACCCACTTTATTTCTTAACACCCCTTGAGAGGTCCCTGTCCTGGAAACACTTTCCATGAACAGTCAACACCAATGGCAAAGCCAGGTAGGTTTAATTCACTCCTAAGAGCATTCCCCACTGTTAACACATCCATTAAAAACGTTTCCTGAATTGCTCCCTGTAACTCACAGGACATTTGGAGCAATGGGATGATGGACACTGCCAGCAATGGCTGCTGCCAGCTGAAAGGAGTGATGTTTAGACTTCCCTGTTCTACCAACATCAATTACAACATACCATGTTCACAGGCCTGTGCTTCTAAATCAGTAAATTGGTCATTAGTGTAGCACCAAGGCCACGTTCATATCTTTGCTGTAGAAAACGACAGCACAACATCCGAGCAATAAAAATACTTTCAAATGAAATTTTTTAAAAAGAAATACCCCACAATGAAATTCTGTGTCTGTCAGGGTGAGCAGATTGTCCTGGGTGGCAGCATGAAGCACACTGGAAGGCTTTGTGTTTTACTTTCTTTCCAATAGATAGAAAGTTTCTCATTTTAATTATTAGAGGGTAGGTAATAAAATGAAGACTATTTGCTCAAGGTGCAGCACCTCGGCATAGGAATAAACCAAGCCTAACAGAGCTCAAGAAGCAATACATGGTGGGATTCTTTGGGTGCCCTGGGAAGGGCCAGGAGTTGGATTCAATAGTCCTTGTGGGTCCCTTCCAGCTCAGAATGTTCTCTGATTCTGGATCTCAGACTGGCAGAAATGCAAACAAGCATGAATCTCACATTCTATAGGTCCAGGCAGCCTGGGGAGTCTCCACTCTAAGTTGGCTCTGATCCCAACAGCCCTAACTGAGTCACTCAATTTCTCTTCTTGGTTCCCATCTTTCATCTGGAACACTAATACATTCTTCACAGCCCTGACTGAAAAAAAACCCCAACAAAATTCCATTATTTAAAGTCTGCACAGCACTTTGAAGATGAAAAGGGCTATGTTTTGTCACTAGCACAGCTTCAACAGAGATGTGGTTTATTTTTGCTCAGGAAATTTCTGCCATTAAGGTCTGTTTGAAGAACATATATCTGGAGAAAAATCTACTTTATATGAATAAAAAGTATTGTATTTAATAACATGTCTGAAAAAAAAAAAGAAAGAGGAAACATGGCCCAACAGGAAAAGATCTTGGACATTATATAGTGGCGGGATCAGAAAGCTGCATTGTCTCTCCAAAGCACCCTGGAGATTCAGGAGATCCCTGGAGTGATCCTACGTGTGCATGACACAAAGCACAGCAAGCAAGTATATTGCATCAAAACTCTGAGGGTCCTAAGCTTCAAGAGCAGCCTTTTGCTGAGCTGCCCTCACCTCGTATTTTAGAGAACAAAGCAGCACAGAGCATTCCCTGTGAAGTCAGCACCTCACCCACTGCTGTCAGGGGAGGTGTTCTGTCTGCAGGGGCAGTTCTCACTCCACTTCACTGGTACCTGTTTGCCAGAGTAAAGTGCACCTTGCAGAACGTGACCCAAAGGAACATCACCTGAATTACCTTGAATTCTGGCTGGTCACAGGCGTGTGACATCTGGGGCCTGGAGCAAGGAGCTCACACAATCTAGACTGGCCTGTTGTTCCCCAACTCTGCTGCACAAACTGCCATGTTTATGCTACTTTCACAAAATATAAGATCATGTGATTCCCCTCTCCCTCCTTTCTTCCAAAGAGGAGGGTTGCTGATTTTGTTTTGTTGAGTTAGTTGTAGCTGCTGGCACGTGTGAGGGGAGCAGCATCCCAGTTACAATGGTTCTGGAAGCTGGATTCATTGTGTTGTGACGGGTTGCTCTCTACATTTTTCCATTTCCTTGGCAGAGCTGCAGGCAGTGCAATGTCAGAAGACAAATTACAGAGGCATTTACCCAGTTCTGGGGCTTGTCGTTTGCTATTCAGCCTTGACCAAACTGGCATCGTGTACTGAGTGTGCTCCACTGCTTGTGGGACAATTTCCTTGGCACTGCAAAGAGACTCGTCATCATATTTTTGGACAAATGCACTGTGCTAAACATACTCAAGCATTTTAGGCCACAGCCCTTGTTGATGTAAACCAGTGTAGCTTCACAGAAACCAGCAGAGCTGTTTACATTCACTGCTGCTGAGGATTCAGTCCTTTAACATCACATCAGTATGAGAACAGGGACTTTAAAACACACAGCACTGCAGGGTTTGGGTTTGCGTTTCAGCAGTCATCATGAGAGCTTCTAATGCAATCATCAGCCAACACCATTCATGCAAAGGCTGCATGTGAACTTTGCCAGATGATAAATAATGAACACATGGGTGTTACCAGGTGTATCTGTAAAACCACCACAGCTCAGCAATGGTAGAAATCACAGCAGGGCAAGTTTACCAGAGAAGCCAATTCCATACCCAGTAACCCGACCTGTTCTCACATCCCACAGGGTTATTTCAAGTATTCTTGCCTCTAATGCTTTCCTTCTTCCCTCAATCTATGTTTCCTCTACCCCAACAGCTATTTCAGCCTCTGACTTCAACTGGGTTACTCTGAGAGCTTCTTTTAATGCCCCAGTTCCTGGCCACCTGAGGTACAGCCTGACCTGCGTATCTCAGGGACAGATACCCTGCTCACCTCTCCCTGCTGGTTCTCAGGTCTCAAATGTTTCATCTCAGATTTCAGAGAGGTTCCCTGAAACATTAGTCAAAGTGCTTGAGCTTGTTCATGGACTCACAGCTTTGCAGGAAGACCTTGAAAGCAAGAAGGAACCTATTTTTCATGTATTCTTCCACCTATCTCCAGTTTGACCTTTCCTGCATAATCAAGGCAGTGCTGCATCTAAGGCCAGAATAAGATACCAACCATCAGCACAAGGATTTAACTCAGCGTTCCATGGAGCTATAGAATACTCCTGGCAGATACTGTTATTTTTGGATCCAGCTCTTTTATCCCTAAAACCATTCAGAAGCAAAGAGAACATAAATCACAGCTCTTCCCTAAGGGAAGAGTGGCTTCCTACTCTGCTGCTGCTGTGGTTGGAAAAGGAGAATCCCAAGGAAAATCCTTTACTCTTCAGAATAGAAGAGCAAGCAAACGTAAACGAACTTCAGTCTAGATGTCACAGTCCCCTTCAGCACTAAAAAAAAAATTGCCTTTGAGAACTAGACATGCCTCTAGGACAATAACGAGGTAGCTGGTGGATCCCCGAACGCCACTCAAGAAAGGTTTAGATGAGAAACAATGAAAATCACATTTGTGGGGATGTAATGGATCAAATCCACTGTGGCAGGTGCACTTCTACAAATCTCAGCTGAGCTCTGCTCCCCTGTAGCAGGGCAGTGTTCAGTCCCATCAGGCACACAGCCCTGACACAAGGAAAACAGGTTTTCTCAAATACACAGCTCTCTATCACTCACTTCAGAGCCCTTCCTAATATGCTGTAAGGTTCTGGAAAATATTCCTTGAACAGGTTAATTCCTTAAACAGTTGGAATAGTTTCTCCTGTGGTTTTGCTTTAATGATTATTGTGTAAGGTATTCAGTTGACTAGCAACGCACAGAAAGTAAAAAATACATTGTCTAAATCTGTGTTAAACTGGGTTTCTGCACCAAACATGGAAACATAACACAATTCTGCTTCCTTTCACCACCACTTTGATGGATGGTCATGTTATAAAATAGAGATATTATGGAGAAGGAAAAACCTTGCATTAGCATAATGTAACAGTGCATAAAGGCTTCCAAAAGCAGCACCATTGCTGAATCTGGGAGTGAAGAGGAAGGAACAGCCATGAAGGAACAATCTGGCTGGGTATTCAAAGTGAGGATAATGGCCACTGGGTGCATCTTCCCAGCTGCCTCCTTTACATGGGAGGCTGAAAATCAGCAGTCTGCATTATCTTGAAAGCCCTCAGTAATACCAACAAACAAATTACCAGTTGTTAGCCACCAACAAATCTATCAGGCTCCTCGACCCCAGGTGTACTGGCACACACGTGAATGTGTACACCACAAAGGACTTTAAAAAAACATTTCCTGATTCTGCTCTTTGCCAAGACATTTCTGTTTCTCTGGGCAGCACTAAGACAAAAGACCAGGTAATACAAACATGCCAACTCTTCTTAGTTTTAGTCTTTTTCCCCATTCTTTTTTCTAATATATAGTGTCACTTTGTACCTAAGAGTGCCTTAGCAATGTCACGGAGTCTTTCTTGCAGAAAATGCTGAAATCTAAATCATACAGTTTAGGAAAGCACTAAAGATCAAAAGGCACAGCGTGGCACTTCTGACTCAGAGCTGAGAAAGTGGTTCGTGAGACTTCAGCAAATCCAGGGGGACCTCAGCAGAATAACACTTCAGGGATGCTTTCTGAGTTACCTGGAGGAAAACAAATGGAAACCAGAAGTACAGAGGCACCGTGTCTTTATCTGAACAAGTCTAACATCTGGGATATCATGGTATACCATGAAGGAAGCAGGATGAAAAAAAATAATCCTAGGAATGTATCCCCAGAAATGACAGGTAGAAACTGCAGTGGGAATTATGCTGTTTACTGTCTCAAACACCTGATTTTCACACAGAAGACTTTGCTTCTGCACAAACTTTTTCCTATGCCAGAAATCTCCAAGTCTCTCAGGGACCACCTTCATCGTCACTGCCATGAGAGAGAAACCATCACTTGTGTGTCAGGCATATCCACAGCTAGCCAAAACTAGAGCCACCCCGTCAGACTGTGTGCACACATCCCAGGCTGGAAGTCTCATTTTGTTCTCAGAGTCTACTTTCCTTCAGGCTAAATACTTCACCACCTTTCCTCTGACTCCTGCCATATGCAAATGTCAGAGGGTCACACAGAAAACAGTGGAAGGGACAGGAATGGGGACAGAAACACCCCCTAACCAGGGTGGTGCTGCCTGCAGACTCAGCCCCAGACCAGAGCCATTCTTCTACTCCCTTTCAGCATAAAGAAATCAGCACGGTGCAAATACACAGTGCCAAAAGGATCCTGAGATGCAAAGGGCTGTTAATGACTGGCTTTTGCTGGGATCCTGATCAGGCCTTGCCTGCAGTGCTCATGTTGTTTGGATGTTGCATCATTTCCCTGAAAAAGAGAAGGAATCTCAAGATTCACCCAATCTCAGAAAATATAAATTGTTCTCTTCCAATTCCAAGAAGTGACATATTTTCTAGGAGCTATTCCAGGGACTTAAAGGAGCAGTTAAGCTTCCGTGCTTAAACATACCTCTTTCCTTAAGAAGGCTCTGTTAGGCCCCCATCCCACTTTTTTGTTTTCCATACTTTTGAACTAAAACATAAGGAGATTAAATGACATGCATTAAAGTGCCCAGAAAATCTTCCTTCAGCAATCACAGATTCAAGAGTTTTGAGGACTAATTCAAAAAGTACTAAAGAAGCCGCGACAAGGCTGTTGCTGTTCATGCTGGGACATGACAGAGTTCACTTCTCCAAGTCAGACATCCTTTGAGGGACTGAACTTCCCAACTTCAAAACTCAGGATTGTTTTTCCTCCTGGTCGCTCCAAGACTCTTGTTTGAAATAGAGTTGGGTGAAGAAACACAACTTCAGTGAAGGCCTGCTGAATATCCACGTGAAAATAACCCATCACATACGTTGCTCCAGCCGAGGGACACGGCAGCTGTTCTGAAGGAACAAGGAAACCTGTCCATCCCCAAACCCCCCAGGAATCCCTGGAAAAGCAGCAGCACTTCCAAGCAAAGGGACACAGAGGTGGCTGCCCAGCATGACTTTACCCCCCATGCTGCTGGCTCTGGATAACGTGGCCAGGTCTCTGAAAGGGTCTCCACAAGTGTCAGAGCCAGTCAGGCTGAGAGCAGCTGGGGAGAATAGCAAAAGGCCTGTTTCTCAGGAAGATCAGCCTCCTGCACAGGAAGGACAGGGTGCCCAGCCTGCCAGAGACATGTTCTTTGCCAAAAACCCCAAAAAGAAGGAATAGAAAGCTGGAAGTCAGTCTGGCAGTTCCACAAGCACGAGCTGACTCCAAGTTAACACCAAACAATTACTTTTCTATTTGGGTTAAGCAACCCTCCCCAACAACACTAAAAAGCTCACTTTTCAAGCAGCAAGTGTTGAGACCTCCCCCAACAATTATCAGCAGAGACAATAATAGTTCAAGTTAAAAAAAAGAAAATAGGCAAACATATAAATAAGAAGAGACAAACACTTTGGTTATAAGTTCTGCTTTTCTCCCCCAGAAACAGTATGTTTTCTACACAGAGAAACAAGTGTTCTGGTGATGGCATGCAGTGCATTAAACAACAGGGGTGGGAATAAAAAAATAATCAGAGCATGGAAATCACAAAGCAAGTTAAACAAAAGCAAAGAATTTTCAACATCCTGACACAAGAGAAAATATCTAGAAGTTTAATTAGCACTGACCACTGTTCGTTGGGCTTGCTATTTCCCAAGGGCCCTGACATTTTGAATGCTGCAAGAACACTGAGACGTATCAGGCCTTGCAGAAAGGGCTGTTGTTAAAAATCTGAAATCCACTTTGAAATACAAAGACTATTTGCACAGCATTAAAATAATAGCTGGAACCGTCCATCCAGGCTCAGTGAGAGCAGAAGTACTCAGAGGAAGCACGTGTGCTTTCCTGAGGAAGGTTTTCTCTAGTGACACAGAGCCCCCTCCTCCCAGCCCTCATCTCTGATCCACGTAGAATGCAGACTGCAACTTCTCCACTCGTGTCTTGCTGACCAAGAGATCCTTTCACGGAGGTTTTGCACCTAGAAAAAGCTTCCTGCCCTTCCTTTCATGCTTGTCTATGAGACTGGAGTCTCCCAATCTCTCATCTGCTCTGCCCACGTGTCTAAGGATCCAGATACTATTTTCTGTGTTTCCCCATTCATGGAAAGCCTGCCTGGAGTGGTGCCTGACATGGTACTTACATTCAAATGCCTCTAAAAATCCTGGTTCCATCATAGCACTGAAAAGAAACCTGATAAGAGGCCACTCAGAATAAGAGTTTTCATCACGAAGAGCTAAGTACTGACACTGAAGTCAAACCCAGCAACATCAGAGACTTGCTTGAGACACTCATGACAATAAACCAAATCACCTTCCACAATAAATATGCCACAGACACAACAAATGCTCTCAGTGTTTGGTTTCTGTATTTCCATGCAAATAAAAAGGGGGTTTGATCTCCTTAAGGTCAATTCTTATCACATCAGTTTATATTTGTGTCGTTTAAAATTTCTTATTCATTTATATTAATTTGCTTTGCATTCCTAGGAATTCAAGGTCTTCAGAACACAGACCTCAGTAAGAGCACCCAGGGGAGTTTTCCCATGCCATACAGCTCTCCATTGTCATGGGGGGTCTGGATAGAGTCATTACTCCTGTCGATCTGTGGGATCCAGAGATCAAGAACCAGCTTTATCATTCCAGCCTTTGATGAGCTTAGGTATGGTGGCCCCTGGAAGTAATAACCACCATCTGTGTCCAGAGCTCTCTGGGAAGGTTCACTGACTTCAGAGCCTGTGTCAACACACACGAGGTGAGACCGTGACTCTGCCTAATGGTAAAACAAAGCACAGAGCTTCTGTTCCTGAGCCTGTCAGACAGATTTATGCACCTTGCCTCTCCTGACATTTCCAGCTGGCCCAATGAGCTGAATTCGTGCTTAAAAACAACCAACTCCCCCCTGAAAACCAATTTGTCACATTTATCAAAGAGAAAAGGGATGAGCTATAAACACACAGCTCTGTCCAGACAGCACCACTGAACCACACGCATTTAACTCAATAGAGGAAGTGTCAGGTGAACTTTGTACAAAATTCAGACCTGGGCCAAACAGAGATCCTAAACAGGTGAACCAAATCTGCATGGAACTGATACTGCTGTGCAACTTTAGGTGTTTCCTGAGAGCAGTATGTGCCAGTGTAAACCCACCCTGCACCGCAGCAATCGGTCAGAGCCCTCGAGATGCTCGTGGTCTGTCCCCCTCAGTGGCATTTCAGCTGTCAGGAGGTGCCCACAGCAAGCTGTCCCCTGTCCCTGCTGGCTTGAGAGCAAGTCTGAAACTGGAAATTTTATCACCAAACCCACAAACAAGCTTAAGCTGTGCCAGATCTGTTGCTGCTGGTAGCATGTTCTGCTTCCTCATACTTACTAGACTAAGATAATGTGTGATACCTACTTATGGAAGATATACATTACAAAATAAATTCCTACACGTTTTCAATTATGCATTGAATTCAAGCAGAGAAATGCACAATCTTTCTGGTGCTTCATTAAAATAGAATACCTTTTTCTCCCAAATGCAGCAGCTGTATTGCGATGGAAACCACAGTTCTTAAAATAAAACACTTATTTATAGAGCTCATTTAGGCAAATAACGATCATTTTTCACACAGGATTCACAAAGACACCAGGTTCAGAAGTTTAGCACAGCTTGAAAGGGACAGTGTTTATTTATATCACAGCATCCCAGAGAACTGGAATCATTGGGAACCACCACAATGAAGTCTCTCCCTTGATCATGGGTTACTTAGAAGGGAGGGCAGAAACAAGCCTGTCATAAGCAACAGCAAGGAATTTAAGATATACCCAAAATCAAATCTGTATTTCAGCTTTCAGATTGCTTGGATACAAACTAAACTGTAGGGTATATTTATCAAAGGGTTAAAGCATATGCCAGGTTCTTGTGTCTGTATACTTAGTGGTGTTATTTTGATTATTTTTAGGGTGCAGCTTTTCTAATTTAAAAAATTAACGTATAGCTATAAACTGGTAACTTTTGTTTTCTTACTCACACTGTAATAAAACCATAAAAGCATCTTTTTTTACCATCTTAGCACATTGATACCTTACGATGGTCCACAACATCACCTTAAGAGCAAGAGAATTAATTAAAAGGCAACAACACAGTGGTGTCAAGCGCCAATATACACATGTGCATGTACTTAGTGCTGTTATATCGAAGTGGTCTTCACAAGAAGAGCCAAATCTTCTTTCTAATGCAGTACAACCCTTGTTTACACACCTGCTCCGAGCAGCACCATTAACTGGACCAGGCATGGTAACAGCAGCACTCCTTAGCTCCCAGAGTAAGGGAGGAGATAACTACTCTCTCAGGAGAAGGCTCCAGGCAAGCCCCAGAGCTGACCTGCTCAGACCCTCACACCTACACTTGTGTCTTAGCATTTAATTAGTCTGAACTGACCTGAGAACGTTTGCTACCACAACAGCTCTGCGAAAAAAACCCAAACTACAACCACTGTAAAACATTCAGAATTAAAAATAAAATACATCAGGGTTTCAATGGCTTTTAAAAAAATCACAAAGTGTTGTTAAATACTAATTTCTGACAAGGAACAGCAGCACCAAGCAGAAGACACTGAACTACCTCTGAGTCCTACCAGATGCAGAAGAGCTCATTAAAAATGTACCCAAGAAAAAATTCTCCTGCTGCAAGTCAAGTTTTATTTAAACAAACTAAGAGACAGACAACTAAGAAACTACAAGGAACCAGGCAGCACACGCATCTCAGAATCTCCCAGGCTTTGTGCTGAAGATCCATCCCTCAGCCCTGAAAGCCCAGGCTGGACCCTGCACAGAATACAAAGAGCTTTCCACTTCCCCACCCCGAATCCTTAATTCCTCAGTCCGGGAAATGCTGCTGGGAGCTTAAATGATGAATCTATAGTGCCATATCTCATCCAGGATGCTTTAAATCCTTAAGTTTCCCAGGTCCCCAGATTTTCCTCCATGTGCTGAATAGGGAGTGAATATAGAGGGAAATAGAGCAAAGGACTGCGTGTGGGGATGGAGGATTCAGAAAGCTTCCTATGGCAAAGGATCAGTCTGTTTCTTGGCTCCTCCTTGCAGATATTCAGGTTTTCATCACAAAGTCTAAAACAAAACTCTAATCTTTCCTCCCAGCTCCCCACAACCTCTTTTCTCACACAGTCAGCCACTAAATACAGGGAAGCTTGCAATGGGCTTTTTGTAGCAGTTCCTACACTGACCTCAGTACAGCAGCAGCTCCTTGTGTTCCCCCATCATTTCTTTGTCAAAAAGGGTCTTTTTGCCTGTGGTAACATAATGGCCAAAACAACACAGCCCTAGTCACACTTAATGAAAACACAAATGATATTATGTTATTATAGTCAGGCCAGTTTGTGTGTCCCACCCAACTTAGCATGCCAAAAATTGCAGACAGGATCTTTTTGACCCGACAAAATAAATATGCTCCCCCATCCTACTATGTTTGCATTCACCATGAGCTTGAAGAACCTGCAGAATCAACAGATAAAGCCAGGACTGACTCAAGTCCTACACAGCAGGGCACAAAGGCCCAGGTAAGCTTCACTCCCCTTTTACTTTTGCATCCTCATTTTGGTAGGACAAAACCCAGAGATGTCTATTCATATGCAACGTGAGGTCTCCTTTTCCTTCCCCAAGCCAAAAATAATGCATTACCATCTGTTCACAGCTAACAGACATGAACTGCTTCCCCAATGATTCTGTGGAAGAGCTGAAAAACTCACGCCAATCTCTGCCCAACACACACACACGGAGACAAAACCCTTGAAAACACAACAATGCCATCCCCTTAACCATGCATGTCCATCCCCGCCTTGTGTCACCAGCAGGAAGATGAGCATTAATAAGAATTCTGCTTCCCAAGAGCTTTGCTGAACTGAACAGGGGATAGATCTGCCTCGTTCTGTTTTATTATTTATAAACCCCCAAATCTCTCTCCTAACCAGCCAGTGCAAAGGCAGTGACAAGAAGGGAATGTGAATGGAAAGCTTCGTAAACACACAAGGAATAATGTCAGAAAACCACAACAAATTTCTAAGAAATGAGAACTCAGAACTTCAAAGTCAAGTCAACCGAAAAGCAACCTGTCAGGACAGGAACAAAGGGAGCTGGTGCTGCCTGCATGGCAATTACTCCATCTGCAGACTCTGCTGAAGAGCAGAACTCACTATAAAAAGGAACACATCCAGCAATGCAGGCCCGCCTTGCTCATCAAATGAGGGAAATACATCCCCCCAAAGACAATATAAGCAAATGAGTGAAGAAAGCTCAGGGAAGAGAAGGAACAGCCCCAAAGACTTCTTAGAGTTAAGCTCCTGATGTCATGCATAGAACGGAGCTCCCAGACCCGCAGAGTCACTGTTGCTGCATGGTCATCATTAGCCAAGAATGTTTTTTGAAGTTACTTGGCTCAGAGGAAGAAAGAGAAGATCAAGGACACACACAGTTGTGCTGCCGGTATCAAAATACTGAAAGAGAAGCAAAGTATAATGAGAATTTCCCTTGGTATACATAACACTCCCACAAGTGGAAATGGAAATAAAAATAATTCTGCCTGGAGATGGAATTACCTATTAATTTGACGGCCTACACTAAGTAACAGCTATTGTTTTGGGTTGATTTATGCAGAAATATATGCTCCAGCATAAGCCTAAACCCATATTCATATGACACAACACAGCCCTTTTTTTTCTCCCAGGATCTAAAAGTATACCCCAATTCCCACACACAATCATAGGATTGAGGCACTGAAATAGGCTGCCCAGGGAAGCAGTGGAATCATCATCCCCAGAAGGATTCAAAAGGGGTGTGGATGTGGCTTGTACACTTGTAAGGCTTCCAGGTGGCCTCTGCAGGCTCCCACCACACACAGCCTGCAAGTTCAACTTCAAGGACTTATTCTCTTGTGAAAGAAGTACAGAAAGCAGTATTGCAGTTCCAGTTACACACCCCTTTTCCAGACTGAACTGCCAAATACACCCTAAAAATGGAGAAGGGCAAGCATCACTGATTCAGCTCCCAGAGGTGCCTCTGGGTCACACAAAGACCAGCTGGCAGAAGAGGCAGACTCTTGAAGAGCAGCTCTGACCTGCTGCACCACTGCTCATCCTACTCACCTCCATGTTCAAAACAACTCTTGCTCAGGCTTTGCCTTGCTTTGGATGCTGCGATTTGAAGGTTTTCATCATTGTTTCCTACGCTGGAGAATCACTAGCAAACACCAACCAGTTCATGACCAAAGCACGACAGCACTTGCTCTATTCCTACAATACCTTATGGGGAATTTTTATAAGATCAGCTGATTCCCAGAGAAGACCAGCTGTGTGTTTCTCAGCTGCCATTATGTCTAAGTGCAAGGAGGCTCTTTTTCAGATTAAACTGATACATTCATATCCCTGATGAGGCAAATCAAATCACTCCTGTCTACTTCAGCCCTCTCAGGTTTCCCTTAATATATTAACACCTCCATCACCATTTGAGCTTAACAAGCATGACTTTGATTAGGAAACCCACATCTTTTGGGGAAGGCAATGGAGGGGAGACTTCCACTTAATCCTGCATATACTATAGTAGAAATTAGCCCTTTTGCTCCATTCAAATGAAACCTCCAAATATGAAAACTGTCTTTTTTTTCTTAATTATTCCTGCTGTTGCAGAACTACCAGCACATATGTCACTGGAATAGAAAGATCAGCCTTGTAGGTAATAAGTTTTATTGAGTTCTTGGAACCATATCATCCGTCCACCAGACTTTTTAATTTGCCACATGAATGGTTCACTGTAACATCAGCTCTTGGAGTACTTGGGTAGGAGGGAGTTCATGCTGAGTGCCTTCCTGAGCCAAACAAAAGTATTCTTCATGTGTATACAGATTAGAGAAGGCTTTTTTTTTCCTTTTTTTAATCACAGCAGTATTTAGATCACTTTTTTCCACTTTAGGAGCAGATGACTAATTTTTATATGGCTATTTTCATGCAAACTGTACCTGCATCTAGTTCCACCACACTAAAAAACAAAAGCAAAATCTCCAGGGCTGACATTCCAAACGTGCAGTGTGTGTGGGGAGGGATCTTCCACACTGGTGAGACCAGTTACTGGAGAGTTCACATCACAGTCCTATAAAACCCACCTTCCACCTGCATGGAAAATAACAGGGCTAAGGGCCAAGTCTTGTACTTTGTGAATTCAAAACAGAAAGGTGACCTATCAAGGGCCTGAGCTCTGGCAAAATGAAACCAGAACAAATCCCAGAACCCTGCAGAGTTTGACAGACATGAGTCCTTGCAAAAGCCTTCAGCATTATCCTTTCTACGTGCTTGTAGGGATCAATACTGTATAATCAGGACAAATTTCTGCCTCTTGCTCCATGTGTCTCCCAGGGCCAGGAAAGGTCCTGGAGTGACACAGCACAGCAGGCAATGGCACAAGGGACAACAATTAGTGGCAGTTCTGACAAGCTGTGACACCTTTGAAAGTGATAAATCCTGGGATTTGCATACACATCCCGTGTTATTAAGCAAAGCCAAGCATCCTCAGACTCGAGTGACATCTGGAATCCTGCCTGATTTCAATGGCCATTACTTCCCCACCACCCCATTCCTCCCAAAATATAACCAAATAAAGTTTTTAAGGAAAGAAAGGTCAACCTGTCCTTCCCACCGTCAGTAAAGTCAGTCCACTCAAAATAGGTGAAATATTCAAATAGTACCTGGTATTCATAACCCAGGTAGGAGCACCTTTCTTTGCATGAGCAGAATCCTGATCCCTCCTCCCATCATCTGAGTTTCACCAAAGGGTCTCACTCCTCCACTGTCTCAACACATTTGAAATGTTTAAACATATGTAGTGTCAATATTGCAGTATAAAGCTCAGGGGGGAAAAAACCCCACTCAACTGGACATTCACAATCTTGATATTGCAGTATTTTAATTATGTGCATTGAGGAAATTATTTAAACTCCATCAATATAAGCCACATTTAACTCAAATTAAGGACATAAACACAAAATTCTATAATAAGTGGCAAGAGGGATTTAATTGAAACTCATGTAACTTCTGCCTACACCTAAGCCTATGGGAAGAAGAATACCTGTGGTGTACTAAGTGGAATATTTATCTGGAAAAAGGGATACATTTAGTAGTATTAATCCTAAATAGATGACAGAATTGTAATTGGTTTTGTAGAGGAAAGAAAAAAGGCAATTAATTTCCACTTACACTGAACACGATACATCAGGGTAAAATATTGACAAAGCAGATGATTCTGTTCCCCTCTGCAGAATGCCAACTGGCACCCACTTTCAAAATGCCACTTTAAAAAAAAACAAACCAAAATAGGAATAAAGAAATCAACCATTTAAAAGACTACACTGCACAAAACTGGATCACAAGTCAATGACATTCTGCAGGAATAGAAGAGGAGAAAGACTAGTTAAGAGAAGCAACCACATACTTTTTCAAATCATGTGTGCAAACATGTTAAGTACCCACACATTTTGTGGGCAAGACCTGTGAGACCTCAGGGACAGAAGACAAAAGTCAGAAATCTGGACAATTCACTAATCCTGCGTTCAAAGGACACAACAGCACAATATGTGGTGGGGTGTATTTCCTGGCAGTCTGTCTTATCCTACAGTAAGAGCACTCTGTGCCCAGTTTGAGGATTTGAAGGGCATTGCCCCTCACCACCTGCCCAGGTAACAGCTGAAGGAAAGCTATAAAGGCACAGCAGGGACACCTTTAAGGAACCCCCATGGTCACAGCTCTCTCAGACACAGCCCAACACACGTGGCACTGCAGAGCCCTGGAAACCAACCCAGCCAGAGGCCTCGCTGGTGCTCTAGAGATGCTCTGGGGAGCTGGAGCCAACCTGTGTGCACAGACCCCCCTGGGCTCTGCCCAGCCATGTCTCACCCAAGCTGTGACACTGGCAGTGCCTTAAACTGCCACCTTCACACGAGCAGGGACAATCCAGGCCTCCAGCACCTTAGGAGAGCAGCCCTGTGTGAGCCCAATGTATCTCAGTTCTTGCTTGTAGGTTCCCCCTGAAGCCAGTGTATCACACACTTCTTTAGAAAACACACAGTAGTTTAGAAACTGCTGTTCCAAAAGAGCAATAAGCCTCTAAAAATCACACATTCAAAGGAAACTGTCAAGCAAGGTTTCCTGAACAACCTTAATTGAGCTCCCTTGTGTATTTACAGCATAATACAGACTTATATATTCCTATTTTCTTTCCCTATCAGTTGAGCCTCATCTGCAGAGCAGGGAGTTACTGAATATTCCTCTTCATCTGAATGCCATACCTGGTTATTGGATCTTCAGCAAACATTATCCAGCCTCTCCACTGAATGAGTCTCTAACTCATTTTAACCAAAAATGTATATGTAGTAAATAAGTAATAAAAAAAAAACCCACATCAACTGTGCATAGAGAAGGTCACAGATTGGCAAATGTTAAAACACAGAAAGCTTGCCAGATAAATGTGAAGAGTCACACAAGTCCTTCCTACGAAAGTGCTACCAAGTGTGTGTCATTTTTAGGAATTCTGTCCCTGGGCACCCCTGGCCTGGCTGGGGTGGCCGTGTCCCCCAGCCCTTGAAGGTGCAAAGGGACCCTCGCTCTGCCCTCAAACCCAAGGGCCTCTCAGTGTCACACAACAGCCAGATCCCAAAATGCACCAAACGTGTTGTTTCCAGGCAATTCGGTGTCAGCAGTTCCCACAGTCACTTGGGATTTGCTCTTCTCTTGCTGCCTGGGTTGCAAATGAATTTCTTTCTGTGCTCTCTAATTTTTTTCTGAAGTCAGCAGTATGGTAATCCTTGGAGAATTCCCAAGATTCTCCTTAGGGAACTAGTTAAAAACACGAGTGTTTGGCAAACAACATCCTTGCTATAGGTCTTAGGAAAAAATGAAAGCAAACTTCTGATATTAAATTAGAACCAAAGCTATACTGTTATGAAAATTTAGGCACATTACTGTGTATAAATTTGCAAGTATTTTTCATGCACTCTGCTTTAAAACGAGCTGTAAAAGGAGGAAAATTTATTACTGCACCCTTTTTCTCCCCCTTCTTGGTTTTATGAACCACAAAGGAAGTTTTCCCACACGAATCCCATTTTTTTCTGCCTTTCTTTTTGAAATTAGACATTCAGGTCTCATCTCCCTCAACATGTCAGAACTAGCAAGCTTATGTTATCACGGGTAGCAAACAAAATCTGATTAACCGAAATGGAGGGGATTTCTTTTTAATAGTATTTAAACCTATTAGTTGGCAACAAGAAACTTGTGTTTCATTAAAAACACTTGAGAGAAAAAGCTTGTTGCTAAGTAGTCAGCACCACTGCTCTGTCAGTAATGCA
The DNA here is from genome assembly GCA_035047865.1 of Dendrocincla tyrannina. Lineage (NCBI taxonomy): Eukaryota > Metazoa > Chordata > Aves > Passeriformes > Dendrocolaptidae > Dendrocincla > Dendrocincla tyrannina. The sequence continues at coordinate 5,154,539 of JAWWMP010000005.1, read as the reverse complement.
CTGAAAGCTCTTAATCCATAACCATGGATCACACAAAGAAACTCTCCCACAAACAACAGACAAACCAGCAACAGCCCTGCTAGTTCAGGTGACGTGAGAGGGGAAAGCAGCACAAAGTCAGACAATTAAAAAAAACCAAAACCAGCAAAATATTCAAAATATTGGTGGGTTTTTTTTCCCTCCACAAGCAGAGCTAAACTAATTTCTATCCAAATGTATTCGAAAAACTTTATCTGTTTCCAACAGAAGTGCCAACAGGCTGTATACAGAGTGGAAGTGCACATGTAATTTAGATATAATTTAGCAGCTAAATTATCTTTGTGGTAAAAGTCCATTACTAAATCCCTTCACTGGAAAATTAATAATAATGAAACAGTTACTAGTATTCCTCGGATGTATGTGCCCTCCTCAGCATGTTTTTGATAGTAAAGTGGTTCTTCACCCTGTGCCAGCTAAGTCAGTAAATCCACATTAGCATCCTTCAGGATACACAGGATACTTTGCCTGAAAAACCCCTTACAAACCTAAGATGAACTGAAATCTTGGCCTTGCACTTAAAGGCTGGAACACTCCACCTGATGTTCATTCCACAGCCAATAAAAATGCAGACTAAGTTTTTAGAGAAAACCCTAAACTGTACAGAAGAGAGGAAAATCAAAAAACAAATTGATAGCAATAAATACAGGGCAGGAACTGCTGAAAGCAGGATTCAAGCAAGGTGATATAAGAATAAATTCTTCAGGCAGCAAAATTAAAGACTAAACACATTTTAAAAAACACTAGAAGTGACAGCAATAATGTAAAAAGTGCTCAAAAATAGCTTCCATTCCACAACAGAACAAAATGCTTCAATTTTAACAAGTAACACATGCCTGTTATATAGCAGTTATTAAATGCAGACATTTTAAGGCAAGTAACCTGCACTCAAGAGTTTAAAAGAGCTGGTTTAGGGGAGGAAATAAAAAATACTGGTTATTTTCATTAAATCTTAGAAAACTCATGTCATTGCAGGGGACTCAAAGAAAGCTAATGTTATGTCAGAATTTAAATACAATGAACGAGGGCTTATTGACCTGTCAGCCTAATACCAGTTCTAGCTCATCTAGGGAAGTGAGTTACATTCGCCTTTAATTTTGAGACAACAAACATCAGTTTATAAAACGAGATCCTGCCAGAGTCACCTGTTGTTTTTCTTAGTGGGCTAAGAGCCTTACAGAAATAACAGGGTTTGTAGCTTATCAGAGCAGATGGAAGAGTGATTTCAGTACTGACTGGGAGCACCCACCTGGCAAACGAAAATGGGGCATTAGAGGGTTCATTTAGTCCAGCAGGAAAGTCTACTGTGCTCCAGTGACTTTGGGTTGAAGGGGAGTTCATTCTGGGAGTGTAACACCATTTCCAGGAGCCAGTAAATCTCAGGGCAGTGTTGCAGAGTCCACTGCTGGTTCTGCAGCAATAAGCTGTTAAATGAAAGTCGGATTTTTGAAGGGATGAAAGGAAGAAGAAAAAGGGGAACTACCTGTCTGCAAAGCAAAGAGCAAATCCTGGGGTGATGGCACAGATGACAACTCTGCTCTCATCTGTGCCCAAACCCATTTCAAAACATGAGAAAAAAAAGTTCAAGAAAGATTTACACTTCCACATGTGCCTCTTGCTTGGGCTGCTCAGCCACTGACTGAGGGCAAGACCAGGCCCCCACAGACAGAAGGACACACACTGCATAGAGAAACAGATGCCAATGCACCACTAGTGCTGCCAGGCTACTGGTGTTAACCTTCCAGAGCAATCAGCAAAGCAATAAAATGAGAAAGAATAGTTATCTAGGTACTGCAATCTGATATCATGAAAACGAGTCCTGAAGTTATTACAAAATTTCACGTGCTTCATAAACCATTAAACACTGAGATGTAATGAGGCTATTAAGGCAGTCAGCAAACGATCACTGCAAAATAAACTAAGCAACAGCTCAGCCCAGGCCCTGCTTACACAGAGCAGTGACTGGCTGGTTTTGTCAAGCAAAAGTCACTGTCTATCACATCAAAACACCCAGGAAACATGAGGTGGAAAATAAATAGGTGAAAACACATCTCCATGGGCATTGCACGCAGCAGTCACAACCGCAGCCCTTTCCATCACAGGTTCTCCAGCAGAGCAGCACTGATACACCCCGATACACCCTGGGATGTTTGGGAAGGCAGAAGTGCCAGAGCTGGAGTCATGCAAGGTTGGGCAGGAGACAGAGAGCCCCCCGCAGCAGAGCATGAACCATAAAACCAACTGTGTGCATCACTCTGAAAGGCACAGCATCCCCAGTGGAATGAAATCCCTCAGATGCTTCCCGGCCAGCAGCACAGCAGGAGGGACACACCGAGGGACAGGGGGCAGGGACAGTTTTGGGAGAACACATGGAAAATGCTGTTAATAGAAAGCAAACATTAAATTGTTAATACTGACAGTAATTCAAGAGATGATGCAATTAGCTCAGTTACACTTTCGGGATTCCCCTCCAAGCACACAAGTTTCCAGAGGACTGGCCCATTTTTGCTTCCACTGAGGTCACCAGAGTATTTGTTACTGATTTCCTGGGGAAAGGCTCTCAGCCCCCATCAGTGAGTCTTACATGAGTCTTGCATACACAGAGTCACGAGAGCGAGCACATCTGTGGGCTGGACACACACAAAGGTACTGCCTTTACCCCACCTCTCAGCTGCTCCACATACCCAAATCCTCCCAAATGCACCTGCCTATGCACCAGGTCTGCTGCAAGATGTGCTCAGACACTAATCCTCAGACACAGAATTCAGGCATTTTTGGCAGAAAAAGGCCACGTGGCTCCAGAACAGAGACTGGACAGCTCTTGTAAACTCCAGCCAGGCAACGCTGAAGAATTTCTGGATAAAGATGAAATAAAAGTACCCACAGATATCACTAATGCCCAAACACACAGAAAAGAAACCAAAGGCACGTTTGAAGCTTTGCTTGCTTTGAGTTACATTTTGCCTCATTTTTCAATGTGTTTGGAACATTAAGGCAGTTTCTCTGCAACATATATAAAAACTTGTGAACACAAGTGGGTATCTTACAGTATAGAGTTATTTTTACTTGAACTTGTTTGAAATGGCCTACATAACTTATGGCTAATGCATTAACTATTGCAGCTTTCCCAAAGGCACATTGATACATCCCTGGTGTTCCATCAGGTGCAGAGCACATATCATGGTTTGGACTTTCCATAATTTACAACTTTGCCAAAGAAATCATTTCAACTGCAGTGTCCTACATATGGTCTATAGCACAGGCTGTATGTGTTATTCCATCACCTTGAAGTCAGACAACAAATTTAAGCTATACCAGTCAAAAGTCAAAGGAAGTGTGGTTCTTCCAATTTAAAAAGATATTTTTGATTTTTGCATTTAACGTTCAATTTTAACAACTGTTTTGTGGTTTTTAAACACCTACTTTTGAACAAATGAAAACAGATTTTCTTGCATCCAACTCTTCTTGCAAGAGCAAGTTGCTGATTGAGGGGATGTTACACTATACAGAATCAGGGCCACAAATATATGCATAATCTAGAAGGGCAAAGGTCAGTGTGCAATAGTCACTTATGTTCCATTATTCATAAATGCTCTGATAGCTTTTCCACAAACGCCCAGTGCTTAATGAATCCTGAAAGCTTTTAGTTCAAACAATTATTCCTCATGAAAATGTGTACCAAAGCATATTATTTGTTACTCTATTTGCTTCTCTACATTTAAATTTCAATTGCTGAGCAGGAAGCAGAAACAAAACCTTCACTGTTGGGCGACAGCCACAGTAAAACAAATTATGAAGGTGGAGCAGCTGATGAGCATACACAAAATAAAAATCCTTCAAAGCACTTCATTGTGAACACCACACGTTTGTGTAAAATAAGGGTCAGCACATGAATTAATTACAAGCCAAAAAGGGGATATGAGTGATGAATATTACTTGCTATTTTCAGTTCAAAACAGCTGCAATTAACTCTGCCTTTGCTATTACCTCAAACTACACGGTGCTGACACAAGGGGGACAACACAGCCATGCCCAGTTCCGACTGATAACCATGAGAACTGCACTGCAACAGTCCCTGACCCTACAGGAGAGTCTCCTATAGGCAAGGGCTGGTTTTTTGGGAATGCGCAGCCAGGTGACCCCACAGCCTCCATACAAAGAGGGATGCTCAGGACTGCTGAAGGCACATGTGCTACATCCTCCCAGCTGCTCACAGGGAAACAAAGTCATGGCTTGAGAACAAACACGTTTTGTGCACAGAACTTTGGGTAGAAAGACGAGTCGGCCCAACCAGCTTTGAAGTCCAACCTGCCCGATATCCCAGGAGAGGGACCACCCTTCATCCCAGGGCAGAAACCCCACCGTGGTGCCCGCAGTCCCCTCCTGCCACTGGTGAAAGGTGCACCTGGAGAGGTTACAATCGGTTTCCATCTGAATTCCTTGAGCGGATAAGCATTTCCAAGGGCTTGAGTTTGGCCTGGCAGGGAGGCTGGCTGTGGGAGCTGCCCCATTATATCTGCATGCTCTCTCACACACATACATCCTCTCTCTGTGGAGGAAACATTTGTTGTAAACATATGGAGAAGGCCCTGCTGGAGGCCAGCATTTAATGCTCTAGTTAATAACGCTTTTGAAGAGAAGGAAAAAAAAGGGATGGGAAAAAAGAGAAAAAACCCCTAAATTCAGTCAGATGTGAACACAAATAAGGCTCTCAGGTGTAACAACATTTACCAAGGTTTGAGCAAGCAAGCTTAAAGACATCCTGGGGCTCTAATAAATGAGGGACATACAATACATGACAAAATTGGCTGCCTATCTGTATATACACATAACACACACAGAGGAGAGGGGGGTTCAGCTTGTCTATGATGATTCTGAGGTGTGCTGAGGACAATTTGCATTGGGCTGGGCCTTGTTACCAACACTCTCAAACACAGCAGAACAGTTGTTTTTACATGTCAGACAACATTTAGCCGACTTGTCCTGCCCAGCCCTCCCCTCTGTACAGGGAGTAGCAGCCGTCTGGCTGATGCTCCGGGTTGTTTTCCTCCTGGCTGGATTTCCCCATTTAGCTGCCAGCATTTTTGTTCTTTGATGACTGGGTTTTTAAGCTGGTACCCACTGCTAGTGATAATGGCTAGTGAGGTCTGTTACCCACAGTTCACATCCCAGAACAGGGAAAAAACCACAAGGGCTGGATCTGAGAGAGGCAGGATGTGTGGGTATGGATTTCATTCCAGGATCAGCTGTGCCTTCCTTGACTAATTAATCTGTGAGATTTGAACAGTCGGTAGAATGAAAAAAATGGGTCAAGTTGGCAGCATGGGACTTAAATAAATAAAAATGAGGCAATAGCTTAGATTTTTGTCTGTGCTTTGTCCAGGTTTGAAGCCAACATGATATAAAACATAGAATGAGATGAACTGATGACAAATTGGATGAGGGTGAACCCTGTGAGGCAACTTGTTCTGCAACAGGAAAGATGGTGTCAGTACCTTTACAGAGGGCCACACCATGACACTCTTAGGATGCAGAGATGGACAAGGTATCTAATGTATGAAAATTAAACAGACTTCTCACAGGGAGGGCAACACAACATAAAGGGAGATCTAACCTACATAGCCATAGTTTTTCTTTAATTTAAAATTTCAATTTGCAGGTGGGTTTTTTGTCCAAGTTTTGGAATCTTGGGCAATCTCAAAGAAGGAAGCCCAGCATCCCATCCTGTGTGTTGGTACCTGTTTTGGTCATTTAGTTTGTGGAAGCAGAGCTGAAGGACTGACCACCCTGGTGACCCCTGTTGCTCCTCCCTGCAAAACGAGCTGGTGTTTGACTGGGGTGAAACCTACTGCTCACCACTGGGACACGGATCAGTGCTCAGTCATGGAAAACAAATTAATTCTGTGCACCTTTAAAGCCCAGTTTTCAATGGATTTGCTGTAAAATGTGTTCAAGAGATGAATTAAGTGGTTTTGAGACCAGAACATGATTCCTCTGTGCACATTCTGTGATGTCTTACACCCTTATATAAGGAGGAATTTCTCCAATACTGTAAAAAGCAAGAAACTCCAAAGATGGAGGCAGGAGACTTCCTTCCCTATATCTTTGTGGCCCACATTCCTCATTCCAATGCCTTTAAAATCAGTGCAGAAGTAAAGGAAGCCAGCCACCTATATGCTGAGAGCAAGTGTCTGCAAGTCTTGTGTTTACAGGAACACGAGGGGTGGGCAGCTGAACACACCTTGTGACAAACTGGACCTAATTCTGACCAGACTCAGAGTAGGCAGGCCAGTGCTCCCACAGGGGAAGCTGCAGCGTAAACTGAGCCAGTCAGGGGATGCACCAAGTTCTTCTACCTCTCTCAGATGCATCACTGATTTAATCTAAGAAGGTTTACAGAAAATAACTTGTTCTCTCCTTTCTTCACAGAGTGTCTCTTTCCCACTTGCCTCTGCCCACTCCCATCCCACCCTTAGATCACGAGCACACTTAACTCGCTCCATTACCACTCTGACTTGGGAGAAATCGTGTCTTGTACAAGGTACCAAAGAGTGAGAACATTTTAAAAAGGTGACTGGGCAGGACAACATTGCAACACAAGTTCTGGCCCCTAGTTATGCACACAAACAACAGCCACCTGCCAACATTTAAAGCAAATGTGTAGAACAAATTTCTTTGTTAATTTACTGACCAATTTCCCTCCTCCTTCACAAAGGGAACACTGTGCTCCACCCCTGCCCTTTTTGGGCAGCTCACTCCCATCCTTTGCCCAGGATTTCATTTTGATCTTGTAGTTGTTCTCTGCTACAGAAGCTACAGCCACAGAAGACAAATGGCAGGCAAAAGCAGCTAAGAATCACTGAATTTGTCCAAAAGCATTACACGGTATATATTTCATTCTGTAACTTAACCAGGCAGCCACAATAAAAGCCCCAGACATCTCTCCTTGTCCAGAAGCAATTCAGGCCCTGGGGAATGAGCATGAATAGTGGCTAATGTGGGTGATGCCATCTCTAACGCAACAAGGTCAAAATATGTAATTAGCATTTTTCTCTCAGGGTTTCTTTCTCTCGCTGCAGTGTTCACTCCACTGGCTTTCCTGGGCTGCAGGCTGTCCTCTCTTCCTGCAGGGGAAATCAGGAACAAGCTCCAGAGAGGACAACAGAGCAGCCCAGCAGCAAGCAGTTTCTAAGGGTACTCAGCAGTCACTACTGCCAACTCAAATGTTACTATGAAGGCTCAACTCAGCCATCCAAGAGGTTGGTCTTCCCTTTATACTGGATATTATCAAAATTTACAGCAAGAAGCACAAGCAGCTCAAAGTGGAGCATGTGAAGTGGGTAAAGGGGCCCTCCTGAGAGCCATCAGCATTCCAGGAACACTGCAGTGCACTTTCCCTGACCAGGAACACAGCAATAAACTTCCACTGGGACCTTGGTATTTTGAGTGGAATCTCAGAGATATTAAAAAGGTAAAGAGTTGCCATGACAATGCAAGAGAGCAATATATCTCTGAGGCAGGGCTTCAGCAGCTTGGGTGGAGGGCACTCACTGCAGGTTCTGTGGGACAGTGCCTGTACAAACCCACTGCCCTCCTCTCTGCACACAGCTCTGGGGACTCTCAGACATTGCTCTATTTCACAGCATCACCAAGGGACAGATTCCAAATGCAGGGTGCTGGGGAGGCAACAGAACGTCATGCCATGGTCTAGATTTTTCTTTAAATGGAGGGCTGCTATTATCTTTAGCAGGTTCACAGCCTCCTGCCAGGGTGTGTTGTAGAGATGCCCTTCCATCTCAGCACCCACAGATCAGCTGCATCCCTCCCCATGGGACCCACTGAATGCATTTTGCTGTCCCTTCCCAGGCAGGAGGGAGAGGTCACTGCCTGTGGCACAAGAGCCTGTAATGCATTAACACAAATCTTCCCCTTTGTTGCCTGAAACAAAGAGCACATCTTGAATTCTGTCTCCCAGTAAACACCACAACCTGTGATGTCTCCTTGATTCATGTCTCCCCCGTTCCCCTCCCTGGCAGTTTTCTTCTCTTTTTCTCTACCTGAAACTCATAGCATGCTTGAAATCTGTCAAATGGTTTCCATTTGTATCCAGGAATCTCAGTATTAATAATACATTTTTACCCTATTATTTCTACTTTCAGTGAAACTTCACAGCAAGCTGACAATTTCTGCCTTACAAACACTTTCATGACACAGTTTTGTGAAGTCTGGATGGCATCTAGAGCAGCAAGAGGAACTGCAATTCAGCCAGTCTCTGCTTTGAAGAGGGATGCTCATATCCTTCTTGTGGTACCAGGGATTTGTTGTCAGCAAGCCATTTAAAGCAGTGTGAAAGGTGCACATTTCGAGTCCCAGCTCCTGGGGAAAGTCCAGCTGTCCTCTGCTCTGAGAGGTGAGGAAAGGAAAGCAGAAATCACCTCCTTTTCCTTTATTCTCAATATAACAAACAAGGCAATAAAACAGGATAATACCACCTGAAGAACCATGCAAGAAATTCATTCTCCCACTCTTTGCAGCCCTCTAAATGGGAGTGCAAAGCAGCAAGAACCAGCAGATAAAACCTGCAGGGCAGAGTAAGGGAGACACGCCATGACAGGAGCCCCTACATAGTACATGACTAACGAGGTGACTGATTAGGCATTACAGCCCAAATAATGCTGTGACATTCCAGAGGGCACAAGGAACAGTTTCCAGGGCACGACACCAAACCTGGTGGCTCTCTGAGGAATTTATATTCAGTCTAAAAACCAAAGGATCATAAAAAGTGAGCCTCAGTCTGGAAGGCTGGTTTCAGATTAAATTCAATGTTCCAAAGATTACCATTCCTATTACCATTCCTTTTCAAGTTTTTTTTCAAAGTATTTTCTTTCTTCCTGCTCTTTCAGAGCCCCTCAATTTCCACAACCTGCACCTCTGGCTTCCTGCAAATCACAATCATCCAATTTTACCCCAAATCTCCAGCTCTCTTATTGCTCCCCTCCAGTCCCCTAAGCCCTCTATAACTCTGCTCAATGGGGAGGCAAAAATCTCAACCCCTTCTCTCCTCCTCACCTTCCAGAGTGTTATCTTTGACAATACTAAGCTTGGGTTATGTGATCTGTATTCGCTCTGTTACAGGCAACATTTCCTTGGCTGCTCCTGCTCTGACAGAGCTGGTCACTTCCACTTGCACACCCTTTCCTCGAGTTCACCCGAGTCCTTCCCGTACCACGCACTTCCAGCAGCTCAAACAAACACCAGCCCCATGGACATATGATCCAGGACTCCAGCCAGCACTTAAGCTGCTTTCCCAAACCCAAATCCCAATCATCTGACCAAGCACGATGCAGAGCACAAACACAATTCACCCCACAAATCAAGTTCTGTGAGCAGGTGCCATTCACTGAAGGCTATTTCTCACTTGTTACTTCAGGACGCAGCAGAATTTCTAGACAACCTCAGTGCTCCAAAATGCCTCTGCAGTCTAAGTCAGTCCCACTGCTCAGCTCTCCTGCCATGGAAATGCTTGGCTTAGTAAGAATTACTGCTACTAGTATCCCATGTGAAAATTAAGTAGTGTGGAACGTGCAGTCTGGTCCCACAGCAGAGCAACAACAGGGGATGCACAGAAACACATCCCAGAGCCATGGGGATTCCCAAACAACTGGAATACGGATAACTGTGGGGATACCAGCAGAGCTAGAAAGCTGTATTCTGGAATCATTATTTCATCAGTAAACACAGGGGGCCTAATTTTGTTCTCAACTACTGTGATATAAAAAGTTACAGTGGAATCAAAGTAATCACACCACAAGAAAAAAGTGTTAATAACAGAATCAGATTTGTACTACCTGTGAATCAATAGGAACAGCCTCTGCTGTGCTGCTCTGTCTGACTTTGCTTCAAGGTTTGTGGCAGCCCTTACACCTTCAATGGGAGGCACAGCAAACAATCACTTCCTTTGGGAGGAAATGATACCCTCGAGCAGGTGCTGCGGAAAGTCTTATGAAGAGCTGTCTCAGGGCTGCTCAAACAGAAAACAGATACTGTGCTTCAAAAAGAAGAAAAATAAAAAAGCCTTGCTTAGGCATCTAAAAATAACAACAGCCTTGTTTAGACATTGGCAATTACCAGTCAAAATCACATTAAGCTGATGCTCATTGCGTTCTCTTCTTGAGGTTTTGAACAACACCATCCATTTTCAAAAAAGCCAAGTCATTTACTGAATTGCTAAAGTTTCTTCACTACTTGGATCCACTGCCAAGGTTTTGGACTCTGAACTCATCTCATTACCAGGCCAGAGGCTTGAGGTCCTTGCTTGTTCCCACCAAGAACTACCACAAGCTAGAGATAATCCTTCTTTTACAGTACAGTCTTTTAAGTAAATGTCACCAAAAATTTCTAACCGCCTGTCTATTTTTTCTCCCCTAAATCATCTGTCATAATTTCTCTACTCCAACAAAGTACAATTCCTTTTAAGGAGCCAGAAACCATGGAACTCTGTCTCCAGGTTCAAATCACGTTTCTGATATTTAATGTGTAGATAAGGGGTTGGATTAAAATAGTTTTAGAGGTTGCAAAATACCAGCACCTATTGTCAATTTTGACAATATCAAATTTTTAAGTGCTTGACTATGCCTTTGCTGTTCTTTTAATAGAAATCCTTGAAGATTATTCTCAGGTTTTGGAAAGAAAAGAAATTGGGAGTGAAAAATTACAGACTCAGGATGGAAGATAAACATGCAGCTACGGAGATTTGCACAAAGCTTCATGCCCAGCCGAATTTTAATGGAGCTTTTAAAAGCACATCCTCAACACAAAGGCAAAGCCATGACAAATTTCAAGCTTTTAATAACTCAAGTTCTTCAGTGAAGACCAAACACACACACACAAGTGAGACTATTTTCCTTAAGTCTGTCTAATAAATAGCTCATCTTTTGCTTTATCAACAAAACCTGTCTGAAGTAAATGCACAGTACATTTGGGTCTAGACAGCTAAACTAAGACAACAGAGGGCAGGGTTTTAAAAATGGAAGTTCTGAACACTGATCATCACAACCAGAGCTTCTGCTCCATCCATTTTACTCCAATACAGCTCCTGTGGCAGTGATACACACCCTCCAGCCCCACAGAAGGGAAGGAGAATATGTGTCTTTGTTAAACAATCTAATAGAAAAGAAAGAATAAATTGAAAGATAAACTGCTCCTCTACCTTTTGTGAATTACAGCTGCAAAATGCTGTGAACTGTAAGAATAGAGTATCCAGCTACCCTCATTACACACCGATCCCCATCACGCCCTTCCACCAGGGCATGCAGGAGGGCTGGATGCAGACTGCACATGAAAACTCAGTCCTAAACAGGCAGCTGTGTATTTCATGAGCTTCTGTAAATATTCAGCAGGACAACTGCACAGACGATGCCTGTATGTACAGCACACCCCCCTGAGGGAAAGTCGCTACTGCTGGGGAGGCAGACACGTAGCAACACAGCAAATGCTTGCACTCCTTTATTCTCAGGCTGCAAAGCATCACTCCTCACACTACCCCTCCTCTCACCTGCACCTACTCCGTCAGCATGTTCTGTGCAGTGCTGGATGCTTCATCCCCACAACCTACAGTCCACCAAACGCTGTTATCAGAGATCCCACATCAACTCACACAGCCAAGGGTGCAGGCTGGCATTACACTATTGTATTTTCTCTATAAAAACAAAACACATCCACACATCCCCAGAACACACAGTCATTGTTGTGACCCACTTGCAACACTGCCCCACACAGTAAGTGCAGCAGCCCCAGGGAGGTTCCACAGGTGGAAACCTGGGAGGACAGGGACTTCTGAAGGTAGTTTTTCCACCTGTGAAAATACAACATTTTATCTGCCCATAAATTGATTTGCCTCCAGTGTATTTCACGCATACAAAATATCCGCTACCCCAAGTCCTAAACACCTTCCAAATCAGGGGAAATGAACCCCCACAATCACATCTAAAGCAATCAAAACTAAAAACCATTAGAACCATGTCTTTCCACCCTCCTGCTTCCAATTTAGTTAGTGTCAAAAGAGTAATGAGTAATCAGGAAAATTCCTGTTAGGCTTATCTCTCAGTCCAGTGGGATCTCTAAATCCTTTATCAGCATGCACAATAGAAAATAACACCCACACTTGTTTAGCCCAGACTAGACATATTCTGGCACACATTCACTGAGTGACTGGAATTCACATCTCACAGGAGCTCAGGAATCTTCCTGCACCCTCCCTGTGCTCAGTTCTGGGTGGACACATCCAAAGAAGCAACAGCATCTCACAGTTACCAGAGGCTTCAGTGACCCTTTTCACAAACTGCATTTCAACCACTGGTGTACAAGCCCTTCTCTTCAAGATAACTGTGTTATTGGTCTATAAGTTGTGAAACACAAATTGCCAGGGCCACGGGGAGGCTTTATGACAATACTTGGGTTCTGGAAAAAGCCCTGTGCCACTTAATCTCATATAACATTGGAGCTTTCGCAGGTGTCACTGGTTTCTCTGGGAGAGGTCTCAGAAACCATTGTAGCAGATGCTCCATTGCTGACACTGCTGCACCAAAGGCTGAGTCATCCCAACTCTGCAAAGCCTTGCTCTGAGACTCCCAGGTGGCTGTGGATTAAAATTTGTTAAGCAGGCTGGAATTCTCATGCTCAGTGACATCCCTGAACTAAACATAGAGACCTCTTGACTCTCAGTGAGCGAGGTTACCACTATTGCCAACACCAACACAGCTGAGTGAGCAAAGCAAAGCCCCCCACAGCACAGGAGACAGGCTTGGAGAAAACCCAGATTCAGAGGCCTGGGACCCTCCAACATCACGTGGCAATAGCAGCTTCACATCCTTTTTCTTCTTGTACAACAGGAAGGCAGAATAGTCACAACACTAAAGGATCTTAAAAGATCTGCAACTTTCCCCATCCACACATTGGAACATCCCCTTGCATGGATACTGCCAACAGGAGGATGCTTTGCTCTCTTCATCCTTTTCATACTCAACTGCTCAAGCAGAGACCACACAGCACATCCCATGTGAACCAAAATACAACTTTAGTTTACTATTTTATGCATCTCTAGATCAGAACTGTACAATTACCTGCCAGCAGTCAATGCCTAATTAAACGGAGTGAAAATAATAAAGCAAAGAACTGACAATCTGAACCAACCTGAAATCATTAACAAAAATGGCAAGATTGATTTACATGATAAATATTCACAAGAAGAGGTGAAAAGGAAAGAGCACCAGGAGCAGAAATACCCTGGAAGCTCATCACTTGGTCACCTAATGAACGAGTTTCCACCAGGCACAAGAAAGCACTGGAAAATCTGGAGAAACCACAAACCTCAGAAAATTCTACAGAGACTAAACCTCCTGCTAAAGCCAAGGAAAAAAATAAAAGAGCTCATTCATCTTTGCCTATAAAACATAAATCCCTGCGATAACCTGAGCCACAGCAGAATGAAAGGGTTCGCAGGGAGGAATTTCTCTTCTGGACACAAACTAGCTTCAATAAAGCAAGATGGAAAATTTTTCTGTAACAGCCTGTGCATATTACTCCAAGGGCAAAAAGAAATATGTTATGCACTAATATATCCAGCACTGGCTACTGCTGGAGGCAGAATGTCAACCACGAAGGGCCAATAGACTGATCCCATATGACAATCCTATATTTCTGTGTATTTAACCATATAATTAAAACCTGCTGCTGCTACACATACTAATTAGATGGACAGCCTTTATTTCAGGAGCCAGCACCCCCCTGACTGACAGCGTGGCAGCACCAGGTGCCTGCAGCAGCCAGGCAAAGGCTTTGCTGTTCAGGGATGTCAGTGCTGGCTCAGCCCTGGCAGGGCTGGGTGGGGGGTTAACAGGCATCTCCACTCAACTGCATAAATACCATTAAAATCACCACAGACTGGATTGCTCCAACAGAAGAGACACTGCCAGTAATTGCAAGGAGCCAGTGTCAAAGATGAAACATCCACGGGGGCCTCAGCAGAGGATGCTCCACAGTAAGCCTGAGAAGCTGTAACTCAGCATTTTAGCTAATTAAAGCTCCACAACCCTGTTTCCAGGGTCAGCACAATGTCCAGTTCTGATCACTCCTAAGCCAGTGCCATTTGCAGTTTGGCAGTACATTCTGAAGCAGATTAATCAATGTATAGTAAAATCTGCACTGAGGAAAGAACACAACTAATTTAATTTATCTACTCCTCCACTGATGCCCCCCAACATCACAAGCACATGTCTGCAACCAGAGGAAAAAAATTCAATCTTGCCTCCAGGTGTATCTTACTAAACATGTCCCTCATCCACACCCCCAGCACTCAGTGCAGACCTTCAGCTGGTCTTCAGACTTCTACTGGCCGCTCACATTTATCATTAGCCCTCCAAGTTCCCAGGAAAAGACAAAAGACACTTCCACATAAGAAACAGCAGCCACAAACCATACAAGAGCAGCACTCTCCGAGTTGCAGAATGACACAAGCACCAAAGGCCATGGGAAATGTCACTGCCCTTGCACGTGTGGGAGCTCACAGGGTAGTAGCTGGTCTCAGTGAAGTTACACTGACCACACATTCACTGACACACAGCCTGTGCTTTAGCCTAATTGCTTCCTGCATCCACAGACTCAAAGGGAAGACAGCTCATGTCAGAGCTCAGCTGATCACAGCAGCTCCCTGGCCACCCCAGCCCCAGTGGGCTCAGGCCAGAGCTGGTGTGGTGGCTCCACGCGGCAGGACAACCTTTGGGCATCGGACGTAGTTCAGTTCCCTCGATCCCCGGTAATCCCTGCCCTGCCGCTCAGCTGCCTTGAGGAAACGAAGGGCTGTAATCACCACACTGCCTTTTAACTGAAAAGACAGCCTTAGATTTCATCAGCCATTTCACTGTCACACTGCATTGTCCGCAGAGGATAATGAGCCCAGAGGCTCTGCCCTGGTTTGATAGGGAACATATTACTGCATGGCACACGATGACGGGAGCCTGTCCTGGGGCACAGGGACAGCCCACAGACACTCCAGACACAGGCACACCTGTGTCACTGCTTGTACATTGGTATTGAGCCTTGAGCTTGAGGCCTCACAGCACAAAACTGGAAGGCACATGGAAACAAAGACACAGAACCCTTTTCTAAGGGTTTCTCTAGCTAAACAAAAGAAAGAAACAGATAATGATAGAAGTATTCCTTGAAGGAAAAAAACCTGTTGTGCTTAGTAGGAGCTGCTGGGTATCTGTAAGGGAAGTGATTTTATGTTGTAGCTTACCTGACCACATCTTATGTTTTTTGCTTCATTTTGGTTCATCCTAGATATTATGTTGTTTATACTGAGCACTCATTTTCGCATTCCTAAGACACACTAATAACTGAGCTACAGCACTGCAGTGAAGTGTTAACTGAATTTTTCCAGCATGTCTCTTCACTTTTCCACTCTCCACTGATGAAAAAAATCTTTTCCAGCTGAGTTCAGCAAACCTGCATTTCTGAGTGAAGGCAGCAAGACCTCACACTGAGTCACAGCCAGCTTAGGTACAAACAGTTCCAAAGCAAAATTAAAAACAAACAAACAAAGTCAACAACAAAATCTGGGATGCTTATTTTAAAGCTACAAACTTGATCTAGAAAGCTGGGTGCTGATTAGGGAGAAAATACAGTCAAAACAATTTTAGCTTGTGAAGTGTTGGCAAAATTTACCATTGAGGGATAACAAACTAACCTACATGCAATCACAAGGCACTAACACACACCAGTATAACAAGTCAGGCTCCAAGCTCAGTGACACTGGGATAAACCCAGTCTCAATTTACAGTGGCATCACCAGGAAAGCTCTGTCCTTCCACATCTATCCAAACAGGAAGAATTTTAGTGACAGCCAAGGAGGACCCATCCACCTGCACCCTGCATCCCTCCTGCCTGCTCTGCCTCGATGCATTGAGCTGGACAGCATCATTCCCACACTGCAGCCACCCCCCTTTCTGACTGCAACATAATATTGCAATTATTTAATCCTACATTATGTCATCCTGAGCACCCTGCCCACACATGGCTTCCAGAAAGAAACTCACATGTAAACCATACAGCAACTACCAGTCTACACATTATGTAAGCAATAATCTGGAGAGTGGGGAGGAAAAAAAACCCCAAACCAAATCCATAGCATTAAGAGGCTGGCTAAGTGCCCCATTTCCAATGAATGGCCATTTGCTGGTTACCTGAACAGCACAGGGATTACAGATTTCACCCATGCTGACAGATGGCATTTTGCAGTTCTGATCCGTGACATGTTTAGAGGAATGCATTCATGAAGCAAGGCACACAGGAAAGAGTAAAGGACCTGAGACAGGGAAACAGGGGCTGCATTAGGCATGCAACATTCAGGCATGCAAGGTTTCACTCTGCTGTCACACCAGCATTGATCCCATTAACTTCCATGGGGACAGGCCCAATTTACTCAATTGTAAACAATCAAAATGAGGCCTGTGGATCGAGGCCAACAGAGCAATTCATTTGCAGCACAACAGGCTCCCCAGGCTCCACCAGAGCCCACTCAGAGGCAGGCACAGCACAGGGATTTGCCAGAGCAAGTCCTGGTGTCCCCAGGGGCCACTGGCACCGCAGCACGGCTCCCATATCGACAGGATAATCCTCCTTCCCCTGTATCCAACCACTACAGGATGAATAAGGCAACTTTACTTATGACGTGGGACCAGTTAAGGAGCCCAAGCTGTGCCCCTCACTGGTTAAACAAATACAAGCCTTGAGGGGCAGCATAAATGTGACACGGTACCTTGCTGCTCCCTGGGCAGGCAAGTACCACCCCCAGAGCTGCTCAGAGGTGATGGGCAAGCACACAGAAAACACAGCATCACTAAGGGTAAAGCACATGAATTAAAGTGTGCTACTGAACATCACATCCTTACATGACAAGGAAAATTTCCAAGTTTGAAATCTAAACAAAACTCACATTTATCTGCACGGAGTTTCACTGTCTCTCCTTCCTCTTTACTGTCAATGAGAGCTGCTGGCTAGAAACTCTGTTTTCATGCCCACATTGCACTTACTGGCTTTCACAATAGTTTAGAATTTTGTCCATTTTACAAGCTTTATATAAGCCACAGTGATCAACCATGAAGTAAAGGATACAAAGTAAAAATGCAATAAACATTATTGCTTGACAGCTGCTGGGTGACCCATGTGGGACCAGCTGATGGCATTACTCCAGGACTTAATAGAGAAGCTTATACCTTCAGATTAACATTAATTGGCATCCTCAGGGCAGCACAAGCAAAGAGGCCAAGGACCAAATGGGGCAGGAAAATTCAGCAAACTACTTCTGCCTCAGCTGAGGGGGAAGCAGACAGGCAGCCTGCAAGAGAGAAACTTCTTTGTCACTGCCAGGCAGAGGCAGGGACACAGACAGG
This sequence comes from Dendrocincla tyrannina, assembly GCA_035047865.1. Taxonomy (NCBI): domain Eukaryota; kingdom Metazoa; phylum Chordata; class Aves; order Passeriformes; family Dendrocolaptidae; genus Dendrocincla; species Dendrocincla tyrannina. Next base: position 5,137,053 of record JAWWMP010000005.1, on the reverse strand, counting down.
GCCCTGACAGGTCTCTGCAGAGGGTGACAGATGATTTCATACACAATGAAATTTTAAACAAAACAAATAAATGTGATATAAAAGACAGAGATTGCCTCTGATGTGACCAGAGACATCCTTTGAGGATGCTAATGGGAGTCAAGGATTGATTATAAAGCTTTCCTTTTTTGCAGCATACACAGTAAGAACAAGTGCTTGAATCAAACATGACCATGCATAAAGATCCCCTTCCCTGGAAGACAGCTTAAGACTCTGAATTTTTGGCAACAAGACGTGCAAAACACTAAAATATTTATCAAACCATTTGGGGCCAGAGACCCAGGCACAGGCTCTGCATTATTTTGACATGGGTCTCCTGTGGCAAATGGGGGAGCACTCAGTACACCCAAAACTATCAGCTCCTCTGATTGGACTCCTTCTGTTAAAACTAGAGATTTTATTTCTTCTTGCTGACAGGGTTCCTTGTAAATGCAGCTGTTAGGAAGCTAACATCACCAGTGACTTCTTCCCTGTTTATTTGAACTGAGGAGGAGGGTTTGGTTTGGTTTCTTCTCAGATAATTCTGGCAACTTCCTCCTCTTGTGGTCTTGTGCCTCAACATCGAGGCATCACATGGGATTCTCAAACAGCCAGAGCCCATGTGAAAACCTGCCACTCTCCCACATACACGAGGCTTGTTATTAATATATCAACTTGTTCAAAAAAGAAAGTTTCAGACTTCCTTAAGCTCTCAGGATCCAGGTCACAGGAAAACTGTCTGTCACACAGTTCCCAGCTTCTGACATGGCAGCCTTTAAATGCTCACAGCAGGAGCCTGCCTGCACCTGCTGCTTTCCCCTCTCCCCTTCGGCCCCCCTTGCCATCCCAGAGGCAGTGACAGGTTTGGCACTGTGACACAGAACCAAAAGGCACCTTTTCCTTGGAGCCAGTGCCATGACAATATAAAAGCAGTCCTCAATACCCAAGGAGCCAGGTTATGCAAGTCAATCCAATATAAAAAATAAATAAGTAAATAATAAAAAAAAACACTGACCAAGAATCATTCTCCCAAAACTACTTTGCATGCAACTGTGTATCAGAGTCCAATTAACTTAGGAGATGGAGGACACTTTGCAGAGAAACTAGTCCCATGGGTAAGGATGCAGGGGACGTGGGGGAAAGAAAGGAGTTAGGGAGAGCTGCCAGGCTGCTGTAGAAGGAAGAAGCTTTGATCTAAGGCAGAAGGGAAAAAAAATATTAAGCATCCTTTAGACTATATCAGCATGGTTTATTTATCAAGATAGAACCTATTACAACTGTACTGATTGCTTTGAAGTTCCCTGGCCTATGTCAACTGTTTATTTATGATTCCCATAATTGAGTTATGTCAGAAGTGCCAGCCTGGGAATTAGACTGCTTCCTAAGGGACAGGGAGCATGAGTAGGTTTTAGCTCCACGGTGCTTCACCGAGTGCTGTCAGGATGCACCGGTTTCTGTTCCAAACTGGGCTGCTCTTCCCTCAGGGCTGAAAGATGTTGAGTGCTTCATGACAATGACACTAATAACTTGATCAAGAGAGGGAAAAACTGCCACTGTGCAAACCAGCATCTGCCAGCTGCGCTAAATCAGGAATGCCCGTCTCACCCGTGGCATCAGAACATACGGAGGGTGGGAACTGAGCTCCACCAGAGCCATGATACCCAGCAGTGGCACTCAGAAGTAAAATATTATCAATTTTTATTTTTTGTTTCTCCAGCCATCCAGCCACAGGGAAAGCAAATGTGCAAAAAACCCTCAAGCCATAGAACAAAACCAAACCCCCTCACATTCCACACACAGCAAAACCCATCTAAACAAAAAGAGCCCACGAAAGCTTTGTTTCTATGGGTGATCTGTTTCCACCAGTGCCAGGCAGCTCCCTGCAACACATCCTAGGGCTTTTTGCATCCCAGCTTCTGGCTGAACGTTTTTAAAGTATGCTCTTCTCACAGATGTTATTTCCCAACTTCTGTTAGCTTTCTTCTTGGCAAGATATTATCAAATATAACTCAGTCATTAACAATCTAATGCTCGTTCCCACTTATGGAGCAGTCTTTCACAGCACTACACCCACTCCTCCCTCCTCACAACATAGGTAGCACAGGCATTTCTATACCTCCTAATCTTCCTCTTCCTTTCCCCAGCTTTCATGCTCCATTGCTTCCCTTTATTCCATTCTATACTTGGACCAAAAATCCAAGTACAGAAAAAAAATATTCCACTGTGCAAAGCCATCATTACCCCCTTCTCCTTTTTCTCTTCATCATACAGATGCTGAATATCACCAAGAGGCCCCAGTTCTTAACTTTAACTACTCACTCACTTTTCCCTTCCCAGTAAATTCCATAGTTCTCAAAGTATAATATCCCATGGGTTTTGTAAGTCTACTTATGTCTATCAGAGGTCATTATCAAGAAGGTACAAGGGATTCACAAACACCAGGGACTGTGCCCCAAGGCCCTTCTATGCATTTCATTTCTCAATGAGGAACTAGAGCTCAGGGAACAAGGTGTCTCACACACAGGTAGGTACCCAGGTTTGTAGTCTGAAAAGAACCTTTAAAATAAACAAATAATAATAAAAAAAACCAGAACAGCAAAAATCTCAATGCAAACAACACCAAAATCAAGCTAATTAAAAAACCCAACACAATAATTTCCTCTCATGCACTTTGTGCTCACTAATGAGACTTCAGTTAAAATACTGAAGTGTAACTAAATCCACAACAGCTACTAATTTCAACCAGTTTTCTCTTTAAATGAGAAGGTGGTTTCTGCTCCACACAAGTCCTGTTTCCAAGGTGCAACACGACCAGGGCATTCAGAGTCACTGGATATCCCCAGTGAGGGAAACTGAACATGTTATATGCAGCTCTTTTAATTGTGTCTCATTCAGTCTCCAAAGTCCACATCAACTGCCAAATCCAATTTCTTCTGGGCTTTGAAGTCCTTATATCCTAACTTCAAAAACCTCTGCCACAGACCCTCATTGTCAAATCATGGCTCACCAGCAAAAAATGTCATGACCTGGCCCTCCTTCCCTCTCCTGCAGGTGGCATGGATTGACACCATGGTTTTAACTATGCGTGCTAAAATCTCCTATTGTACATTCTAAAGCATTTCAAATTCTTACAATTCCTGTTTTTTCCCACATACCTTCCATAACCATACAATATTTTGGTACACTGACACTTTTCTAACTCATCCTTCATTAAAAATATAAATCTATCTTCAGTCTATCTTTCTGTACAGGAGGAAGCTGCCAGAATTTGAAAGCCCTCTCTCCTCTCAGCCAATTCAAGAGTGTATTTGATGAGCACTGGCAAGTCCAAACCCAACCAAATGCTTTGAACTTGAGATATTCTAACATCCTAGAGAGTAACCTTGAATGCCACAGCCATGGGCATCCTGAACCCCACAGGTTTTGTGCTCCAGTATTCATCACCTCCTTTCTTCATTTGTCTTTGGCACTAGAAACATGTCTGAGGAAACTGCCTTTTTCTTAACCATCTGGATGACATTCCACTGTTTATTTCCAAAAGTCACTGAGGGAAGTCCTATCTAAGCAGCCCTCCCTTTTGCAGACACACAGGTGGCTCTGGATGCTCTGAACGCCAAGAGAGCGAATGGCTCTCTGTGCTACAGAAATGGCTCTGCTCTCTGGGGCAGTCTCGCAGAGCAGAAGTGGTGATGAACCAGAATTCAATTATGTAATGAGAAATTGCTTTAATTAGCCAGTTAATTGACTCCTCAATTGCAATAAGTAAAATGACTTGTTTTTACAAGGCACAGTATTTTTTTCCTAAGGGCTCCCAGGAATCAGCTCCGCATCTCTCTTCCCCTCCATGCCCATTGAAGCCAGAAAGGATCCAGGAGCACTGGCATGCAACTGGGGGACCTCATCTTTGATTTCTGTTTCAGAGCAGCCCCCCCAAAAACACATAAGAGGTGCAGAGTAGCACTGGGGTAACCAACCCCTCCTCCTCTGGTGGAAAGAAGCCCAAACTTGAGGTAGATTTGAAATGCAGATGAATTGAGCTGCCTTAATGCTGCCTTCTTTTTACTTTTGTCCAATGTTTCCCAACTCAGAAGGACATTTCTACACAAGGGAGATCCAAGATCCACAGTGATCAAGAGAGATGCTCAAATGTCAAGGAAAGGGTACACAGAGCCTTGGCAGATGACCCAAAGACAATTTAGGGCCAGTTACACAATGATGCAGTTCCAGGTATCCCAAAGACGAGCACGAGAGGTAATCTAGGTCACTTCTGCACATCAAGACCCAAGGTGGATGGCAGAATTAAGCCCAAAAGCCAGCCTCTGGTTACTGCAAGTTTGAATTTGGCACCCCATTTACTGGGAATGTGAAAATCTTACTCTCTGAAACAGAGAAAAAGAGAACACAACTCCAGCAGTGCATTAGCACAAAGGAATTCCCCATTCTGGAACAGGAGGTACAGCTAGCTACTCACCAGCCTTCACACAGCAATGACAACCAGGAAGAGATAAAGGGTCAGACTGGAATGAACTGCTCTGTCCCAGAACCCTTCACTCTCGTTACCCCCTGCAGAGCTACAAGAGTTTGTGAAGAATATTTCATGTAGCACAAAACCATCACCACAGTGGGAGTTCCAAGATCTTCCACTTTTTTTCTCCTCCTATCCGGTCCCATAAAGCTGCTGGGACAAGGTACCCTGGTGTCTCCCAACACATGCATTTACCTGGATGTCTTACCCACAGTGAATTTTCACAGGATAAGCTTCTGTCCTTGGGGTCAGTCTGTCCTGAGGGTCAGTCTTTCCCTTCACTCTACAGGGCTCTCCCACAGCTCCCACCAGTCAGACTCTCTCACTGCCCTTGCTGTGCCAGTGACCTTCCACTGGGAGGTGACCTTATGTCTCATGCTCTTCACCCACTCTCCCTCCCCTCCAGCCTTGCAGCAGGTCATCACCAGGAGGCAAAAAAAAATACTCTTAAGTGAACTGTGCAAAAGGCAGACTGGTGAGTTCTGTGACATTTTAAACATCTGTTTAACAGCAAGGGACAGAAACCTGGATGACTGCAAAGCAGCAGGGCACGCTGCCTGGATAGAGGGCTGAGTCTGACAGCACCTTCTAAACACCAGACAAAACATCTTACCTTGGTGAAACGGGAGGTAAAGGGAATCAGTGGTGTTGTATATTCACTGGAGATCACAGGGGACTTGAGCAGAAACTGCAGTTATTTATATACAAACTCCTCTTGTAGAAACCTTAGACATAATCAACAGGGAACATCTGTATGTTTGATTAGAGCTGACATTTTAAACTGAAGCCAAACACTCTGTAATAACACTTAAATCAACAACAGTGTAGCAAGTAGGTCTCTGATTTTGATGCAAACATGCCAGGAATTATTTTGGCCCAGCGTTCTGCACCTAAAGGAAGGATATCAGCAAGAGAATGTCCTTCAGGATTTGAGCAGCAGCAGCTCCTGCTGGAGCCTGCAGGAAGCAATACACTGAGTGTCTGGGCAAGGGGCTCCCAAACACGGACAAGAATCCCAGGTGGGACCACAGGTCAGATGAAAACCAGCTGCAGTAGAACAGTTTGCAGCAGAGAATGGGGACACAGGCAGAGAAGTTTGAGAGCCACTTTTGTGCAAAACTTCCACTGAAAAAACTAACATAATAGCTCAATTAAAATAGCAAAAACCATCAGCTTTTGAAACTTAATTCACTGCTAAAAGCCTGGAGAACAGGCTTCCCAACATTCCTTTGCTTAACAAAAACCCAGAATTTCCATGACAGAACTTCAGTCATTATATTTTTCCTTCAATTCAGAATACGCTGTCAGCATCAATTCTGCACTAAGTCACTCCTTAAACCTTTATAACACCAGATACTCAAGGATAGACTGGGGCAGCCTTTTAAAGAAAAAGGACAGACATTGCCACAGATGAGTTAAAGACTGGAATAAATGTCATGCCTGAAGTGGTTCTGTGGAAATTTAAAATAGGCAAAATTAAATTACCCATGAGAAATACAGCCTGAAACTCTGACCTGAATTTGGTCAGAAAGTTTGCTTTGTCCAACTTACTCAAATCAGGAGTGCAAGATGGAAAGGCAGGGAGGTTGGGATGATACAAATGACAGAGCAGGGAGGGTAATACACAGAAAGGTCTGTGCCAAAATGCAGGTGGTGAAATAGTGCACATGCCAAGATCTCTCTGCAAGAGAAGGGCGTTTCAAAGAACGCCTGCAAACACCATGGTAGACCCAAGCATCCAAGAAAATAAAGACTCACTGGGTGACCAGCAAAGGATTAACAGAACCATTGCAATTTTACAGAAGTAATAAAGTACAGAGAAATAATTTGGGAATCTCAAAAATGATCATCCAGCAGGCACTTCTGAAGGAGCAAAGGCTCTGGGTGCACAGACGGTGCTTTCCACTTCACAGCAAAGCCTCCTCCAGGAGGAGAGAGCTGACAGACAGCATTGTGTGGCCTGCACGGGGCCACACTCATGGAAACAAGGGAAGAGAAGCAAGAGACCCCTCCAGAGCCAGCAGAGCCGTCTGTTCATTTCCCTGTTTGTTTGCTCTTTCAGACTTAAACGCTTGAGCAGATTTACACAAGTAAGTGCACTCAAGAAGTGGGCAAACTGAATATGAGCACTAGGCCAACTGGCTGCAGTGTCCAAGAAGCAGAAAATGGTATTAATCCCCTGAATTGGAGACCAAAGCGCCGCCTGTGCCCCATGGAGCTTCCCAGTGGGGTCCCCTCCCATCCTTCTGCGGAGCTGCATGGCAGGGGGGGCTGGCTGAGGTACCCACCAGGGCTGCCCCCTGCCCACAAACGCCCTTCCATATGCAAGGGATGAGCAGCTGTTGGCAGGAGCCTAAGGCAATTAGTGGAGAAGGAAAATAAGGTTCTGGGAAGCAATCTGCACTTGAAAGTTTAACTAAAATAGTTCTCCCCGAATACTTATTGCAGAAAAATAGTGCAAGTGATTTTTTTAAAATACAACCTGCCCCTTTCTCTAGGCAAACTCTGGGGTACCTCAAAAAAGTGCCTCTTCTAGAGCCAGGAGTCAACAGCCATCCCTCCTGGAACGCTGCTGCTTAGGGCATCCCTTCACTACAGAAAACTCACCACCGTTTGAAATGCAAACAGCACCATTTTAGACTCCCAAACCATCAAAGTCAGCAAACTAGTTTGCAGTGAGAACACTGTCTTCATGGGTATTTGTGCACATGCACACAAAGGAAGATGGAGAGTCCAGGAATGAAAATGAGATTTCAAAAATGCTGAAATCCTGCAGCTTGCATGTCCTCCCCTGTCTGTCAAACCCAGTTTCTCAGGAATATATTTACAAATCCTAGACAACTGCTCATCAAACCTTGTGCATGTTTTTGTGATTTTTGACAGTTAGAAGAGCATATATTTGTTCAAGTTTATTTTTATAGCGTTCAACACTACACCAAAGATTTTGTAGTATGGAAACCAAGAGCATTTTCTTCTACCCAGCTGTAGCTTTTACTGTGCCTCAAGCCTGCACAGGAGAATGGAGAGATACCTACTCACATCCCCACATCTCTGCTTTATACATGCAGTTTTCATGCCAGAGAGAACAGAACTTCTGTCCAGCCAGAGAATATTAGTGAAAGATGAACTGTTCTCCAAAAATGAACCATCTACTGCTTACTCTTAAACTGATGAAGTTACATGATAGATCGTCATCACTGACAGAAGCAGTTGCTTGATAATTATTAATTCATGTAAAGCTGAATTGAACTGGAAGATAAAGCACTTGTACCTATCTAACCACAGACTTCCTCATAACCCACCAGCATCTTCCAGATCTGTCAGCACCAGTGGAGTTTTGCCCATTTTCTTGTTCCAGTGACCCTTCCCTTTTGCACATGATGCTTTCCAGTGCCAATTTCAAGGCATATCAGGGACTGCCCCAATCTTTCCCTTTTTATTTTTAGCTCTCTGTGCCAGCAATGAGCCTTTCCCCCAGTGCAATAGATAAGACTGTATGTTCTACCTTTGCATATCACAATCTGCAAATTCCTATAACTCTCCCTTACTGTCACTGCTCCAGGCATAATCTTGAAATATTTGTGTTGCCATAAATAGCACACAGTGTACTATCTAGACAATAAATGTTTTAAAAAGTTATGGTGCAGTGTCAAGCACTAGAAAGTTGTACAACCTTAGTTCTGCCCTCATAGGTGTCCAACACATCCATCAGGGAACACAGGAATTTTATGAGGGCTATTAAGACATATAATTGATGAACATAATCCCAAGAATAGAAGAACATGTAATTTCAAGCAGTGTTCACAAGCACACAGACATTCTTGCATATGCTTTTTTTTCCCTTTGGCAGTAACATAGGCCAGCATTTTAGAAACATCCTGCTGGTCTCATAAAACAATCCGACAAAAGGAAAATACAATTTTTATCTCAACGAAACCTGAAAAGAATTTTATAGTCAGACTTTCTTAGTCTGCAGGCTTTCTTCCTGTTGGATTTCAAATGCCTGCCACAAACAGAGGAAGAGGGAAAGGTCATGAGCACCCTTCTCACAAACCATGGGAATCCTTTAAATTGAGTTGAAAAGCATCAGGCATTCAGGGCAGCAGCTACTGCAGGGTCTGCCCACAGCACACTTGCCACGTTCTGCAGCTTTTTTCCCCAGCTGCCATGGTGGATTCTCCTCCTCTGCTCTCACAGTTCAGTACCACACAGCTCTCTATAGGCCACTGCTTGAGACAGGTGACACCAGGCCCTCCAAAATCACCAGGTGTTTCATGCTGTCACTGCCTTCACCTGTCCTGACTGCTGGAATAAACTCCTTCCAGAAACTCCTAAGGCCAGGCCACAATCCCACAGTGACCAGTAACTCAGTCCCAGAAATGCAACAGCAAGCAGGACCCCTTAGACCTTTAGAGGCTAATGATATTTCAAACTTTGGTCAAGACATGTCCCAAATGCACAGTACCACAAATTAAATTTTGCTCACTTTCAAGGAACTCCATTAGAAGGTGGAAGATACATAACTCAAGCTGCAGACACGCTGCCCCTCCTCTCCAGCATGGACTGCCCTCTGTCCAGCTCCTGCCTTGCTGTGTTTCCCTCCTCTTGTTTCATCCTGGTTCCCAACCAGACTCCCCACACAGCCAACTTCCATTCACTCCATCTGTCACTGATGCACTATGATGGACCACATGTCCTGAAACCAAGGGTGTCCTCTTAACTGTTCACTGAGCTACACTTCATGTCCTCTCAAGCTCTTCTAAACCCATCACCATCCCCTTCCAGTAACTCAGCTCAGCCAAAATAGCCAAACCCCAGGCTGCATCCTCAGGATGCCCAGAAAGCTGCTGCCAATCTCCAGAGGCAGGAGCTGGTGAACAAGGACATGAAATTCCCTCATTTCTCATGGCAGATATATATTTACCCTCCCTAAAGGGTAAAGAGAGTAAGAAAGCCAAGGGAAAGGATACTTAATGAACACCAGCAGTCCTACAAACAGCCATAAATACAGCCTGCAACACACTGCAAAACTCTGCCCACCCTAAAGCAACATCCCAGCTGAGCTGTGCCAACCTAGATACAGGGTTGTCTCACAGGCTGGGGGTTCACAACCTGCACATCCTCATTTCTGTGCAGCTGCAAACCACCACGGCTGCTCACACAGCACCAAGGCTTCCATGCCCTTCAGCCAAGCACACTGAAACCAGCAGGGTCTGTATTTGCAGAGAGAAACAAGCCATGGAGTTTCAAACCTCTTGGCTTGACTAACTCTTGGCAATACACATCAACAAAAAGACTTGACTCGATTAAACATATTTCAGAGGAGCACAGGATATAGAATGTATGGAAGAAGATCTAGCCAGAGAAGGTAAAATAGAAAATTAAAGAAAAGAAAATAATAATTGAATAAAAGAAAATCAGGCACCTTTTAATAATTTTTTTTAGTCAAATTCAGTAGTTATTGGTATGTTCTGAAGCACTTAAAAAAAGCAGTGAGATCCCTAAGAAAAGGACAGCACTTCCAAGACCTTCACAGCCCCCAAACTCACACAGTAAAATGAGCAGGAATTATGTCTGGGACTGGGGGATGGTGGGAAGCCTGAAACTGAAAAGTCATTCTGCTGAATATGCAAAAATATTTGAGAAGCTGTATAAAATTTAGGAGCATTCCAGAGTCTTACTGCAAGCTATTCATTTTTCGTAGTAGTTTCCCATATTAAAAGCTTTTTAGAGCAGGAGTTTTGCAGTGTCCACAGAGAGCAATGCATCATGCAGGATGTGCTTGGAACTTCAGCAAAAAAGTTCTTCTGCCTCATGGACTGCCAGGAAACCATCTAGTTGCTACAAATTCTCCCTCTGGTCAGGAGGAAGGAGCAGCACACAGAAAAGACAGACCATAGGATAAACTGTGCATTGGGGACGAAGCAGGGACTGTCCTGCCAGGATCCCACTCGCCAGAGATTTCATACAAGTTATTTTTCCAGCTCCTCTAATTGCTTAGTAGACACAGCCTAGGAGGCACCTTTACCCTCTCATGATTCAGCATGGTCTTTCCTAAAAATGATCATAATTTACTGCACAAAAAAGAATAAAAATGCCTGTTTTGGGATCCCAAGGTTCACTGGGGATCGCACAGTGCCCCATTCACACGGCATTCCTCTGGTAAGCCACTAACTCAGGCTGCTGCGTCAAAGAGCAACATCTTTATATGTCTGTGACGTAGGATTCAAGTGCTTTCACACACAAAACAAACAAAAACAACCCCAACCAAACAACAACAAAACAACTTTAAACACAGCGAGCCCACAGGCAGCAGTAAGGACCCCTGGTAAAAGAGCCCTGGTTAGAGGGTTTGACCTCAGAAAGCTGCTGGAAACAAAAGCACAGAAACTAAGACCATCCAAGATGAACAGACTGCTGTCTTTTAAACACAATGACCCATCAGAAAAGGCTCATGATGGTTGACAACCCACTCTCTTGTAACAAAGGTGTACACCACAAACCTTCTGCTTGTCAGGAATTACCAAAACTCCGGGTTTCTTTTTCAAGGATCCGGTTTTCTACATATCTATTGTAAAAGCCTCAGTCCTACCTTTGAACAAAAAGTCAATCACAGTTTGATCCCAGAAAGGCAAAAGCATCAGGGGGCTATACAATTTAGAGCCATCTGTTCCCTCTTCCTTTTGCTCATAGCCAGCAAGAAGCCACCTCCCATCTTGGCTTTTCCATCCCTCTCCGGCTTACCTGCCTTCATGGCTCCTCAGGCTCCACTCAAAGCTCCTCTGCCTGAGGGCTTTTCTTCCCCTCTCCACCCTCTCCCACTGCTCAGTGTTATTAAACACACCTGTGTGCCCCCTCATCCAACTGTTCCCCATTTGCATCCACACATGCTGCTCGTTAATGCTAACTACATGAAATCACTACTGGGGGTGCCCTGATGAGCAGAGACAGAAAATCACGCTGTGCAGCTGGGGTAAGACGTGCTAACCAAGGGCTTGGAAAGCAGCACATCCACGAGGCACTCCTGGGAATTTGGGTCACCTCGTCACCACGTGCTCAAGTGAGACAGGAGCAGCAAAATGGGATTCAGCTGCTCACCACCACCAGAGCTGAAGCCTGAAATGGAGCAAGAAAGAGGCATAAATGATAAAGACAACTGCAGGGTGATGCATCCACAGGAGTTTGCTTTCCTGTGTGTTTCCAAAGGTTATGTTCTCTCTGCGTGAGGCATTGGCAGCTCATGCCCTGAGATACAGAAGCGACACAGAATGGGTGAGACGATTGTCCAGAGCCTGTGGAGACCCTCCAATCTTCTCTGGACTGCAAAGTGTGTAGGAAAATCCTGTCTAAAGAGCTGAATTCTCTCCAACATGCATTTGCCTTTGCTTCCTATTATTTTAAGAACACTGCCCTTCACAGTCTTATCTAAAATTGGGAAAACTCTGCAATGTTCTCTTTGCTGTCAACAACTGTTCAAAATTCCACATTAGCAACGTTGAGAGCCTTAGTGTAAGAGATCCCTCTTAATGTTTTAAGCACAGAATAAGATTAATAGCATAATACAAACAACGGTGTGTATCCAATTCCCAGTTCTGCTGGAGAAACTGATGGAGCTGACATGGTCTTAAAAACTGGGAAAATCTGCAAAACATACTTAATGAGGAAGTGTTCACTTGTTTGTCTTTTTTTTCTTAACAGTTCTTTAGAAAAAGATAATTCGATGATCAGTGTGCTGTTGCTATTTTCTTTATAACCATTCTTAGGAACATCCAAATAGTGACAATGACAATAAAGACCCAGTTCCCTCAAATTTGCATTTTGCTATATTCAAAGTTTGAGATTTTTTTTGTTAAATACAGTCTTCTTTAGAACTTCCTTAGTTTGGAATTAGCTCTTACCTTTAAAATAAGTTCCTGAAACTACTGCAGTACATTTAGAACATAAACATCACCTTCATACAATTTTTCCAAAGATGTTTCTAGACATCCTTGGCCAAGTCACACTAACTGGATGTAGCAGCACCAAGTAGCCACCCCACTTCTGCTTTGTCTGTATTTCAAGTTACTTACCTTTTCATTTAGTATTTAATCCCTTCATTAGGCTTATACAACAAAAGAGGTTTTCAAAACTTTATCGTCAGCAGGGTATAAATTTGATTTATTGCTTATGATAAAATGCTATCATACCTGCAATTTACTCACTTTCTTTTGGCACGTTTAGTTCAGTTCTCTCTATTACCAGCAGCAAAGGCATTTGCACATTCTTGAATGCACAAGAGATCTTGTATGTATGCATCTCATTTGTCCACAAACTCCCATGGGATGTTGTATGTGTGAATACAGCTGAGGGACACTTGCCAGTCAAAACAGATGCTCAATTCCTATACCAGGGAATGGAGCACAAATACAGGATTTGCTTTAATGTATTCACAGTGCATCCAGCCCCAGCTACTTCCAAGACTTTTCTGTATAAATTGCAGGAGAAACTGGCTTAGAAATGAAGTTCCCATTTGGAACTAGCATAAAGCAAGGTACTTTGGAGGCAAAAATCTGTCCACTTAAACACACACCATGTTGTGCACTACAAGAAGCACCAGGGTAGGTATTGCAGTTTTTCATAGTGACAGTTTTCTCTGCCAAACTTCACAGATGAAACTAGAACAAGTCACAGAAAACAAGTGTTACATCTCCGAACTGGTCACGTCCAAGCACAGCTCAGTAATTTTGGGGCTGAGGTGTGCTGTGGCAATGGCTGTGCAGTGCCCTCAGGAACAGGGGAAGGGGGGAAAGGAGAAGAACGAGTACCCCCAGAGGTGCAAGGACACCACCAGATCGCACTGTGGCGGTTTCTGGATGGCACAGAGCAGGGCAGCCCTCACCCAAAGGGCTGCCAGGAGCCAGCCAGGCTCTGGAGCCACTGGAGGATCAGTGTAACCCATAGGGCAAGCCTTTCCCAGAGCCTGAGCAAAGTGCTGTGAGTCCAATCACACCTGTGCTGGGGGCACTCAGTGCGAGACCCTGCAGGCTGAGAACTCAAAAACAATCCCATGAGAATTTCTGGTAAGTATCTTTTGCTCATCCATGAGCTGTATCACCCCAAGCACAGCTATTTCAAAACTGTAATTTCTAGAATAAAGGACTGTTATCCTTTCCAGACAAGAATATTGTTTCCCTCAGAATTTATGGCACATTCCTTAGATTTAACAATTATGTTTACCGTTCTCTGCTTTGTCCTCAAACAGATGAGTATGATAGAAAATGTTGTATTAAACTAACACTACAGTTCTCAGGGGAGGGAAGTGGATGGGTTGTTCTTTGGGACAGCACTAATACCAGCTAGGATTAACCCTTTTCCAGCCACGTTTGCAGCTCTGGGAGTGAACCTTTGCTTTGTCTCCAAGCTCAGCTTTGCAACAAGCTTTATCTTGCAAAGCACAGCAGCCAGTGCTGAGCTGATGCTTTATGTAAAACCAGTACCATTAACATTCGAGAGCCCCACTGACAATGCGAGCTGAGGCGTAAGAAAGAAAGAGAAAATCCTTTGATTCTATCAGAAAACTTGCAATGAAAAACAAACACTTGATTCACAAGTGCTATAGCTGGAGAGGGAGAGAGTCAGGAGCTAATGTACCATAGTAATTGGATTGAAAGATTGTGAGGTGGTGGAATTTAGTGGCTGTATTAAAAAGCCATCCCCTCTTCAAGGCAAGGAGCCAGCACAACGAAGAAAAGACAGGAAACAAGTTGGGGAGTGCCATCCAAGGTTAGAAGAAGACCCTGTCGTCTTTAAAATAGAAGGACAGCCTATTTCCACAAAACTGGGTTTCTCTCTCTTTTGCAATCTAAGGCTGTTTTTTATTACCAAAGTCAGCAACTGGAAAATACATTTACCAGAGCATTATTCCCATCATTATAATAATAAAAGGGTCAATTAAAACTCAGTTAAGTGCTAACTCTGTTGTGTAGTGGACGGACTTTAAAAGAGAATTTCAGTTACTTCAATAAAAACTAAATAATGCTGGGTGCAGCCTGGTCACCTTTCAAATTGTGAGTCTCTACTGCTTAAGAAGGTCAAATCGGTTTTTACATCCTTGTTCCTCCCCAGCAGAATGACCAAGTAATTCTGAATCATCTCTCAGTCAAGCAGTGGTGTCAGTTCCCAGAAAGAACTGATTTTCCACTAAAAAATAAATAGAATTTAAAGCTGCAATTTACATTTACAGCAGGAAATAACAAAACTTGTCTGTGATTACCAAAAACACAAAGGCAGATTGAATGAATTGCTGTTCGTATTGCACCTATTAAATGGGAATCAACAGTTCTGAGAATCTATTGCATGGCAAAAACAGCAGTGAGGGCCTAATTTTTGCACAAGCAATTTGCATGGTAAGATGCTGGTTGTTCCTGCAATGGGAACACTAACAAGCTCTGTACCCTCAACTGCCTGAATTAAACCACAGGGACGTTCTGTGCATTACTTACAAGGACTCGTCCCTTTAGCTGCTCCAACACAGCATGACTTTCACAGCCAGGGTCTGTGTACATACTTTTCAGTATATTTTTTTCATTCCTTTTCTACTATAAAAGAACAAAAGAATAAGCTTTACAGGGTTAGAGAAGGATAGGTAACACTTTAGCTCCTTACAAGACAGGATAATCACCCAGCAAGTATTAAGAACAGTGACAGAAATAACTTCTCCTTATCACTTGAAGATTAATAATCATGTATTTCACATCTTACCACCAAACACATCCTCTAAAATTCTTACCAGGAAGAATCTGCAATTCCATTTACACTCGAGACCTCCCATGTATGACTTAAAATTTCCTTTAAGTTTTATTTCACCACTTCTCTTTCTCTCTCTCTCAAACACTAGAACTGCTTGCTGGCCAAAACCCAAGAGCTCAATACTGCCAGTTTCAGGAAGACTTAAAATCCACACACAAAACCCACCCTTCTCAAGCCAGGCCTGCATTCTGCAAAGTGGGTCCACTTTTAATTAAAACCAGACGCTCAGATGATCCCACCCAAGCACTAAGCACTGTAACAAGTTTTCTCAGTGCCACTTTAATAGCCTGCTTTTTTAAGAAGCTTTTAATTCAGCATTCAGCTTCAAGACACCAAATGCTGCCAGCACTGCCTGATCTCAGCATGATAGGGAAAAGTCCCACTAGGTCTCTGCTCCAGTATTGCTAACAAACATGGCTGAAGGGAATTATTTGCCTGGATTATGAGGCTAACAAGTATTCCCCAAATTAATGATGAACTGCATCAGTTTTATTTTGTGCTCTTGCTGGTAAGAAACCACCAAAGCTTTCTTCTCAAAACTCCGCTTCAACCACAGCAGGGCTGACTAATTATAAGCGCCCTGTCTGGGGTGGAAAGGAAAAGAAAGAATTAGTTTATGTAAGCTTATGGAAATGTGGCTCCGTGCTTCACTTTCTGCCTTTTCTCCTTGTCAAGCAAACAAAGCGGCAGGGTGGGAGGGGGAACAGAGCACAATGAAACAGCCTCGCAAATTCAAAGCTGAAAAGATGTTCCACATGATGAAAGGCAACGAGAGAAGGTTGCTCAGTTCTTACTCCAGTGAACCAGATAAGAGAGCTTGGGACACGCGAAATCTGTTCCCTAAGAGTGGTTCATCAGGGCATATCAAGGCTGCAGAAAGATTATTGCATTTTTAATAATTCACAGGAATCTGCCTGTGTCCCTCTTGATTAACGTCTATGTAGCAATTGTCCAAGCTTCACTGAGGTTGTCATTTAGCTGTCTGGAAATATCTGTAATTGCTCATACCAGCTGAAATGGTTATTTCAGCTTTTCAGTGTCTTTTAAAGTTGCCATCTTAATGAAGGGGCAAATTTTTTGACAGCAGATGCCAGAAATGTGCCTGAAAAAAAAAATCAGGAGAGGAGAAAGAACAAGGAGACAAAAAGAAGAATTCATCTGTGTCAGGAAATGCACATTGTCCAGAAGCCACTGAGAATATACACTTGCCTCATCAGACCTGTAATCACCTGCTTGAAATAGCACATCCACCAGCAAGGATTTGCACAGGTGTTTTGGCAAGTTCAGCAGGAACCAGCACATGCAAGTGCAGCTTCCACTGAAACCACGGGAGAGGGAATGAATGCCCTAGACCCAGGACTTGTTCCAGATTTTTTAATGGCTGGAAACAAGTGGTAAAGATTATTACATCCCAGAATTAGCAGGGGAAAGGATCCCGTTCATTTTCCTGGTCTAAGTCACCTATGTTAGGCTTCTGATCTGTTTCAGAACTTTCTGTGTCTCCATATTCCAGGACACTTCTTGCTACATCATAGTTCACTGCTGAACTACTTAGCTTTGAACGAAATTATTTTGGTAACTGAACAGTGGTCCAAATCCAGAACAATTAACTTGAGCCCATTTCTGACACTCTCTAGAGGAAGAAACTTATATATAACAGTCCTAGAGATCCTATAGGATCCCCTTAATAGATCCTATATTCAGAGTAGGTGATCATGTTCTTCTGCTCACTGTATCAAAGTTTGTTTAATTCACACTTAACTGAGACTGTAGAGCAACTTTGTTACTCTAGATAATATATTTCCTGGGACTGACAAGTAATCAGAGGGTTTTTCCCATGGCAGCCCAAACAAAGCCAAGACTTGGAAGCACGAAGACCTGAGACACACAGAGATGGTTGGTAAAACAACCTCCAGGCCAGGAAGGAGGACAGACAGCATCTATCTTCACCAGTCTGGAAAATATATGTGTTCTTTTGTGCTGGCTACAGCAGTCTCATCTGCCCTGCACCACGAGGGATGTGACAGGGTCCCTGCATTCTTCCCGAGAGGCCCAGGAGGTCCTGGTGTCTCCCCAGGAACAGAAGATTCGTGTTCAGCTGGGAACTGCACAAAGAGCACAATGGGAGCAAGACTTGTGGTGAGCAAGTTCCCCACGATACTGGTCCTTTGCATTCTCCTGAATCCCTGTGATTACCAAGGGGGAGACCATGACAACAGCAGAAAAGCCATTCACTGCTGACACTGGAGACACAATGGCCAACTAGTACTTTGGGTGAAATAAATCACCCACTAGCTGTTTTATTAATGACCCAGCCAGAAAGCACATACTTCACTGCAGAAGATGAAAGAGGCAAGTAAACCAAGCTGCCAGTCGACAGGAAAGCATTAATATTCATTTAGCTTCTTATATACTGCCAGTCAGACCAGGAGAAGAGCTGGGCATTGCTCCTGTGTCAGTGCCTAGCAGGTTTTAGGCCTGGATTATGTGCTGAATTCCCACTGAAATTCAAGAAAAGTGAGTGAAGCCACAAAGGGCAACACTGAAAACCATACCCACACCAGAGTGGCAGCTACTGATCAACACAAGGGGCACTGAGGCATCCTGAATCTGTCTGCTCTTGGATGTATACATGAGCTTTTCTCTAGGAAGCAAACTTTCACATCCTCATGTGCATTTGGACACAAACAGGAAGATTTTTGCCTTCCTTGGGAACTTACTTCTGCAGCTGTTCACCCATAACCCAATTCTCATCTCAGTTCTCTGCAGTGTGGCTGCAGAACAGGGGACAGGAAGAAAAATGGAGCAAAAACATCACCCAGACATTATGGCTTCATTATTTCTTTCCCTTTCATGCTTCCCTAGCAAAGCTTCCACAGTCATTCTACAGTCTGCAGACCATGTACATTATTTTCTCTCCTAAAGTCAACAAAGTCAGCATCAGAAATTCACCAAAGGTAAAATTAAACCATTTCCAAGATGACTTAGGATAGTATCAAACCTACCATGTTCCCCACTCATGTCTGCAGGACTCACAATATCAATGGCTCAGACATCACCAAGTCAGTCAATGACGAAAAAATCGATATTGCATCAACACAAAACATTAATTACCTGTCATAAAAAGGCACACCCCCCAGTTCTGTTCTTTATTTCTGAGTGTGTGTACATGCTTAAAGAACAAGCACCACCTTTCACTTCCAGCTCTTGAGGCCAGAAGCTTCCTAGAAAGTCAGTACTGGACAAGCCTGCACTTGCAGATTTACAAGTCATGAATACAACACTACAGGGGTACAGGTTTATGCCACTTCTATTAGGAAGCTATTTCTGTTTATTATGAACAAACAAGCAAAACTCCCATGTTCATGCAATGTTCTGCATGCTCAGGACAGCCTCCCCTGGCATTTTTTTTTTCCTTTTGTTTAAGAAATAAGATCTTGAGAGCTACAAGGGATTTTTTCTGAGAAATAACATACAAGATTCAGTATGTTCCAAAATCTGCATGTAAAGAGGGGAACCCTCTTTCTTGTACATCTACCCATCCTTATTTAAGTGAATGCATCGCTTGTGAAATGTGCCAAAACAAAGGCTTTGAAAATTTAGGTTCACAGGCTGAGTATACCACAGACAACAGCAATTCCTACATTTTCCTATTTTCTCCAGTGATCCTGAAGTGTTTAACACAGAGAGGAGGTGAAGAGGAGGTGATGGGAAAGTGTTTAGATGAAGTAAATAGCACAGAAAAAAAAGGAAATTAGGTACTGTGCATGTTCTTACAATAGATGGATCATGGCAGACTAGGAAGCTGAAGAATCACAAATAAATCAGTGAAAGATTGGAAACATCAAAGGGATTTCCAGTAGAAAACATAACCACTTATCTCTGAGATTTGGGGTGAGAGGAAGGAGGAGGTTTCTGCAGAAAGGGAGAACTACTAGACAACTACTTTGACAGGGGTTTTTATAATGGGAATTCTAGTTTTACTGGGATACAATGTGTGCAGTTTGAGCCCCCAAGATAATCACTGAAGGAGATGAGGTAACAACTTTCACTGGTAGTTTTTTAACCAGATTTGGCACCATCCCCTTAAGGCCACCATACTGGGTTCTTCACAGTGTTGCAAAATGGGGAATATGTAGAATTTTCTTAGAAAGGATGTTCTTTAATGTTTGATCTTTGTGTACTTTCAAGGCTAATCAACAAGAAGGAGATTTAATGAACCCGATTTTTGTGGACAACAGGACAGAATGATGAGGATGGGCCCCTGTGGCAGACCTGCTGTGACAGGTCCTGCTCGTCCTGTGCCACTCCTAAAATGACTCACCTCCGTGAACTTTTCCATTGGTAAGAAAAATTAATAATGCTTAGGAAACCAGATTAGCAAGAATTCATTAAACTCTA
This sequence comes from Dendrocincla tyrannina, assembly GCA_035047865.1. Classification (NCBI taxonomy): domain Eukaryota; kingdom Metazoa; phylum Chordata; class Aves; order Passeriformes; family Dendrocolaptidae; genus Dendrocincla; species Dendrocincla tyrannina. Next base: position 5,117,321 of record JAWWMP010000005.1, on the reverse strand, counting down.
AATATTGGTATGTTCTGTTTTCAGTTTAGAGATTATTTCTAGGCGTTACGAAGTAAAAAAAGATTGCTGTGAACGAGGCCTGTTTGATTTGTTCCATGCAGTTCTCAGCACTCTATTTAAAACCATTCATGCAAACACAAGGTATTCTCAGAGGCACTATTGATAAAAGACTGCACAGAAGCCAAGCGCCGCCAGCAGCTATTTTTAATTATCCAAACTGTGCACAGAAAACATGCACAGCTTTGGAAGTGAACTTCAGGTCGGAGAGGGGAGCAGGGGTTAAAAAATAAAAAATAAAAAAAATCAAATCAACAAGCTACACGCTAAAAAAAACTCCCTGTCTGGCCTAGGACTGTGTAGCAGTCCAGGTGAAGCATTTTGGGTTATTGTAAATGAAGATAAAACAAATTGGCATCTGTGTGACAGACGTGGCCACAAATAAATCAAGCAATAAACAGCACAGCGTGCTATTTCTGGCTTTGTGCCTCCTTTTTGTCACATTAGGGTAAAAAGTCGCATTCACAGACCACAAGTGGCTCTGAAACAAGAAGGCTCCCAACACCCCCCACAATGGGGGCAGAAATGCAGGCCAGCCTGAAGGGATTATGGGGTAGCAGGGAAGCCTTGCTAACAAAAGCAGACAGCTGTTGTGGCTTCAGGAACCAACGTGAACACCCCAACACCTTCCTCCCAGCCGAGTGCCAGGGTTTTGTGATGACAGTGCTCAGCCTAAGACAACACTGATGGCAACTGATGCTTTCCTGCTCCAGCCCTTCCCTGTTGTTCTTCTCCAGGTCCTAAGCAAATCTCAACAGGCTTTTGAGGGATGATCTCATACAGTCATTGCCAATCACAGCTTGAGTCACACCACATTTGCCACACAAAGTTTTTCCAGCACTAAGAAAGAAAACCATGATTCTACCAACACATCCAAGAGGCCTGAAGAAGAAATAGCAAAGGGTCACACAAGACAAGAAGATGGACAGATACTCACAGATATTTTTCTGCCCTCATAGTGCCCTATTTCTAGAGATGGGCCTTTGTGCTTCTTCCCAGCTGTCAGCATCCAGCAGAGAATTAAAAACCTCAGAAGCAGGTCTTTGCCATGTGTTTGTAGAGTGCCAAACACCGAGGTGCCCTGGTCCAGCCCAGAACCACCAAGTGGTACCATATGAGCCAGATTTTTCATATGTGTTGCCCCAACTCGTACTCAGTACTCTCCCCCTCTGGCTCATCCTTATTTCCATGGGTTGTTTTGGCTGGGAACAGCTTTGTTTCTCCAGTGTAATTGTCCCCAAGGACAATGCTGCAAGATTTTCAAGTCACTCTGAAATAGTGACTGTCAGATACAGGAGGATGTGTCTGAACAGCACAGCAAACAAAATCCACCCATTTGGTACAAGCAAAATCCATCCACTCAGTACAATCAGCACAAAATCCACAGACATGAAACAACCTGGCAGCAAAACTCACCCCTTCCATGAGTCTCCAAGGGCTGAACACCAGCTCAGGGCTGGAAGCAGGACAGCTGTAAACAGGAGCATCAGGCAATGATTCCACAACAGCAAAGCAAGAGTTACACACCAGAAGAACAGGGTGTGGGGCACCCTCAGAAACGAGCCAGTCCAATGGACAAGGCTCAGTGTGAACTGCTAAGTATACACATGCATAAAGAAACGTGATTTTGAACAGAATCCAACATGATTTCTCCCCTCTGCCCCATTCTTCAAGGTCCCAATATGCATAGAATCACAGAATGGTTTGGGTTGAACCTTAAGGACTATTTCCTTCCACCCCCCTGCCTTGGGCAGGGACACTTCCACTATTCCAGGCTGCTCCAAGTTTGCTTAAAAAAGTAGAAGGCTTAAAAACAAAGATCCAAGGAATTAAACAAATAAAGGAGAAGATGTGTTATTTGGAAGTACCACCATGGCTTTCCTCTTCCTCTACCTACCCAGGTTTGCTCATGGAGGCCGTGGTTGCTTGGAGAGTACTATAGAGAAAGTGAAGTTCTGCACTACGGACACTAAATAAACCCTGTTTAAAATATGTTTCTAAACCAATATGAAGAACTTACAGGTGATCTTAGTTTTGTGACTATCTTGACTCAGGCAAACACACTGAGTTCCCTTGAACACTTTTGGCAGTTGTGACACTTCAAGGGAGCCCAGCTACTTTTCAAGTAAACAAAATAAAATACATGGTACATGATGCTTACCCTTTATACAGCAATTTTTATCCATTAACCCAGTGATAGCTCACAAAGGTTGGCAAAAATATTGACATTTCCATTTTACGCAACGATGCCCAGAGAGGTTAAGCCATTTCTCCAATGTCACATAAAAATGCAGCTGAAGCCAAGGACAGACCACTTTCTGAACAGCAGCGAAGCACAGACACATTGCCTCAACTCCCTGAGCACTCTGCCATCACACCACAGCCATTCCCACGGGGGTGGAGTCACACCTCTCCCCAGAGCAGGTAGATACAGGCCCAGGGAATGGCTCACAGCTCTGTGTCTCACTGCACACAGTGACACTGAGCACCTTTCCCTGGTGTGCAGACCTGTGCCAGGGCAGTGAGTTATACGACCATCAATCCTCTCCACTTGTGTACACACGCCGAGCCCTGTTGATTTTCCTCATTGATTACATGGACACATCACAGTTTTGTGAACACAGCCAAGTCCAGCAGAGCTTCAACTGCTTGAGAGTTCAGATCAAGCCATGGACTACAAGAGGTTGCATATGTTAAATCCCACCATGGCACTGTAACTGGAGCAGCCATACCCAGCACAAGGGTACAGTGCCACACTGATCTCCTAAATCCTACCTGGATTTATGAAAGAGGTTGCACTTCGGGTGACATTTTGAACAAGTTGAGGCTTTGGGCTAAGAGAACGTGTAAAAGACTGGACAGAGTCACATATTGGATTGGCTCACCAGAAGCTCATGAACAGATTTGTTTCCTCGAAGGCCACAGACTGACTGCAAACTCCTCAGAAGCCAGTTGTCTTCAGCTATTTTTAGGGCAGGGTGTCCAGATTTTCCTCAGGAAACGCATGCCAATCTTCAGCAAAAAGTCCATAAAAGAACTGATGATCTTTAGAGAACAACCAGACTGTGACAACCCTACACGTGGATGTCTGACACCAGCACCATCTCCTCTAAGGAACACTTCAGCACTGCCAGACACCAGAAAAGGCCCCGTGTGGAGTCAGCAGCCCCTGGGATGGAGCCTGGCAGCAGACCTGAGCCACCCAACACCACCACCAACCTGGCCCTTCCTCAGAACTTAATTAGGGCCCACAGCCTTTACCTGCCAGGGCCTCCCTCCCAGATTCAAACATAACTAGATGTTCTGGATTTTCAGATTGCGCTGGTACCTTCTTACTGTTTTAAGTCTTCCAGCAGTGAAATCAGAGTCCTGTGTACAGCTGCTTTCTGAGCCCACTGGAATTCTGCCATCCTTGCTGAGCAGGTATTCCTAATTCATCCATGTCACAGAATCCAAGTATCCCAACACAGTCTCATCCTTCAGATTCCTGGAGAAGAGAAGGATGCTGCAGCAGACCCCATGGCAGCCTTTCAATACATAAAGGGGCTTGTATGAAAGATGGAGACTTTCTATCAGGACCTGTACTGACAGGACAAGGGGTAATGGCTTTAAACTAACAGAGAATAGATTTAGATTAGACATACAAGAGAAATCCTCTGCTGTGAGAGTGTTGAAAGGTGGTCCTTTCAAGGTGGTCCTTGGAAAGAAGCTCCATTACTGGGAAGGTTGACTGGCATGTCTCTCCTGTGACACCATTATTCACACACCAAAGTGCATTTTGTCATCACTGTGATCACACTACAGCCTTCTGTAATTTTTCTCAGTAATTGTTGACAGCCTTATCTTCTTAAATTAACCCCCCCAAAAAGTAAAGATGAGGAAAAACAGCTGGAAAAACATCAGACTGCCATGAAGAAATCCAGATCAATATAATCAAAAAAAGGAAGTTAAATCTTCACAGTGGAATAAGGTCAAGGGAACAAGGGAAGAGTCACAACCCTGAGACTTGGTACCAATGAAATGGTACCAATTTCACAGTGGGGGCAAAGCTTTTGCTGCCAAAGGAGTGTCCCAGACACCAAGTCTGAGCCTCTAGCCAAATGTTCCAGGATTAAGGAACATTTATTTGACTAAATCTGGGAACAGCTTTGTTTCTCCAGTGTAATTGTCCCCAAGGACAATGCTGCAAGATTTTCAAGTCACTCTGAAATAGTGACTGTCAGATACAGGAGGATGTGTCTGAACAGCACAGCAAACAAAATCCACCCATTTGGTACAAGCAAAATCCATCCACTCAGTACAATCAGCACAAAATCCACAGACATGAAACAACCTGGCAGCAACTTGGACTGGAAAGATAGGGATCCTACTTAAGACTTCATAAAACACTCCAAAGGGTGTCTGGATAGCCTGAGAGACATTTCACATTTAAAACTCTGCTTTATCTCTCGTCAGTGTAAGCAGTGACCCAAAAGTATTATTCCTACTTGAGAGGGAAGTGGTCAGAGACTGAACACACCCAAAGGCTCACCATTTCCTCTGTTCTGCCCCCCAGGCTGCACCCCTTCTGCAGGAGGATCTTAAAGGCAAGAAGACAAACCACATTTCTCCTGGTTTTGGTGCTGCCAAAACAAGCCTGTAGAGATTTTGTCACCACTCTATTTGCAGATGTAAAGACAAAGATGGTCAGACAACCCTAAATATAAGAACTGGGCAGGGAAGAGGAACGCTGATGTCCTTCTTTGGGCCACATGTTATCTTTTCTGGTCTGTCTCAGCCTGGGACTGTCAGCACAAGCAGCTTGGGCCAGTTGGCCTGAATCCCAGGCAGGTGTGTGAGCTGCTGGGCTGCTGAGTCACCACTAGACCAGAAGGTAAGGGGCGAGTCCTCCTTATGTCATTTCCACAAAATATGAAAAGCATTTTAAAAAAATTCAGATCAGATATTCAACAAAACCAAAGTAGTACCCACCACAATGAAAAACTGAATGTACAATGTCCCATGAGTGTAGGGAAATCATTAACCTAAGAGCAATGACTTGATAGGAATGCAGTACCATGCCAAAATCTTTGGGAGGAAGAGGAGCACAAGCATTTATTTGTCACATGCTAATGTTAAAACTAATGTCCTCACAGCTCCTGCACAAACCCACAGCAGGTGATCCCTGAGGAGCAGCAGAGAGGACTTCAAAAATGTGAAAGCCACAGAAGTTCAAATTCTGACTGAGGATTAAATTGGACTTCTTATACTGACCAATAACACAGACTCTGTAGAGGGTGCAGAGGTTAAATCAAGGCCTTGCCTGCTCTGAAGATTAATCATCTTCTCTCTGGAAACATCCCAATGTAAAAATCCGTGTATTAGCCTCGGACACCTTCGGCTGCCTCAGATTCAAAGTTCAGCACTTGGTGCTGATGATCAGCAGCTGAGTTTCCCAATTTTCAGTGCCTTACAGCTCTGAGACTCTTCTGCCTCAGAGGTAAAAAGAAAATAAACTGTCCCAGCAGGTACTAAAATATTACAGAGCCCCTTACAAGACCTTCCTGCTGTTGCTAGCAGGAGGAACGAAGCGCTGTTCCCACTCCTCCTTGCAGCAGCTGCTGCTGCACACGGGAGGGTCTGGAGCACTTTGGGTTCTGACAGTTCAGGCAGTACCCCTGGAGCACAGCCCTGCCGAGAGAGTAGAACATTTTGGAGGGATTCTCTGGAAAGAATCAAGTGGAAATTGAAACAGAGACTTTGAACTTTGCCAGCAACAGGAATTGTACATTCACAGCAGCCCTCTGCCGTATTTATTTGCTTCCCTCTCTCTCGCAGCAGCTGAGAGATAACTACAGAAACTCCTGGAAGTAATTGAGAAGAAGGAATTGAACCTTCCTGTGCATGAGGCACCAGGAGGATTCATCCTGTACTGAAGATGAGAAAAGTCACCCACATGACTCAGTTGTCAGGATGTCTTCCTAATTACTGCGGCATTTAAAGAGGAGAAACGTGTCACTCTCAAACGTGATTCTGCCAAAAGGGGTATGAAAAATAAACCCCTGGGAGCAGAAGAGTGCCATGACAGTGCGACCTCTGGAGAAAGACAAAAATTCTCTGACCAGAATTTTGCAGAGACTTAGAGTTCAGGTGACTCTTAAAATCATGACTGTTGTCGCAAGATCAGCATTAATTGTGAAAATTAATGAGCTCTTCTGTGCCAAGAAAGGAACAAAATATTGATTGAGTGAGCTTCAGGTTTTATTTACATAAGGATCTGATTGCCAGGTTCATTCTTATGCAAAGCAGAGAGAGAAAGCTCTTTCAGTAGGCATTTTAAAAAAATCAAATCTAAAAATAACATTATGCTTTGACTTTGCTCATAAAATCCCCAGGAATGCAAGCCATGCTTCTCCCTTCAGCAGTCACTCTGAAACACAAGAACGAGATGGGGGAAATCCCTGACATTTCCACTGACTCCAACCTGGAGAGGAGTTTGCTCCAAATTGGAACAGAACTGACCAAACTCAGCATCTGTGAGACAGAAACATGAAATTGGTGCCCATTTCTGACTCTCAGCTGAAAGCATCCCCAGAAAAAACCTCCCACCAGATCACTTTGAGCGCGTAGTATTTTTCCACATCCATGCACTCCTGGGAAGCTTTGAAAGCTTCTATTTTCTAGTGCCATGTCTCCAGGTCCTTCCTTGAAGCTGTTGTTGTTTCTCACACCGGATCTTTTTGAAGTTGTAAAAACAAACCTGTGTGCTGAATAGGAGCAGTGCCAGGAGGAATGACCCAGCAGAGTCCTTTTTGAAAGAGCCTCAGCCCTCTGGAATGAAAGCAGGAGATGGGCTCCCTAAGCCCTTGGCTGTGACAAACAGGCACACCTGATGACACAATGAGGGAAAGCACACCTGCATATAATATTGTCTGTTCATTAAAAGGTCAGATGCAACCTTTGGATAAAAGGGCAACCTCCATTTAATAGCTTTTTGCATGTAATGCTTTTCAAAAGCAAAACATTGCTTTTGTTCGTAACAGCTACAATGGGAGAGGCGTGTAACCTTGTGTGATGTGATAGAACTGAGCAAAACCACATCTCCAGACCAAAAAGCACCATGCAGAACATTCTGTATTTTATAAAGGCAGTCCTGGGTCACTCTTAGCATATATCCACATTCCCTGCTCATAGCCTTGTTCCTATCTGGCTGTTTACAAAATCCCTTTTCTCCTTCCAACAAGAAGTACAGCACAAGGTGTTTCACAACAGAATGCAATTCTGGGATAGTGGTATCATTCTGTTTTCCACAGGGGCTTTTTCTTTTTCAAATTGTTATGCCTCAGGAGAACAGAGTGAAAAATCTCACCATCATTACTTCTTTGCAAACACTTCTGCTCATTTTGAGAAAGCCACAACATGTTTCGGTGCAGAGTAAAAACTCACTACTAAGCAGCTGAAATAAATTCTTGAAAGCAAAACTGCTCATTTCTAAAGCTCTTAGGGAAGCTTAAATCTGGCATGAGATCTTGAAGTCCTTACTGGATACAGAAGACTGTTTGGGAATTTGCCATTCTCCTACACAAAAAGAAAACAAGTGCACCCAGGAGTAAATCTTTGTAGCCAGAAACAGCCAGGCATCCTGCAGAGCAGCTTCCACAACATCTGCTCTACAAACCTAATTATCCCTCATTGCACAGATGCAAAAGCCATCTGAAATGTTAGCACCTGAGACAGGGAGATGATTTTAAGCCCCTTTAAAATGAACTTTTTTTAAAAAAAGAAAAGCCATGCAGAAGTACAGTTTGTGCACCAACTAACCGAAGTGAACAAAACCTGATCCCAGTTCATTCTAATACCAGAGAAGTCACATCCCCACATCTGTCCCATGTGGGTGTTCATTCTCACCACTCTTCAGACTCAGTTCTCAGTGGGGTGATCTGAAACTGTGGTACTACAAGCTACTACACGCAGCCAGTTTTTCAGGGATTTGGCAGCAGCTTTTGAGTCCCAGAGTGCAACAACTTCATTTAGTCTTAATCTGCAGTAGAAATACATAAGTCCTAAAACCTAGATAAGAATAGCAATTCCAGAAGATGTTAAATTAAGCTCACTTTCTAACACCTACAAGAGCACTGGTGGGCACTGCTCCAGATATTGGTGGCCCCTTTTATTTGCAGATGCCTTCCTGAGAACAAATTACATGTGAAATTTGAGGGAAGTTTTAAATGGGTTTTTATATACAAACGTGAGAAAGAAATGTATATAAATGAGGCTGAGATATGTGGCTGTACAAAAGCAGACAGCTTAAATCACTTAAGAAACAGTATCCACAAATCTCTTTCCTCAAGTGAAGACATCTTTCTCTTTGTCTCTCAGGAACTCTATTTCATCTCATTGCTCTTGAATTTTCACTAGCAGTCAAGTGGCAAGCTGCCAGCTAACTCACAGTTGGCTGGAAGCATGGTCACCTACAAGCTAATTGATGCCACAAAACTTCCCTCCAGGATGCCATCTGGGTTGCATTCAGTATTCTTACTGGATTCAGAAATCCGTCCCTCTAAACTTGAAAAATGCTTCTCTTGACCAAATGCCAACTTGCTGATTTTGTTTGCAAGCACATACATTTAACTAGGCAGCAACACCAGGCTCCTGTTCCCCTCTTTTGACCAAATATCTACTGCATTATCCTACAGAAATAAAGACAAACAATTGCCCGTCTTGCAAGTGGGTAAAGAGCCTGTCAGTGCAAACACTGAAAGGCATCAATATAAAATAAAAAGGGCATTTTACACCAAGCCTCTGCCCCTGCCTGAATAGACACCCCACATTTTAACAAGTACCCCGCTCTCGATTCATACCCCCTCCGTGGCTGTAATGAGACTTCTTGTCTTCATTTTTAAAAAATAGGGCATTTCCTGAATAACCTTACTATTACTTTTGGGGCCTGTCTGCCCCACTAACAGTCAGACAGGTAAGGTGGGTGTTTTCATTCTCCTGTTGCCACTTACTGCAGCAGAAAAGCACCTGCTGACACAGCTGCACCCTCCCATCTCTCTGCATTGACAGGGACAGCTTTCTGCACACAAAGCCACTTCCACAGGGAACAGCAGCAATAAATCACTGCGAAGGTCTCCTGCCTTCCTCTTGTGCATGTTCTGCCTGGCAAGAAGAACATCCCAGCCCGTGGACCCAGCAGGCCTGAGCACAGCCAGCTCCCCATGCCCAGAGAAGCACTTCCCCTGACACGTCTGAGGTGAAGTTTACCCAGTTGCTTTGGCTGAGGAGGGGAGACTCTGCCACAGAGCCTGATGAAACAGGAGCGTGTTTTGTCAAGCTCTCAGCCCGCCTTTCCCATCACATCCTCTTTCTGCTCTTTGTGGGTTCTCCACATTGGGCATATTTTCTCAACAATGTCTCAACAGAAAAATGCCAACAAGTCTCGCTGTGTGCTGTGTGAAGGCTTCATGAGCAAAGGTCCTCACAAGAGCAGCACCGATTTACTCTACAGCCACTTGCCTAGAAATACTTTGTAATAGAATAGATTTGGCAGGATTGAATCACAATTACCTGCTTTTCATCTGGAGGAAAGACAGCATGCTGGAAAACTCAAAGGCAGTTTATTTGACTCACTTATTCAGACATAATGCTGTTGGAACAAAAGGCCAACCTGGCAAAAGCTCATCAAAACAAATCTCCATCAAGTTCCTACACTTATTAAAAAAAGTGCACATCAGGGATAGAGATGGAGAGTGCCTACTCACATTTGGCAATTCTTCCTGACCATTTTCTGCAGTCAAACTAGAAATCCAATACTCTGGAAGTGTTTTAGTACCTATACATTACAGGAAAATCCTATTATTATTAGCTGAGGAAAGGTATTGAAAAAGCAGGATGTAAGTTGCAATACTGACGTAACAGAATTAAAGAGGTTTACACTGACTCACTAAATACCCACACAGCAACAATAAACTCACTTTGAACTCACCAAGAGCTCTGCTGTGCAATCCAATAGCCTGCAGCTTAGCTGGAAAAACTGCCTCTCCAAATCAGGGTTGGGGTTTTCCTCTTTTGCCTTTTTTATTTTTTTTCAGTTGAATATATTGCACAACATCTAAAACTGAACATGAACTTCCAAGTTTTTCATAAGCAGGTGGATCAAAGCAATAATATTGGAAATAATAGTATTTCCAAGCCATGTTTAGGCCAGGATACAACACTGTCAGACAGGACAAGGAGTTTCAACTGGGGAAACTCAACCCAGGTGGCAGAAGGAGCATTTTGTGGCACTGAGGAACACTGCTCATTTCCCTTGGGTCTGTTCCTGCTGTGACAGATAACACTGCAAACTGTGGGCCAAGCCTGGAGAAGCCTTAGCTACTGTGATGTTCAGGGCAGGGGGGACACCAGAGGCACTGGCAAGTCAAAGAAACTCTGAGGACTTTGCTGCCAGAAGCAGGCTCTCAGTAAAATTTAAGTATTATGTCAACCTTGTGCATTCCTGCTCTTACAGCCCTCCTGTGTTAAAGTTCAGACCTACACACTATACTCTCAGCACACCGAGAGCTCTGGGTCTTTCTGCTCCAAAAAGCAGAGCCACCTGAAGTTTAGCACATAAGAACCTGCTTTAGCTGTAGAATAACACACCATCTGTTGGAGTGAGCTTGGCCCTTCCACAAAAGAGCAGAGCTGAAAATGCAGACTAAGCAGCCTAACGGGGCAATTTTACAATATCCAAATTGAAAGCAAGATCATTATAAAACTGGGGATATCACAGACTAAAATATGCCTCTGATTGATCTTCCCTCCAGCAGGACACTGCAAAACACAGGCAAAAGAAGTACTGGATACAGACTGAATGAATAGTCAATGAAATATGGATGGTTTCTATTTTCATGGCTTGCCAACGGCAAGTCCTCACATAACAATGTAGCTGGGGGATGCAAGAGATCAAGAATGGAATGAAACTGTACTTTCATCTCCAAAACAGAATTAGAGTTAATCCTCACTTGGAACAAAACACTGGTCCAAGGCCAGAACTTGTTTTGTAGGTCCACAACAATGCTCCATGAACTTCTGGAGGCTGAAAGAAAAAACAGGGTCACACCCTAGTGAAAACTGCTGCAGGAAACATTTCCGTGAACAACACAGGACTGAAGCCACTGATTTTTGAGTTTGGAATGGTTTCTCATTGTCAGCTGTGACTGTTTTCAACTGTGGAGGACAAAAGACCCCTTAAAATACCACTTCAAACTGTGATGTTTTATGCAGCATATTCCCCTGCCACCACTGCTCCCATCACCTCAGGAGATAAAACAGACCCAGGGTGAAAGCCAGCCTGGACCGGGGATGGTGGCCCTGTGTTCTCTGGAGGACCCCAGCCAGGGCTCTTCTCACACAAACCTGTCTCCTTTCAGCCTTTCTGGGCCCACAGCAGCAGCTTTTCCAGCTAAGAGCCATCAATCTGAGCAGAACCGTGCCAGCAGGGAGAAGGTCAGGCCTGTGCTACGAAGCTACAGGGCCAAGTTTTAGTCAGCAATCTAAAAGAACAGATCAGCATTCCCTCAGAGACTTCTGCAGCAGCAGGACCAGGCTGAGCCATCACGCAGACAAGATGTTGTCTTTCTTCAGCTTCCAACATCAGGGAACGGTGCTGTCCATAGACTGAAGTAAAAAGGAAACTCCATCAAAGGCCACAATTAATTGGAGCAGAACACAAAGCAAATATCTCCCCCAAAACCCAAGACACTCATGGCTCGATCTTCCAAATCATATCTCATAAGATATATAACTCTTTCTGTCCCTCACATGCAGAGCCCTAAGAGGTATGAGTTGTCTCTTTTCTATTTACTGAGGAGAATTTATCCAACGTAAGACAGTGAAACATCCATCATTCTTATGTGTCAAAGTGCTGTAAAAATCTCTGCTACTATAAAAGCAGAGAAAAAAACCCCAACAGAGTAGCAGATAATCCCAGCTGATCACTGTAGAAAAATGACATTTACACATGCCCTTTTTCTATGTTAAAGGTCAAGTTGATGCACCAGAAAGTTTGGTCTACAGGAAATTTACCCCCAACCATCTCCAGGAGAAAGGATAGCAGATTTCAGGTGCACCATAGTCACAAAAATGGTCATAAATTAAAAAAATAAATGTTTAGGGAGTTCCAGTTTGTTGTTCTAAGTCTCATAACATTTGAGGTTTTTCCCCCTCAAGAAATCTAATCCCACATGACTTCAGGAAAACCAAGTAGCAGGGAGAAAACCCTTTACAAAAACAACACAGCAAGATTCTGCCCTGAACCCCTCACTGAGTATGTTTCTAATGCTCCATTCAAACTCACACTCCCCCACAGAAAGAAATAAAAAATATTGTGGGAAGGGGGCAAATTAGGTCCTGTAGTTGTCTGCCTTCCTCCCCCTCTGTGGTTTTCACTGCCAGAGAAGCATCTTCTCTGCAGTCTAAAATTAACCCTGTGATATGATAATGAAGTCTCAGCAACACAGCACAGCAGAGGAACCTGTAAGTAACAAAGATCACGGCTCAACCCTCCCTATTGTGGACAACCCACTGACAGCCACCCAGCTCGTCTGGAGAAGGAAAGAAAACAGTCTCCTGAAAAGATATCTTGGTGTCAGGTTTTCTTGAAACACTCCTACGGTGTGCTGAGTGGGCAGAGATGAAGCTGCTAGGACAACAGCCCTGTAAGCCAAGGGCTCTGTAAAGCCCAGCACAAACCTGACTCCTGCTGCAGGAATGCAGCATTCCCCGTGGTGCTGAACATCTCAGTCCTGACCTTGCAAGCTGGAGGATCAGAGCTGCCCAGTGACAGGTGATGGCTTTCGCTCTGTGAACACACATCTCCTTGGGTATTGTTTGCCAATACAATTCACAGTGCTGCCCAACAATTTGGTGCACAACTGCCTTGGACTGGAATCAACAGCAGGCAGGTGTGGAGCTCCATGTCAGCCCTGGTCTCTCCAGCAATTGTCACTCTGGCAGCCTCAACCTGGATTGCAGTCTCAAAATTTAAAAATACTATAAATTAAACAAATAGATCTGGGCAGGGTGAACTTAGCATCTTCTTGGCAGCTGAAGTAGAGCATTTGTGCAGGAATCCCTTCTACAAGCATTAGCACAAAATAAGGCTTGCAGCATTCCCATGACTGCGTGCATTATCAAATGTGCAGAAATGCCTGCTGCTCTCAGCCACGCCGTGCAGAGCCCCCTGCAATGCCTGAGCAAGGGAAGGTGTTCACAAAGGCTTTGTGCAGTGCTCTGTGAAACAGGGCCATGAGAATTAATGGCCAAACTCAAGGGGAAAGACCTGAAGGAATACCTGAAAAAATAGCAAGGCAATGAGATGCTGCCTGGGAAAAGCTCCATATTGCTCAGGCACATGCTCATTCACAACGAGGAAGACGAATTAAGTACATTTTTCGTCATTTCTCTCTAGAAAAGGGTGCCTGGATTTATCCTGCAGGCCCCAGGATTTCTCCCCTGCTCTGCACTGACACTCTTTGAAGCACCCTGCCAGGAGCAGAGACCCTCCAGCCAAGAAGTGGACAGATATGATTCTTTTCAGCACCTGCCAACACAGCTCCTTAATCCTTGTTTAACTTCAGGGATCAACATGCACTGGCTCCTTGGGCAAACATACATAACACATTATTTTACAAAAAATAGGACAAATCTCTGTGTTAAAAAGAACTCTTGTGAAAAGGGGGAACAGAAATCACGGAGTAAAGTGCAATTCCTTGAAGTAAAGCGTGAAATTCCAACACACCAATGTGATCCCGGCAGAGACTGCTCCAGAGCTTCCCTTTGAAATTCCCTATTTATCATCTGCTAAAGAATACTGCCCATATAGGTCACTCCCTCTAAAGAGTGTAAGGAGCCCAACTTTCACCACCTTCTGAGTTGTGCAATCTAAACTGCAATCTTTATTGTTTTACAGGAAGGGAAGAAGGAAAAGACTAGCAGCAATAAAACTCCTAATAACAAATTAAACTTCCTCAGTTCTCTTGGCTCCTGCCAGGATAGGATAGGTCAGAAATAATTCATGGAGGAACAGGTGCACTAGTGATAAGTTACTTCAGCAGTGCTCAGATAACAGCAAGGTGTGGGCAGGGAGGTAAAGGAGATCTGGAGAGGCCCACAGGGACTGGAAAGAGCCTCTTTAGCAATGAAAGAATCTGTCATGAATGAGCAGTCTCAAAGCAAGAACTGATGGCCAGCCGAAGAGGTGACTGCAGTGATGTCTGTCTCTATTACTCTTCAGGGTATCTTGGAATGCACAGAAAGAAGCCCATTTTGAAATGCAAAATAAACATTATGCTCCTCCTCAAACACCTGTATTTCGTGTGTCTCTGATACTAAATACAAGAAGTTATCTGTTTGATGTATTTCTTGCATTTGACCCAACATTTAAACTTTGAAACAGCCAGTTATCTCAACAATGGCATTTTTCTGAATACTTTACAAACTGTATATGACAAAGGCTAAGCCCTTGAGCAGTCACTTAATCCAATGAACACAATTATCTGTGTAAAACAATGTGATAATGGACCAGAAAACAACGAACTGGGGACATTCTTCATGAGTCACTAATGCTCACAATGAGTTGCTGAATCACTCTACAGCCTTGGGCAAAGGATAACGTCCCTGAGCATCAGTTTTCACATCCCTGAGATAACATTTAGTCCACGAGTATGGTGAAGATTCATAGAAAGCTGAACTGCTAAGCAGGCACGGAATGACAAATGTGTAATCAGCATAACACAACTACAGGAACCAGAAGAGAAGACGTTCCAGAGGCAGGAGGTGTTTTCCTTGGCCTACATCAGTCAGCTCTGACATTTGCTATCAAAGGAACTGGGCCATTTTTCTCTGTTTATGAGTAGCTGTACAGATGCAATCGGGATTCAGGATGAGAGGTCTGCAGGAACAGGTGTAAGTTTACATCTGACATTCTTATTCTCACTGCAAGTATATTCACTTCTCCTGCTACTGCTGATTTTTATGCTCTTAACTTCTCCCTGGATCACACAGACTAGCATCGTATCTGGATGGAATAAATCCAGCAAATCCAGCAGGGTTTACTGATACACTATCACTGCTAGAACAGCAAACCAAGCAGATGGTGTTGTAGGAGCTCCATGCAACACATCTGGAAAGCTGCCTACAACCTTACTCATCTAGATCAGCAAAAATAGAAAAAGCCTGAAAAGCCACCAAAGAAATTAATCACATTAACTTTATTTGTGTAAAGCAATGACAGACACAAAACCTATACTGGGTAACACAAAGGACAGACTTTTGAAATTTCAATTCCCCCTCTGAAATGAAGCAAAATGCCACCTCAGTGTACATCATAGGAAAGGAGCATGAAAAGGAGTAAGAAATAAGGCCAGTTAAAATAAAATATGAAGTTAAACCTGGAATCAGAACAGTTACCTAAATGAGGGAAATAGTACAATTAAGAGTTTACTGTCAGTTGTACACACCAGTTTTTTCAACAATTATTTTAATTGATAAAACTATGCTATAGGCTACCTGGAAAGGGAGAGAAGTCTACAACATAACATTTTAAACTTAACCAAAATCAAGAGAAAATTTCCATCTGTTACAGACTCTCTTATGTCTTTAAACACACTCTTTTACCCCTTTCAGTGTTTTGCAAGTAAATGAAATCATAACCACAGAAGCTACAGAAACCACACTAGAACTCAAAAAGAAGATAAAGAAACTTACAGCAGAAATTCTCACTCAGGATGGACAAGATGCTGCAGCACTAATGAATCAGATTTTAAATTATATATCTATCTCTCAAAAGAAAAAGTAATCACAGCACAGAGAGCAGTTGCCAAAAAGAGCCCTTCTGGTTCTGCAAGTACAGGACTGTACTCCTGCTGCCATGGAAACTGAGTCCCTCACTGCTCTGGTCCTGGTACAGTGCCACACATGCTCTCAAGCATTTAATAAATATTAATAATAAATTTAATAATATTGAGGTATCAGAAAGAGAACATCTAAGACAAAGTAATTGGCAATAAGGCTCACTTTACATGGCTGCAGGCCAAAGGTGACTATTGCTCTAAGCCAGCTATAAATCCTGTTGTCTCTTAGTTTTTAACACTTGCTCTTGGCATTAAGTGTGAGGTTAGACTGACTGCCAGGCTCAGCTTAGACTGGAAAAAAAAAACCAAACAGGAGACCTGGAGGAAAAATTGCAACACTTCCAGTTGTCCAACAGGTACCCCTGCACTAAGCAGTACTGGACTGGTGGGAGAGGAGACCTCATTTCTGTTCCTGTACAACCACGAGTCAGTCACTCAGGTACAGCAGAGCTGTAACACCATTTATTCACCTCTTCATGAGGAGAAAGGCAGAGGGGTGCCAGATCTGCCTCAGCTCTGGGAAGGCCCTTGCCAGGAACAGAAGCACAGCCTACCAGGGCATCCTTATTATGGCAAGAAGCAGCATCTCTCACCCTGAGAGGCCACCAGAGATGGAGCTCACAGCCTCGCTTTAAAAATCTTCTGGCTTCTCTTGGGTTAAATCTGGCTTTTGAAAATAGTGCAGTTTGGATGGGTCTAGTTTTATTTTTTCAACTAGCTTACAGCACCATTATAACTTTTAAAGTCTAATCAGTCTTTTATCACTTGTATTTCAGACAGAATTTTTCACAGAGCACAAAATCTGCATTAATTTTATCACAGGGCCTTTTACCCTTTCCCCCTCCCTTGTGGCTATCTAAATATTAATAATTTTAACAGGAAATAGAGAGTTATAAAAACTACACTCAGCTTTTTCAACACTTCCCGCACATGCCCCATAAAATGGTGAGGATTTCCCTCTGGCTGGCACCAGCTGTCTGCACTGGGAGCAGAGCACACCAGAGCAGGCACACTCATTTTCTCTCACCAAGGACATGCTATTGCATAGGAAAACAAGCAGCAACACAAATCTTCATCCCCATCACTCAAACTCAGCTTACTGATTTGTTTTCCTGGGCAAAGCAAAGGAGGAAAAACTGACATCTTACAGCATTTTGTAAGGCATGTAACGACACGGAAAAGCAGAGCTGAGCAGCAACACGCTTTGGGAATTACCAGGGAAGAGCTGCAGGTAAATGGGAAAGTTGTAGAGAGGAAAAGGTCATCAGAAGAAGGACCGGGAGAACTTCACACCAAATCAAGTCTACCACAAATGCATCCCTAACACAACAGCAGTCTCTGAGGCACACCAAAGACATGGTAGATTTGCCAGCGAGTTAAAAAAGCTGGTGACATTAAAAAAGCCAGCAGGAACAAAAGCTGGGTGTCTGCTCTGTTAGAAACAGCTGAGGGAATCAATAATAAGGCATTACAGAGGGTTTAATGGTCCTTTAGGTGAACAATGGAGTCAAGAAAACTCATTATTTCTAGCACTGTCAATCTCTCTGTCTAGGTTTGTGAGATAAATATGTTCATCACATTACACTTGGTTTCTCCAGTCTCATAATTTTTTTCATTTGAATTAATTTCTCGACATTTCCTGATTAAATTATCCTAAATATCTTCCACTCTAACATCAACCAGTCAGAAATCACATCTTGAACCTGTGTTAATCCTGGATCAGTAACACTGCAGACTGAAGAGAACTGGTCTACACTGACTTTTCATTGAGTCACAGAATGGTTTGGGTTGGAAGGGACCTCAAATCTTATCTCATTCAAACCCACCGCCACGGGCAGGGGCACCTTCCACCAGAACAGGCTGCTCAGAGCCCAGTCCGACCTGGCCTTGGACACATCCACCACTTCTTTGTTTTATCTTCATACCTTAAAATGTCCTGGATGAAGCTTGCCTACCTTGGCTCAAAAGGTAGAATATGTTTGTATCCTCTGAAAAGACAGCCCTGAGCTCTCTGATAAAGAAACCAAGTCACTGTCAGTTTTGACTGCGTTTTCATAATTTCCTTCTTGAACTTCGTAATTATTTTCAGCCTTTCCATTCTCCTTGACCTCAGCAAAGCTTTTCAGATCACAGCTTGTTCTTGTAGCTGTATCTAGAGCAACTCATGTGCTTCCTTTCTGCAGCAGAGGAAAAGCAGCACCCCAGAAAAGCAAGTTCTCTTCCCTCTGTAGCCATAATGTCCCCAGCGGCTCTCCCACACAACCCAGTCCTCTCCTGTGTCTTTTCAGTGGTCCTGTTCCAGTTCCCTCTCCCTTCCTTTCCCAGACCATGAGCAGGGGTGATAGAAAATCACCACCTCCTGGAAAGCAATCTGCATATAGACTGCTTAATAAATAAAACTGCATAACTGAAACTCCTAAAGAAAATGAGCCAGGAAATGGGGAAATGGAGAAGGGCACGTTTCCCAGCATAAAGATTGCAGCAGGTTGCAATTACAGGGAAGATAATCCAGACCCCAAAAACACGCAAGATAGATGCAGAGCAGATAATGGGAATATAATGAAAAGAGGAAGATAACTGAATAAAAACATTCACCATGGAACACGAGAGATCAGTAAACTGCTTTTGAGAGCAGGCTGGACATGGACCCAGCACACACCAGGACAGGCAGGTTACAGGCAAGCAAACAAGCCCTGCCCCTTGGCACCACTCTTCCCAGTACCTCCAGTTTGGGGATAAACATGTAAGCTGGCCACAGAACACAGTTAAACTACCACTGACGTAATCAAGAGCATATGCCTACACATACGTCATGGAAATGTAAAACTTTCCACATGGTGATGAGCTGCACAGGCAGCTCCAGAGTGGTATGCAGCTGTCACTCAGCATACAGGAGACTGTCTCTACACTGACCACGAAGAGAAATTGGAGCAACAGAAGACAAAAAGTTGCAAAACACACATGGAAGCCGTGACTGTCTGCTGTCTCACCGTGTCACGTCCCCAAACCTGCAACCAGGCACACCATGGCGCTGCTGCATTTCAAAGGCACCCAGGCCACGTTTAACTCTTCACAGGATCCACAACTCAGTTCTCAATTAGGCTTTTTGATGTATTTTTACTCCCCAGATTCCACCTCTAGAGAAATCTGAACTGAAAAGCAAAGAGATTTATGAGGCTGCCTCCTGGGCTTTCACATAGGCAGCAGAGTCAAACTCCCTGCAAACCCTCTCTGCACAAAGGCAATGGGAGAACAGGGATCCCTCAGACACACAGTCACCTACTGTGGCCACAAGGCAGGGAAGGGCTGAGGCAGGGAAGGGTTTGCTGATGCCACATGTTTACCCTGAATTCTGTAAAAATAGGAACAGTTTTTGAAACAGTAACTCCCTTCAGACTGCATCTCCTACCTGAGGCAGACTCAGTCCTGTCTAGTATAAAAAACTCCTATGAGCAGTACTCACCCAAAGCAGCTAGACAGGAGGATCCCAATACAAAGATGGAAAAGGAAGCTTTAAAGGAGAAATAGTAATTCTGCATTTGGCTGTGTCCCCCTGCAGGCAGGTATTACAAAGCTCAAGAGGACTTGAAGCCTGTGTTTTCATTTCAGGAAACTGGTACTGATTGTTTCTGCAACTATACTCTTTGCCACATTTAAGGTTTAATCAACAGTGAAACACATAAGGTGAAATCTTGCAGTCTCTTTCACCCACCCTTAGGTCTGGGTTAAGATAACGTGAACCCTCCTTGCATCAGAAAAATAAAATCCTATCAAAAAGTTCCTTTTTTGCATCAAATATATTGTGCCTGGCTGCAGTTTGCAAGTTCTTCCTTGTTTTTTTCTGGCTGCTGTAGGAAGCAAGAAGAAACTTGCAAAACGGGGGGGAAAGTCTCCCTGAGCCACTCCCCCAGCAAAGCAGCTCTCTAGGATTTCCCATTCTGGGGGATGTGTCACGCAGCAGCAGCAGCAGCAGCACCCTGGGCACACAGCACAGGGACCCCGAGCCTGACCTGGCTCTGCAGCCTCCTCCTCTCCTGAGGGAGACAGAACAGAAGCCAGCATCCCACATCCTGAGTATCTCAGGAGTGAAGTTTTGCTAAAACACTATGCCTCAGAAAATCAACATTTTTCCCACTATAAAAGAGGCTTTGATGCTTCATGAAGTTGCTGCTATACCATTATGGAAAAGTCTCAATGACTGTGTACCTGCAAACATTCTCTGAAATAGGTTAGAAAATCCAGCTTTGCCTTTCCAAAGTTTCCCGAGAGGAAAAAGCATCACAAGGAAGGAGTAAAACATGTCTAAAAAAATCATGTTCAGGACTGCCCTGGAGCCCTGTCCTCATTGTGTGGACCACTCACAGTGCAGATCCTGGCAGTGCAAGCACCAAGCTGTGACTGGGTTTTTGCCATCCCAGGCCTACACAGGCCTGGATTGAGCTCAAAGCATTTTGCAAAGAGCAGAATAAAGAGTCTTAAGACAGGTTTAAACTCTGTAATAGCTTTATGATTCCACAGTTTAAGATTTGATTTCCCCAGCAACCCAAACAACATAACTTTCACTATTTCCTTCTTGGGAACTTAGTTTCCTTTCATTAGAAGGACAGGAATAATTTAAAAAACATCTCTACTCACTCTTTACTGTTTTTTCCCCTCAATGTGCTTGCAACTTTCTGAAAAAATGGAAGAAAACCAACCCTGTCCTGAACAAACACACCTCACAAACCAGTACTGACCAATCTAATTTGTCTAAGAGTGGAAATCGTTCCTTTTTCACGCTTGGGTTCCAATGTTTGCTGTATTAACTCACACATCAGTCCTATGGTAGATAACTTGAACTACCAGCCACAAAAGATTACTGAATGGGAAGCAAATTCCATGGAAATGATACAGTTTGATTACCAAAACTTCCTTAAAAAAGCCAACGTTATACCAGCAAATCTTGGGGATGGGAAGGAACAGGGGACAGACGTGGGACACACAACACAACAGGGGACACAAGCAAGAACAAAAATTCAGTCTTGTGCAAAGGTGGTTTTTAGTAGGAAGCACACAGAGTCCTGCCAAAAAAAACACATCTCCTTCCAGAGAACTGTTTAAGATACTCCTGGTTACAAAATTTCCCAGTGTATAGAGACCATCTGCCACAAGGAACTGGTTTCATAAACCAGTTCTTCATATGGATATAGACCATCCCATCTTCAACAAGCAGCAATGAGCTATTATGAATATGTTTTCAACTCTGGGGAAAAGAATCAGCAAGTAATTACAGAGGTTATCAGGGTCCTTATCAGTACTCATTGTCAGCAGGCTACCTGCATATTCATCTCCCTCTCCTCACCACTCCAGCATGCCAAGTTTTCCAGAACAGTTTCTTCCATCACATATGTTCATAAAATAGTTTTTAAATAAATACCTGTTTATTACAGCAGTGATAACAGAGGTGATACCTAGAAGCAAAAACACATGGAACATATTCTTTCACACAGTGAACAGAACTTTAAACATTGCATATGCTGAAAAGCAGTATGCATTTTCAAAATAAAACAGTGTTCAGAACAATGTAAGTGAGAAAAATGTGTGTAAGAAATGCAATTTTTGTCTTTCAGACTGCTCAAAGAAGCAACTGCAAAGTGTCTCTCTATATATATGAACTAAACTAACAGTTCACCAGTAATTTCTATAGTACAATCCCCAATCAATAAGAAATGCCAAATTCAGATTAAAGTGAAGAACTCTTCCTGGTATCACCACATCCAAAAGTTTTTTTCCTAACATCTAAAGTCACCCTTCTTCCATAATCTAGCCATCATATTTTTTCCAGCCCCAAGCCCAACAAGTGTAAAAACCCTCTGAAATCAAACTAAACTAGATGCAATTTTCTACCTAACCAGTGTAACACAGCACAGCTCACACAGAGCTGATGTTCAACAGGATGTTGTTCAACACTCTCTATTCCGGCACAGCAGGTAGAGGGCTGATCACAGGGCAAGGGAGAAGATAAAAAAGTAGCCCAGATACTGACACACTTCCTCATGCAAGGCAAGGAGCTCAGACCACAAATATGCTCTTCAGTGTGGAGTGCAGAGTCTGTTCAAGATGCTCCTCCAGTCTCGACCCCAACCTCTGAGAAGCAATTCCCAAAGCACAGCCCACAGGTCACCCGCAGCTCACCACATTTTTACACAACAGCACACAGAGGTTTCAAATTGAAGGCTTCAAGCACACCATTATCTACCTGGTGAGAGATTCCCAGTGCTTCCACAGACTAGTGTCTCCCTCTGGAAACACACACACTGCTGAGGAAACGTGCCCAGTTATGAGTACACATGAATCCAAGTCAGTTCTCATTCAGCCTTGACTTCCCTAAGTCTTTTGTAATTTGAACCATTCCAAATCTAAGCTGCCTCGAAACAGTGCCATTATAATTCCTGCAAAAAACACTTCTGTATCTCAATTAACTAATGCTGCTAACTCTCCAGATCATAAAGTTAGGCATATATAAAGCCTACCAAGTTCCCTGAATACAAAAGCACCAGAAATAAAAGTTACGTTTTATATTATAACCAGATGTTCTGGGTGAACAAGACTTTGAGAATCCCTGCTCTCCTTAATCTACTTAGACTTCACCTCTGAGTATTGCCTGACACAGATTTACAGGTGAAGCTGTTAACAGGACAGGCACATACAGAAAAACACAGCCAGCAGTTGTTCTTTTCTGGGTCTATGAACTTTGAATAGTTCATTTAGTGAATTATAACCTGATGCACATTCAGTATCTCTTATCCTACGGGGATAATTCAAGACA
>JAWWMP010000005.1:5027684-5093161 GCA_035047865.1 Dendrocincla tyrannina | reverse complement strand
CAGCCGGCCCCGCCGCGCCCCGCCCGCCCCGCCCCGCCGCGCACTGACGCGCCCCGCGGGGCGGGACCAGCCCGGCACGGCACGGCACGGCACGGCCGAGGCACGGAGCGGTGCGGCCGGCGCTGGGCACAGCGTGCGCTGAGCACCGCACCCCGGCACCGTATGCATTGCACACTGCACCCTGCACACTGCATCCCGCCACCGTGTACATTGCACCCCGCACACTGCATCCCGGCACCGCGTACACCGCACCCCGCACACTGCATCCCGCCACAGTGTACACTGCACCCCGGCACCGTGTACACTGCACACTGCACCCCGCACACTGCACACTGCACCCCTGCATCCCGCATCCCGGCACCGTGTACACTGCATCCCGCCTGGCCGGGGCAGCGCCGGGGTGGCACAGAGCCCACCAGGATGGCACAGTACCCGGGGGATGGCACAGTACCTTGGGGGGAGGCTACAGCACTCTCCGGGGTGGTACAGCACCCACCAGGTTGCTACAGCACCCAGGGGGATGCTACAGCACCTGGGGGGATGCTACAGCACCTGCTGGGGTGACACAGCACCCACCAGGATGGCACAGCACCCGCAGGGATGGCACAGCACCCACGGGGATGGAGCAGCACCCACCGGGGTGGCACAGGACCCGTGGGGATGTCACAGCACGCGTCCCCAGGGCACCTCACCCCGGAGCTCTCGCTGGCACAGATGGACCTGTGCCCAGCTGGACAGCCCTGGGTCTGGCCCTCTGGTCCTGAGCATCCCTCCGTGGGCCCTGTTGCAGTGACAGCCTCATTCGTGGTCTTAATTTTATGAAGCCAATTAAAACACACGGACTCTTTTAAATGGCCTCGAGTCACAAATTGAGTGCTCTCCTCATTACTTCAGATCTCCCACTGAGGGATTTCATTATGGCCATGCTGATGTGGTCATGTCCACTTAACTGTATTAAAATGAGTGAAATGAGTATGAAGGATGCTAAAGGTGGGCACTCCCCTTCGCAGGAACTGCTCACCCCTTCTACTGCCTAAGCACCTGCGGTCTGATCAGTAACTACAAATGGTTTACAAGCTATCAGGGGCCATGTTTATCACTCCACTTGCAGAGTCCTGATGAGAAAGCAGTTCACGGTCTTTAATTAACACCACAGCCCTGTTCATACAGTCAGGGTTAACAGTATTTCAGTAATCGTATTATGAAAAGATATTTTTTGGGAGGAACTTGGATCTAGCATCACAACATCATTAACATTATGATTATATGTGGAGTGTTATTTAAAAAAAAAAAATTAAAAAATCAGGCACTGATTTTACATATGCCAATGTAATAAAGATTTCAGTTTCAAAGCCTGAAATGCCATTGACTTCAGAACTGGGCTGCCATTTAAAAATGCACCTGTGCCTTTAACAAAAATTTTGCAAGTCATTAGTCAGTAGTGTCACTAATGTGTTTGAATCATGTGAAGAGGAGAAGAGCTAATCATTGAGCTATTCCACCAGCAGCTTATAGAGTATTTACAATTTATTCAAGCCTGTTTGAACAATTTTTTAGCATGAGAAATGTAGTGCATGTTTGTATTGGCTGCATCAAGGTGATAGATTACAATAATTGCTTAAAGCAAATGAGGTATTTATAATACATTAGGTCAAATTTCTCTTTCTTACATGTGCCAAAACACAGATTCATAAAGCTACTACAATTCCTGGCCTCATTCTTCTCTCTCCTAAATTAGTTTATTAGTTCAAATTGGAAGTGGCTCCAAAGACAGTAATGAAGCTATTTGGTATGAAACAGGCGTGAGAGTGCAGAGCATCAGTCACACCAATGCTCTGCTATGATTCCTATCAGAATTCTGTTTCACTAGAAAACCCCACACAAACAGGTATTTTGGTCTGAATGCCTCTCACAGGAAACAACAGTAATGAGATTTTTTTGAGTGAGCTGCTCTGGTGATACCTGACCAACAGCAATCTCAAGGGCCTTCACTGGCCAGCCATCGTAGGGGCTACTTGTAGCCTAGTACCATCTTGTGGACATACGTGTCTCCGAGGAATTGCAGAGGCAAGAAGGAAACCAGAGGTGCTGAAGGGGAAGTAAACTGGGCTGGGTAAACCATTTGGTATGAAAGAGAAGTGAAATCTAATTTTATCCATTATGTTCCAATAGTTAAGGCCATTAATTTACCTCCCGAGGTGTGTCTCCTCCAAGAGCTCACCTCTTGAGTCAGAAACTGGAACAGGAGCTTGTCCTTCTTTTATCCAGACTGGAAATCTGTAAAGGAACAGCACAGACATACATTTGGCCAAACAGTAAGTCTCCAACAGCTAAAATATTACAATTAGTAACCATCATATACAAAATACATTTTAATGTACTGCATTTGCTAGCTGACAACTGAGTTTGCTTATAGATTTGTCCCATGTAAAACAGCCTGTCTCCTGATGTCCAGAGTGGTTATGGCAGGTGAGACCAGGGGACTCCAGCTCATTCTGGCCCACACTGCAGCTGAGAGCAGGTTTCTTTGCTGACTGCTACATATAGATTTTATTAGGAATTAGGCCCAGGCTGCTGTGGCAACAACTTTTTCTCTTCATCTGAGTGTCTGGTATGTTCTACCTCTATCTATGAAGTAAACACTCAAAGTCACCCTGAAAGATCATGCAGGCCAACCACCCATGGGGCAGCCTCAGCCCCAGGGCATAAAGGAGAGCAGGAGGCTCTTAGACCATGTCAAAATGCTTTAAAGGAAGGGGCAGTTCAATAACTGCTGTATGTGCAACCTGCTCATTTGCTTCTACTTGGTCACACAGTGCTGCTGCCCACTGAAAAACACAAACTAACACAGATAGCCACCCACTAACAGAGCAGGGAGGTACACCTAAACACTGAAATGCTATTTCTGTAGAGGTCCAGTAGCTACCTCTGTGTTGTTTGTCACCCATGCAATTTCTTTGATCTATTTCACACATTATTTTTAAAGATAGATTTTTTCCCTAACACAGAACTCAGATACTTTTCCCATACTTAGGTTTTTCAACAACTGGTCGCTAAGATCCATATATATCTCATGCTGGGTACAGCTTATACATCAGAGAAGTCTCTTCAGTGTCATGAGGAATAACTGACACCCTGAACACCGTATTTTCTGCAAACTTGTGTTAAAACACCAGGTTCTTTTGCTGTTTATTTACCCAAGTGTACATATGCATACCCTCCTGATAACAGACTGGGAAGTGAATTGAAAAAATCATTCAGAAGCATGTCAAAAGCAAGGCACCAAATTTATTTTAGTCACAGTTTCTCTGGTGTTTTCAACTTTCATCCACTGTATATAAACTTGCCCTTGTTCTGCAGAACACTCCTACACAGGTTCAGAGCAGAAGTCCATCCTCAACAACGTGCTCCCAGCATGTCTGCGATGGTTGCAATGCCCAGGAGCGTTTCAGCATCCACCACGTCACAGCTGAAGGGGCACAGCCCAGCTGTGCAAGATGAGGTGACCCAACACCACCCACACCGAGACAGGCAACAGATGTCACCGTGTCTGACACTGGCAATCTGGGCATGATGGGGCTGAGTCAGAGCAGCATCAGACTCACCCTGACTGTTTTAGTCCCACTCCACTCAGGAACCTCAAGGAGCCGAGCACCTCCCCTGCCCTGTGACCACTGCTGGAGAGCAGCCCCAGCCAGAGGGAGCTCTCCCAGGAATGGAAAATGGTGCTTCATTTATTTGACAATAAAGTCTTTGCTAAATGTAAAAACTGCAGTATAATGACAGACTGTCAGGGAAGAGAAACAACAGGACGGGGGGACATGGACTTCCCCTGGGAAGTCTCCAGTCTATCTGATGAAACTCTTCCAGCCTTGGAGACCAAGTTTCCTGAGCTATTTGTACTAACACCCCCCTCGTCCCCATTTTCCCCCAAACAATATAATGTCCTTCCACAATATTTCTTCTTTCAAATGGGCATTTATAAAACTGTTCTCCTCTATATGTATAATAACCTTTGAAAATACCCCCCGTCTATTAGGCTGACTTTTTCAGTCTTGTCTTTCAACTAGACAAATCTAATTCCTTCAATCCCGTCATGGCTTTTAGATATGCTAATGTAATATGTTTTGCAAAAAGATATTTAAATTAAACCTTTTAATTAAAGTTGGTTGAACCAATGCACTAGCAGCCACATCCCTTAATCTGCCAAACAATATGTCAGTGCTCCCAATATTATTTACATTTTAAAATAAAATTCTCTTGCCAAAACTACTGAGAGTTTTCAGCTATACATAGTATTGTATATTACACTGAAAAATAAAATTAATTTTCTGCTGCTTCTACTAAGTGAGGCACAAACCAAGCCACAAACCCAGCAGAGCGTAAATGCAGATTCATTTCTGATCAGGACTTGTCCTTCAGATTCTTACACAGCTCCTGGTTTTTACCTGCTGTGTTCAAAATTGCTAACTTTTCACAACCTTCCTTCCTGCTTTTGGGATGACCAAACCTACTTTGTTTAATTCTCTGTTTTCAAATGGTTTATTTCCCTTTTTTAATCTGTTATGGTATTTTTTAGTTTTTTGCTTTTGATGAATTTCTTCAAAATCTGCCCATCTTAAACTGCACAGAGAAGTTTCTTCTACTTCCCTCTTTTCATAGTTTCCCTAGGCTGATTTCCAGTTTTTCTGTACTGATTTCCTTGGATACTTTCACTCTTGTCCATGTGGCTACAGAGTTTCCCTAAGTCATTACTTTGACTGCTGTTACTGTGGCATCAATGTTCATTAAGAGTTTACCCTCCAGCCTGGTGTCCATTCTCCTCTGTCTCTTTGTAAGGGCACTTTAATGACAGGTGATATTGCTTTTCATTTGCACAAATCCTCTTTTGCTTGTGTGAAAGCAAGTTAAGGCTCTAATTCTTTAGGGGGTTTTTTCCAAGTCATTTTTTTATTTGTGTCTGACTAAATACTGTCTCTTTGATCTCCTTTTTCTATGCTTTTATTTTTGGAACTTTCATTGTTTAAAAATGCTTTGTTCAATGTCTTCTATAATCTCTTTTGTTTCTTAGCTTAATTTTATTCTTTTAACTTCAACT
The DNA here is from genome assembly GCA_035047865.1 of Dendrocincla tyrannina. Taxonomy (NCBI): domain Eukaryota; kingdom Metazoa; phylum Chordata; class Aves; order Passeriformes; family Dendrocolaptidae; genus Dendrocincla; species Dendrocincla tyrannina. The sequence continues at coordinate 5,088,063 of JAWWMP010000005.1, read as the reverse complement.
TAGTTACAGAGAACTCCAATGCACTAAGTCAGCTGTTTGCTGTTTTGCTTTCCATATTTCTTGTTTAAATCCATGCTTGGATACACCTTCCTTTTTCACATTTTAGGGAGCTTTCACAGCTACCAGGACTTTCCTTTTGCTTGATTCATGTCTAAAAGGCAAGTTTAACCCCCTTAGCATGCTCCAAGTCTTCTAATGATGTCCTTATTTTTAGTTAGTTCATTGCCTAGCAAGGAAAGGAGGATGTCACACAACCACATCTAAACCAAACTACAAACCCCACCAGTTCATTGTCCAAGAACTGTCCCTCCTGCAAGCCAGAGTCTCTCAGTTCCATAGCCATAAACCTTCGGCCTGGACAGTGCTGTGTTACTCCAAGACATTTCCAGGATGGCTCAAATGGATCAAATCCATCTCCCTCCACCTCTTGCTCCTGCCTCTCTATAGGGGCTCTGCCAAGAGGGCAGGGGAATGGTAAGAGGTGCTGTGAAGTCCACTGCTAAAGCTTTCATTCAGCAGAGAGGAGTTAACACAGAAGGCTTCTGCCCATCTTTCCCATCCCAAGAGCGAACACTCTGCCATAGCAGCATCCCTAGACAATGGATCTCTGAGTGCAACCAAACCTACCCTCACAACAGGGACCTTTCCCATTCATTTTAATAAGAATGAAGGGGCTGAGAAGGAAAAAAAGTGAGGATTAGGTGTCTGGCAAGAACTTTTGCATGCCAGAGGAGCACAGCTATAGACTGACCTACTCTTTGCTGTTGTACAGTGACTAATCACTGTGAAAGCTAACAAAAAATGCAGACTTGAGGCCACAGTTAGTAACATGTACAGTGGGATTTTTTCAAGATGTTTCACTTCAAACTATTCATCCTATTACTGCTAACAAAGGAATCGTGAATTGGAGCAAAACTGAAGTTGACAGTGCCTCGTGTAACTCTACAGTGACCATATAGCAATGCTGTAAAGCAGCAGATTAGTACCACAGGCTGCTGTTTGCTCTATGGCTCCCCAAGGGCTTAGACACAAACAGGGAAACCCAGGAGCAGCACCAAGCCTGGATTCGATTTTTTTTTCCTATTTAAAAATCCTGTTAGCTAGATGCTTGCCCAGTTTTTCTCCCACACCTTGTTTGTTTAGGCTCCAGTGCTGCAAAGGGGTCTGTTGTGTGTGGATGGCAGAAGCAGAGACAAGGTCTGGTTCTAGGAGGTGCAAAAATTCCCTCAGCTCCCAGCAGCCCTCTGGAAAGCTCTAAGCATCTTGAAGGCTCTCAGACAAATTATTTTAGCATTAATTACAACATCAATGAGAAAATAATACCCAAATGGGAATTTAGGATGATGCCTGCATGGAATGTTTCTCATTATTTTGGTATGGATTTCTTATGACAGCAGAACACTTTAAAAGCCATCTTGCTTTCAAGCTCATGCTGGATCTATTGGCTTTGTGCTAAAGTGGCAGGCACAGCCTAAGCCATCCAATTTGTAAATTCTTATAGCTGCTTGACAAGGATGTCTTTCTTTGGGAAGGAATATGAACCCAACATTTGTTTTCCTTTTTAAAGTTAGAACTCATTAAAAACAATTTTTTCAAGGTCAGATTCTGAATGGTTTTTCCTTGCTTTCTCTTCCAATTTAATAGCCTGTCTTTAAATTTTTTAAGCTATCCTGTTAGATATTGCCATCTCATCACTTTTAGTTCTTAAATGGCAAGAGGATGAATGGGGGTTTGAGCATAACCAAAAGATTTGAGCTTGGTCAGAGTGGAATTACTTGTTTTTCAAAGTGGATACGTAAGAACTCAGTGTCTAAAATCCCCTCCAAAAGAGCAAGGGAGACGGGGGAATAGGGAAACAGTGGGAGATTTTTTTTCCCAGGAGTGAAAAAGAATCCAATTATCATCTTGCAAATGTAGGCCCAATGTTTAAATATCTCCTCACAGGGTTTTGGTTAATCAATGATAACATTATTCTGGGTGTCTCAAAGTGTAGCTTCACTAGGGACACATCAGATCACACCAATGAGGCCTTACATCCATTTGAGAAGAGCCATCAGTGCAGCTCAACTGTGGAAAACTAGTTTTGTCGAAGCTGAGAAACCTTTTCACATGAATCTTGGGGCACAGCTCACGCCACGCATAGAATCCATATGTGTGTGAGTTACGGACATACACACTCCCAGAGCCACAGTTCTTCTAAACAAAGTTTCAGAAAGCATGTCCTTTCAGATTTCCTGCCTGTTATACCATGTTGGAACAACAGCTGTTGATGGATCGATCCCTGTGGCATGTTGTCATGTCACATAAAGCATCTGGTGATGGATGCACTTCAGAGTAACATGTCCTAGAGATACAGTTTGTAGAAGCACAAAACAGCTCTCCCCTCACCCTTTCCAGTACACCCTTCAGAATAGTGCCCCATTCCCAGTTTTTTCTTCAAAAGCAAGGGTTTCTCTCAGGTCCACAGATGTTAAGTTCTAACCAAGATGGATCTAATCTCAGAGCTCCTACCTTTTTAAAATTCACTTTTTTGTTGCAATATGACTTTTGCCAGTTGTAGGATTGCTGCATACTTATTAACCACAAAGGCTGGTCTTTGTGCTTGTGAGGGAGCCCACGGTGCCCAGGAGGACAGAAGGACAACAAGAGGATAACAAAAAGTGCTGAAGGAGAGCACTGAAGGGCTGCAGGCGACAGGTCACAGCTCTGGACAGCTGGGAATTCCTTTCCCCTGGAAAATGATATACCCCATGGCCACATGAGGTTAAGGCAGCTGGTTCAGAGGGCTGGGACCCAAACCATGGGCACACTCACCTGCTGAGGGCACAGCCCTCACAGACCAACATGGGCTCCCAAAGGTCATGGCGAGTTCATGTAGTTCACCTGGAACTTGACTGGGGAAGCGGATCGTTTCTCTTGCCATTCCATAGCAGGCACTGCAGAACTTCAGATATTCCCACCCAAACGTTTGGGATCTATTTTGGTTTAATACAAGCCAACTCTGTCCCAAAATGCGGCGTAGTGTTTGTATCTCATAATTCAGTGTGGGGTAACACCTGCTTGCAGTCTGAAAGTGAAACTTCCATTCAGCAAATTACCCAGGCAGCACAAAGGCACAGGGGGAAGTAAAGGCCACCTCCCTTTGTACAGGTTCACAATCTTATCTTTGCCTTGCCAAAACAAAATCAATAGAACAAAACACCAAGGTTTGGGCCTTTTGTTAATCATTTGACACCCAAAGTCTATAAATTCATTTCCCCATTTCATTCCTTTATTTATCCTGCTGCTCTGAAAGTCCTGAAAGGACAATGAGAACTGGCCTGACTCCGGCTGTCTCAGTCAAATGGAGCTGGCATGGCCGTGGAGTTACACTTAGCCACCCACCCACACAATTTCAGCTTCCCAGCCATCAAAGCACAGTCAAAACTGCATTTTCCTGACTGTCAGTTTCTCTATGCATTTTTTAGAGCGCAGATGTAATAGGTTTTACAGGGAGCCCCTTTGATTCGTGCCAGCCTTGCACATTCTCATTCTGCCCCTAATCTCTCCTTTGTGGCACGCGGGCTCGGAGCGGTGGGCATGGATCCCAGCGGACACTGATTACCATCCAAATTCCCTTTTGGAAATGGTCCCATCTGGCAACTGCAGAACCCAAGGCTTCGACCCTCGGCCATTGTTCTTCTCCAAAATTCAACTTTATTACAGATTAAACATTTGCTGTATTTCATGTTTAAATCTAATTCCAAGTTCTGTGTCAAAACACAGCAACTTTCTCTGCTGACCCTCCTGTAGGGTTTTTTATTTTAAGGACGAATAAAAGTTAGGCAGCCCAAGTAATTTTTATTTCTTTTTTTCAGAATACGTACAAAGAATTGTTCCCCAAGCTTAAATTTTGCGTGTCAAGTTTCATCTGGGAGCAGATTCGTTTTTACAGCTCAGTTATCAGCTGTGCAAACAGGCTATTATTCATGTTCATCTAGGGTCTGACAGCATTATTGGCCTCTCAAAAATTTGCCAGGCCAGGAAAATTTATGCAGGAGAGAGGGAAGAAAAATGAAGCAGGGCTGAACAGGCCCATGAAAGACAACCAACAGCCCTGCACATCCTACCCATGGAGCTGAGAGCAGTGCAGGGGCCTCCTGTTGCACACTCCCCATAGCAAGGGGTGTACCAGATCCCCACTGTGACCCCTCTCTCCCCATCAGTGCTCACGTGCAGGATGCAGATGGTTACACAGCTCTGTGATCCACTCTGCAGTAGATGTGGTTGGTGTGTGGGTCATTGCACTGCCTCGCAACTAGGGAGTGCACAAGTAGTAGGGCCCTGCATGCCCCAAACCCTACCCAAAGCCTTCTTCTTACCATCGAACACATCTGGCAGATCTGACGCGTGGGTGATGACAGGTCTCAATTCACACCTCACAACTCCCTCCCCAAACAGCCAAAGTGCACAAACCCAACCTTGAGAGAAAGTGTCCATCATATTTCTTGCAGTTGTGATCACAGTATAAATGCTCTGTGGTTAAATACAGCTCTTCTTAAGCAAGGATAATCTGTAAAAATAGGCTGTCCAAATAAAAAACCCCAATATTACTGTGCTTTATATGCCTGTGCTATGATCTACTGATCCTATTGATCTTATATTATGATAGGATGACCTATTGATCATAAGGCATATCATACAGTTGCAAATGAAATTTGTACCACTGGCAGAAGTAATTTCTTCTTGTAAATTACATTCTTAAGAGTTTATTAACCTGAGGTTACTTATCTTTCTGAAACACAGAAAAAAATTCTGCTAATATAAAATGAAACTCTTCCCTTAACAAACAGAAATCCAGTAGAGCTAAGTTCTTTCTGGTTTTACCTGCAGTGAGGGGTGGTATTTTCATGGATTTTATTCCATCAGGTTTTTGAATTATGAAAATTATTTCCAAACCAATTTTAAGAACGTGAAAGCATTGTATAACGAGTCTGCAAATCAAAAGTAATCTTTTGACTTCTATGCAGCAACACTAATGAGTATTTCATGACAGCCTTTTAAGACCAGATGTCCTGGTATCTTTACCATTAACATCTGAATTAGTTGCAGCCCTGCTGGAAGCGTTTATCTTTCTAGGTAGCTTAAGTGACTTTTTTGTCAGTTGCTGTATTAAAAATGCAGAAATGTAGTATCATCCTTTATCAAAAATTAAACCAGCGTGGTTGACACTCTTATAAAATTTTTAAATTGTCATTGTTTTCATGTTAAGTTAAATCCCCCTCATTTACTTTAGACCTCTCTGGGAATTCATCCATCTCCAAAGGAAGCTGAAAGGGCAGGACAGCGTTCCTGTGATTAAATGCAGGAGTAAACAATTAACATGGTACAACATGGTGGTTTGGGGCTTTTTCAGCCAGGTGCAGGAAGATTCAGATGTAAAAGATACTGCAGAGAATTTATCTTCAGGTAAGTCAGTGTCTGAGTCCTGCATGGCAGAACGGGAATTTGTTGGTGGATAAAAACTGATGATTACTCCTAAAAAAGACTTCAAAGCAAAATTTAAGTTGAACTGTAGCATTTCTTTAGCTTTGCTGGGGGCAGAGGAGCTTATTACTCAATGACCCCGAGGGTGTTCATGGCTTTCATCAAAAGCCAAGTTCTCTGTGTCCTGCCATGTGGGAAGTCAGACTCCCCAGCATCTTCTGACACCTTCCTGTGTCATCTGCAGTAACATTTATTGAGGCAGCAGCAAACTTGATGTGAATCCATCCTCACAAGAACCTTGTGAGCAGCCTGAACACCCCTCACGATTCCCTTCCACCTCGCTGGGATCTCGATACAGCTCCTGTCCTACACAGAGTCTCCTTGAAATCCTATCGGTGTCAACCAGAATTTCTTTACCAAACCCACTCATGACACCTGGGAATTCCTCCTCCCCACCTGGAGGCCAACCAGACTGCCCCTTTAGCCTTTTTTCCTTCTGTGAGTAATAACAGGCCATAAACACAAACAAGGCTGGTGACCCTGCCAAGGAACAGACCAATCTGGCATCTCCAGATATCCCTGCTGTTGTGAGGTGCACAAACCACCACCGTGTTCCTAAATAACAGGGGTGCAACAGCAAACACTGAGGGCACCAGTGGATGTATTGGCTCCTCACCAGTACTTTCCACGATGGAATTCTATTCTAAGTATTAATAAAATTCATCTTGTAAAATAACCTGCATCAGGCTGACTCTTTATTTTCTTTCTTAGTCTCAGACAAAATAGTTAGATTTCAGGGAATTAAAGCAGGGAGAATGAATTGTTCCCCCATATAAAAGAAGAGAACTATTGAACTGAAAAGGCTCCAGAGCCTCTGGATCTTGAAATAGGGACTTCAAATGAGTTAAAAACCATGTAACTTATTTATTGCACACAAAAACTATGCAATGCATATGTTATAAAGGCCGCTGATCAAGCACATAAAATGGTGTGGTTGCCTGTGAAACAGTAATTCATGTGCTTCATGCACAGGCACCACAGTAGAACTGTAAATGACACTGTCACATATGCTGGTTTCCATAAGACCCCTGCCTCAGTCAGTGTGCAGAATGAACAATGTTCAACTAATGTGCAGCTTTCAATAGTTTATTTTCCCTTCATTGTTCACCCTCACCAGGCATTATTTATTGCACACTATTCAGATTCTGCTTTGGAAACAGTTATTCATTTCTTCATAGGCTTTTCTGTGGTGCTTATCAGAACACTATGAATGCTTCAGACATCAATGCTTTCATTTTTACAAACTTCCTGGGATATTAAGGTTATACTTTTTGCCATTTTTATGGAACATGAACTGAGTAAGAAATACCAGCTAAACTTGGGTACCTAACACAAGCTGCTTAAACCCCGAGTTTTCAGACTATTATACAGTATTTCATATATTCAAGATTCAGATCCCAGTGCCGTCAGCTGGAACTGTGATTGCTCAACAATTACACAGTTTACAACCCTGGAATCTTAGCTGTGTGCCACAAAACCAGACAAACTCACAAGCAGAAAACAGCCTTGAAAAGTTCTGTTTGATGTGAGTAGGATGCTCTGAATCAAGAGATCTCTGGTGCATACACAGATAAAATCCATTTCTCCGCTATTCATTTGCCACAAGAAAAAGCCATCAGAAACCCATCATTTTCCCTTCTGCAGATCCTTGCATTGCTGGCTGTGTGCTTTTCACTTGCTGCAGCAGGAAAGGCTTTGGTGCTCATTCCCTACAGACTGTTGGTTTATCTCCAGGACACATTTAATTGCACCAGCTTTTCAATGAAGCAAAGGTCCCAAGAAAAATTTACTGCGGAATCCCATAATTACAGATTAACAACGTTCAAGTGTGTGAAATAGCTGAATTAATGCTGCATGGGAAACATAGGAAAGCTCGACTTTTGTGACTTTAACTAGGAGGTTTCCACAGCGCTGGGCCCTCAATGCCTTACAGCTCACAGCTATCTCTGGGTCCTCCTGCCTTCTCCCTTCCTGGCCTGGAAACAGAGTAGTTGAATAACAAGAGGGTTTGAGAGACTGATGTGTGTTCTTATGATGAGTTCTAAGACTGCTTTTTTGGTGTGTTTGTAAATCAAATCATTCTTCAGCATAACTGAGTTTTCTTATCCTACAGTCCCTCTTAATATCCAGCCACAGGGATATTGGACCGTAGAAATGGCAGATGTGGCTTGGTTATGTTGGCTGAGAGCTCATTTTAATGAGGAGCAGATGAGACTGAGGCAACAAACACCAAGATAAATCCTCGTTGTGGGGGATTATCTGAGGAGCTGAATAACTGTTACAGAAAAGGTTCAGCTGAGTGCACAGAGAACTTGGATCTGCTCTTGTAAGCATTGCGACTGTGCCTCTCTGAGTCAGAGAAGTGCCCTACACTTCTGGAGAGAAAAGTTTCCAATTAAGCTTGTATTATACACCCACTACCATCTTCTCAAACATGTTCTTTGCAAAGTAGCACGTGGGCAAGCAAAAGAACAGCTAGGAAAGGCCAGATAATTTCCTCTTTGCACATATATTGGAGGGCTCCTGGTGGGAAACACAACAGTAGCTTTGAACTTTCTCCAAATAACCCTTTTGGGGTGATATCAAATTTCAAAACAGAAGAAGGGGGTGAAGAAACCCAAACCCATCAATACTGCTTCCCTATATGGCAAATGAGTCATTTAAACTAATCACACCAGCAAAGCTTAGACTTCAAAGCCTGGAGGATTCTCATCACTTCGTTAGTTACTCTTTCAGAAATACCTTTCATGTTATATGAGGAAGAAAATGAATTCTGGATGCATCCTTCTGCACGGCACAGATACAGGCAGTTGTGCATACGAGCATGAGATAAAGGGATGTGGAGCACCAGGAAATCACACTTATACTAATGGAAACATTACTGTGCAGAGATGTGATATTCTTGGGCTGGTAGCTGGCACGGAGCACAAAAAGGGAACACACAGCAGGGCACCTTATTAGACAGGTTGGTGTTGTTGCTTAAGAGCAGAGGAGTGGGTGTTCAGAGAGCCGGGTGAGAGGCAGCAAACCCGCTCCTGGTGCTCTGCCTGCAGAGTGAAGGCAAACAGGACCCGTGTCCCAGCAGCACAGAGCCCGTCGTGGCCAGGAGGAGCTTTGTCACATCTTCAGACAAGGACAGGCAGAGAAAAGGGGCTTGAAGTGCTGCAGCACAAGGAGCAACACCCAGGTCTGGGCATCCTTGAGCTGCAGCTCATGCCCCTCCCAGGATGTGTGGGTTTGTCCTGACTGAGCTTACTGCAAAATTGCAGTCATTTCAGGGGAGGTGGTGCCTAGCCAGACCCTGCACCCAAAACTCTGCGGAGATCAACAGACCTGCCCAGTGGTGTTACAGTGTGTGCTTCCCTGGGACAAGATGTGGCTGTACAGGTGTTGGCCTGCTTGTTCAAATAAGAACTTGTTTAGATCCAATGATTTTTTTTTCACACAAGGATTAGTTTCTCTGGGTGTAGAATTAGTTAAAAATCAATTACATGGTGTGAAAGACAGAGGTCTCAGTGATGCTTACTCATTCTCCTAACCAAATGGATTCAGTCATCTCTGTATTTCCCCACTTTTCTCATATTGTATTTCTTATTATTGGGTCTGAAAAATCACCTCTTTTTTCCCTATAAAATTGGTGCTTTCTTGCTGTAAAATATTGATCTTTTCCACACATCCTCCACTCTCCAGGGGTATTTCCTTTTGCTACTCTTTACCGTTTTGACCTAACCAAATATAGTTATCATTAACACAGCCAGAGAACTATGTGTTACCAACCATGGAACATGGAGCATTCAAAAATTAAATTGCTGGCTCAAATTAATTTAGATCACTTGAAACTGCAAGTCACCCTCAGCAGGCAGCTGCTTTGAGGACATCTCTTCTGCACTGGGCCAGCCAAGAATCCACACAGCATGTAATCCTCCTTCCATCAGTGGTCAGCAGCAGATGGTTGGGGAAAGAGAAAATCCCATGCAATCCACAGGCTTCAGAGAAACAGAACTTCAGGGAATTCCTGGTATATAGATTTTCCCTAGACCATTATAATTACTACCACCAGTGGTTTTACTTTTAAGTAGAACTGTTAATTTAAGTTAGATAATAGCAAGGCCTTGTACGGCAGGATTCAATGTCCCCACTGATAGCAGAAAAGCCCCCAAACTGTAGAAACTCTTTGGCCTCCAGCTGGTATTAACATTATTTTTTGAAAACTCTGGACCACTATGTCTAAGGTGGTGAAGAATATCCATCATCACTGTCCACACTGTCTTTAATTAATAAGGACAGTATGCACAGCTTCCAGAACTACCCACCATCATTCACGAACAGAACACATGCTTACAGAGAGATTTATCAAATCAAAGAAGATTTGCTATTTTGTTGTCAAAAAAGTCCCCAGAAGTCACAGTGAAGGATGAAGTTGGGTAAATGCAGGAGGCTTAGTGCAAGAACTGGAAGAGATGCTGCTGCTGCTGTGGGGTACACAACGCTTTTGATATGCTGTGCAGAAAGCATTGTGGCTGCTATGCAAAGCTTAGAGCTCAAGTGCAGGAAAATAAGACCACAACTAAAGTGGGATGGATTATTTAGATAGTGATAGAAAAGGCAAGCATAACATCTTGGGTATTACTTTAGAGTCATTTCCTTTCAGACTGGAGTGTTGACATCCCAGAAATTCAGTGTAAATCCATGCCACTGAAGAATATCTGACCTGCAAATAACATGCTGCTGCAGACCTGCTAAGAAACAGCAGTGCACAACAAACCGGAATTATTCCAGTCCAAGCACACAGAGCTCTGTGTTGCACACATCAAGATTGACCTTGGTTTGAGTGATTCAACAGGTAGCAGGTACTCTTGCCAATGACCCAAAATCCCCTTTCTCCCCTACCAGGTGCATTATTTCCAGATGTTCATGTAACAGAGGGTTTGTCTGGCTTCAGATCCAGCAGACACAGGGGGTGTGCCCTCTGCTCGCTGGGTGCAGTGGGCCAGCCTTGCTGCAGCTCTCAAAGAGGTGCTCCTGCTCTGCCACCTACATCATATTACCAATCCAATGGCTTCAGGTTAAGAAATGATGTCAGACTCGTTTATTTGTTTGAACCAAAGTGGAGCACTGACTTGTAACCAGACATCTGAATGACAAATTAACCCCTTAAAAACAATTATTTATGAAACTGAAAGTATGGTTGTTCAGAAACACAGATGCTCCCTATCAGTACATCTCTGACAACACTGCAGCAGGCTGTTTCAGATCAGCCCTTCTTTCCATGCTTTAGCATCCTTTCTATTTAATAGTGGCCTAGATCTCATTTATATGGGGTGGGCATGTCTAGAGACTTTGCTGCATTAAATTAGAAACTGTATTTCCATATTATCTGTGACATTCACATGCACCTCCATTGATATTTTTCCTTAGTTAATTAAGCACTGACTTGAGTATTAGCTCACATCCTGGCCTTCCTCTCAGAGGTGATAGTAAACTCTACATTCTCTCTGGAGCTAATATACATCAGCTCTGCTAGTAACTCTGCAAATTCTCTTTGTTATACCTTTTGCAGAGTTTGTCTTCTGTCCTGTGTTCCCACACCTACATTTAATATTCCACAACATTACATAATATGGAGGTATCTACTCCAAGCCCCTGCAGCCAGAATAGCTTGTCCTGAGCTGTGTCCAGTTCCTAAGAATTTCAAAAGGTGGAGACAACACAGCCTCCCTGGGTAACCTGTTCCAGTGCTAAACCAACTCATAACAAAGAAGGTTCTGACATTCCTGTGGAATTTCCTGCATTTAAATTTGTGTTCATTGTCTCTTTCCCTGTCACTGGGGACCAGTGAGAAGAATCTGCTTCAGTCCTCCTTACACAACATTTGCATTCTGTCATAAAAAGCATCTTTGATGATTTGGCTTGCTCCTGGGTACCTGGGCATCTGACTTTGAACCTCTGTGTATCACATGCATTTGTATGCTTTAAAACACAAAGCCTGGTTGGGTGTCGGGAGGTCAGGTAAAGTTTAGTGTGTCAGTACCCAGGGTTCTGACATTTCCTAGTGTGATACTACAGAGGAGACCTGGAAATGGCGTTGTTTCATTAGTAAAATGACATGACACCATCATCTCCAGGAAGTATCTTCCACAGAATTAGCAACATATTCTAGTGCTTTTTAAGGGAGAATCACCTCAGGTTCAGTGAGAGAAAAGCCACTGTGCATAAAGTACTACACTGTTTTCCTGAAGAAACTGATACCTATCGCCATTTCCCCAGGTGCCAGCTGGCATCAGATGTGAACTAAAGCCACAGGCAGCAATACCAGCTCTAACATCTCCTGAGGGGATGCCAGCACACACAGCTGCCCCTCACACTTGCTAAGATGCCTGGCATTAGACTCATCTACCTGTCACAGCGTTTTCGAGGGCATTAAAACAATTATGGAAATGGAGGGGAACTTTATATACAAAAGCTTGGATGAGTCACCTTTCCTACAGTGCTGTTCAGCTGGGTGTGAATCACAATACCATTCAGCATGGGTGTCTTTAACAGTTATATTTATAGGACTAAAGCTGAAGCTCTTAGCAGTGATTTGGACAGATGGGGATGCTCGATGTGTGTGTGAGGAGGCCTGCAAGGGTTGCTACAGTGCTGTGCAGGTCAGCAGTAACAGGACAGTGGAATTTGGGAATCCCTGTCTTTTCATCCAAAAAGACTAAAGAGACCATGACTGACCCACCTGTCATTTAGTATCCCAACTCGCTCTTGATTTCCTATAAGCAGGTGCAAAGTGTTATTAATAATGTTTTCCTAACAAAATAATGGGCAAAAACCTGAATGCATTAGAACATTAATGCTTTATGATTTCCCTGGCACTTATTGAGGTCATTACTGCACTGATAAGCTGATCTATGTAGGACCCTGAAGGGGTGGGTGTTGAGATGTCAGCAGCCAAATGACCATGCAAGTGGCCTGGCTGTACAAGTTTGGCTTTTTTCACACAAGTCAGTGAAGCATAGAGGGACTGTCATCACCCTTTGTTGGAAATCAGCAGCAGTGGAGCAGACTACACATGCAGCTTCACAAGGCATTAATCAGTTGCTTGCACCATTTAATTACTATCTATTATTTTATGGTTCTGATAAAGTATTCAGGGGAATTAAAGCCTGAGCGTCACTTTCAGTCATTGTTATCCAATTTGGCTTTAGCAAAATTGCGTAAACAAGTACACAATCTCAACATATTTCAGCACAATTTATGGCTACAGGGATGTAAGTTCCAGGAACAACTTAATAGAAAATAAACATGATTATTAATAGAAGTGATAAAGAAGTGGGATGATAAAGCAATGTGACTATAGCACAAAATACTTAATGGAATAATAAACTATCCATGCTTTTCACCCAGCTGCTTAGTTTTAAAATCTCTTTTTGTCTTCTCTATGAATAACCAGTTTGCCTGCAACTTCCTGAAGAAGAGAGAATGGGACTGCAAGAAACATTGCTCATGTTTTTTCCAGACTTGTACAAAAGGTTATGGAGGTTACACAGTAGGTTGTAGAACACAAATTTACAGTGATGCTGTAAGCAAAGGAGGAGATAGAAAGAAAGGAGATAGGAGCTACTATATAATGTATTAATGAGCAATAATGTAAAAGTAAGCAGCCCAGAATAGAGCGCCCACTGCTTCTACTGTCAAACCTATTGATAAAGTAAAAATTTAAATTGTTCTGAAGGACAAAAAGCATGAGACTGTATGACTGGTAAGCTTTTAACAGGGATTATAATTCACAGCTCTCCCTGATGAGGTATTCAGCAGTGAATGTGCTTGAAATTACGACTTTAATGGGACTGAACCGGAAAAAAATAATAATGCTGATAAAACACACAAAGAAGAGTTCAAGATAATGTTTATCTGTCCTATGAAAAGTGGTATAGAAAAACTGCTCAGTACATGAGGCTGTAGATTTTAAAACTGCCTGAAGTATGCACCATCATCAATCATGCACAAAATTGCTGTGGTCTGTTTTTTATGAATTTATAGAATGACAGCTCAGAAAACCTGACAAACTGCAAAGAAATGACTACATCTGTCAGTCCAGTAAATTGGAAATTTATCCCTCCTCCTCCTGCTCCTCCCTATCACTTCTCCAAGCCAAGGGGAGAACTCACTTTTCCATTCAGAACCACCTTCCTTGCCCTGGTCACCTGCCAGTGTGGCCACAGGGGCCAAGAGCAGGCTGAAGCTTTCAAGGGGCACATGCAGGAAAGAAGAGTTGTTCTCTGCCATGACCTGGTCAATAAAATCTCAGGGAATCATCAGTGATGAAGAGATGGCTTCAGCATGGGAAGCACAGAAACCTGCAGAAGTACTGAAATATTCCAAAGATCCTTTGAGCTTGAAAGGCATTGTCATTACAACTGAGCACTGCTTGCAGTTTGTTGCATTTTTCCACCTATGATTTTGCCAAAATGGCATCTTTACCTGTCTGTGCACCTTCTGTGTGTATAACCCATGGCCCAGGTGTGGGAGCCCCTGCCAGGGTACAGAAACCCAGCACAGCAGAGCAGCTCAACATGTCCGTGCCCTGCCCCTCACACAGCCCTAACTGGTGTCCTCACACTGGGATGTTGCTCTCCCCTCTGCTGTCTCACTTTAGAAAACACAAATGCTGAGGTTGCCTGGGATCTCTTGGGGCTTTGGGTGTTTGTCTCACAAACAGTGCCCACATCACCTGCCACAAGTGCAATTGCTCATTGCAGCACAGGCTGGAGGAGGGCTCTGTGTGTCCTGGAGAACACACAATTTCCTTTGCTTTTGTCTTCAGAACCATGACTAAACTTTTCTTCTTTTTCTTCTTCCTTCTTTCTTTCTCCTTTTTCCTCTTCTTAGTGTGGCATGCACATTCTCCAGCCTTATTTGAATATCCTTAAAAGAACAACCATTATTTTAAATACAATAATTTTAATTACAACTATGTGCTTTTGCTTAAAAGTCATCCAGATGTACAATAACCACAGCAGCAATTTTAAAGGAATTTAAATCAGAAATAAACTAGTTAACACTTTTCAGGCTTTAGCTGTTACACGACAAGCGACACACCCCCTCCTCAGTGTTTTGGTGCCACTGACCATAATTACACACACTACACAAACTCTGTGTTAGCCCTGCCCCTCCCACACCGCTCTGCTGAGCCCTTCACCCACACAGAGCAGGGGTGATTTCAGCCGGCCCAGCCCTTCAGAGGGACACCAGCCATGGGACACACAGCTCCTGCCTGCCATCCGCCCCTGCTTGTCCTTGGAAGCTTTTCAGGGTTCGAACAGAAGCAGTTGTTGGCCACACCCACTCTGAAATGGCATATGAATTGATGCTCCAATAGGGCATCAGGCCAGGGAATTCAAGATGCTTTTCCCTTTATACCAGTCTAGAAAATTAAGACTTCCTTAGTTCAGCCACCAGACAGCCCTAACAGAAGGTAGGAGACAATACCAGGATCCTTTATGTCAATCTGCCATTTGGAATATGTTCAGAAGTAGAATTTCTCTTTTTCCTTTTACTATTCTCCATCCTTTCATCTGTCCCTTTTTTCTTTGGTTCCCAGTACTTTGGGCTAATACAGCAGGATATTAGTCTCCTACAGAAAATGCTGCTAATTAATTTATTTCTGTGTTCATTGCCAGATTAATCTTGTAGGGTACAACCCAGCTATCAGGCTATTTGGAAGAAATTCTGCTCACCTCCATTTCTGCAACATGTTTGTACCAATCTGTCTTGCATTTTCTTAAGGATTTGTAAAAATAAAGTATGAAGACAGACTTTTCTCCTCCAGTGATTTATCTAAAGACCAGATTTTGCCATCCTTCCTGGTACTGAATGGTCACTTATGACATATATTCTTTAATTGATTTCAGTGGGACTTCTTATGTAGTGTGCATGGTAAAATCTGGCTTCATAAGCATAAATAAATGCCCTTCTCCCCCAAGCAAGGAAGGGCTTCAAAAGAAAGAGTCTTTATGCTCAGAAAAAGACCCTTATTAATTCCAGAAAATTAATACAGCAGCACTAGCAGCTTCTGACACACAGAACCAAGAGGTCAGTTCTATTTTTCAGTGTAAGAAGTAAGATTTAATGCCACTGTTACATCTAGTTCAGTGCCGTGACATCCTTACCTGGCTCAAGTCACCTTTATGTTACAATCCAGTTTGTTGAAATGGTTCTGCCACTCCCTTCTGTTTTCGTTAAAAGTTTAAATCCCTCTTCAATCTAATGGAATGATTGTCATTGGTGCTTAACCTACCCACATATCAGGAAATATGGCAGGACCTACATTACAGCCTCACAGTCAATTGATAGCTTTTGTGATACAATAATAATACACATTTGCTACATAGATTCCTAAAATATAGATCTCTTCAAATAGAATCCAGGCCCAAAGAACCACTGGAAACCATTATCTGAACCTCAAAGAACAAATAAAAAATAATTCCTGATGGTTTTTGTCTTCTTTCCCTCTACCAGAAGCAGCCTGGGGTCATGAGAGCAGCAGATTTGGCATTCTGGCCCCTTTGGGCAGAAGCTCAGACTGGAATTTAATACCACTGTGGCTTTGCCCAAATAAAAGCTCTTCAGGCAAGCAAGAGCTACAGATTGTACACCTTCACCAAAAAAAGGGGAAGGCTTTCCTACTCTAAAAACCCAGTTACTTTCACCAATTTCCAATTCTGTTTATGATTTACACAGAGGATGTAAATCAGGCTGAGAAGGTGCTGGAGACATGAGGAAAAATGTTGGTGGCTAAAGCAGCAGAGTGACATTCTTATCTCCCTGCTTTTCCATGCTCCAGAATCCACATCTCTGAGCAACAGGAGTGAAGATGCCCAGTCCCCAGGACACATGGCAGTACAGAATTCCTTAGAGGTCAAACTGCTGCTGCTATTTTCATGGAAAGTGCTTGACTCAGCTAATATATATAGATAGGTACTGCTGCAGGCTGGGTGCCTCTGCTGCCCAAGGCCACAGATAAGCACATTAGTATTGATTGCAAACCAGGGTATTTCAAGATTTCAGTTTTCCAAGGGAAAACTAAAACACAAGAAACTCCTTCAGCCCAAATGAGGGAGGAGGGAGCTGTTAGAGACAGCTGAATTGCACACAGGCTTGGTTGGGTCGTGCCCACACCACAGGTAGTCCTGCACAGGCTCCGGGAAGGTTTGGTTAGGTTTGCCACATATCCTTGAGCTCAGCACCCAACGCTGCTGCAGTGGGGCCAGGGCACTCCTGCCACAGCCCACCACAGGCAGGGAGGCCACCTCTGGCTCCTGAGGTGCAGCTCAGGGGCCTTGGCATGCTGGCATCTTCCCGGGACACAGGAGTCCCGGAGCTGGATGCACGGAGGTGAATCTCTGGAAAAGCAGCTGCAGGTGCCCTGGCACTCAACTGTGCTGTGCCCTCCTAAGCAAAGAGCTGCCCAGAGGCAACATCAGCCTAAATGCCAGTCTGGATTATCCTCTGCTCTTGGATTCACAGGACAGCGTAAAGGGAAAAGCACTGAGCTTGCTGTGGAATAGCTGGATCCAGGTTCCTGCTAAACCACAAACACCTTGTGGAAACACACCCAAGAGATGGGAAGGAGAATCCACTGCGTGTCAAGTTTCTCTCTCTCCGCAGTGAAGTGCCACAGGAGAAGGCACAAAGCAGCAACCTACCCAAAAAGAGAAGTGATCTGGTTCCAAGAGGTCAGCACAGCCTGTGTGTGCAGCACCACCCGTGCAGGGGCAGCCACAGAGCACGTGCTGGCACAGGCACCTCTGAGGCACTTTACAGCATATTGAGGCTTCTCAACAATGCAAAAATACCCTGTAAATTGTTTCCAATCATTCTGCCTTCCCATTCTCAGCTGAAATAGAGGATTTGGCTCCAAAAATGTCAGCTGCATGAAAGGGCCAAGATAAATACCAGGGCAGTAAGTGCAGTTTTGATAAAACCTGTGAAGTAGATGAGGAATAGTCATGTCAACACTGTAACAGATTTAAAGAATTAGAAGCTAATTAGGTCAAAGTAATGTCAGTCAAGATTTTGCAGAAAATAGCAATAATTTTTAGAATAGTCATGTTAGAATGAAACTTAAAAAAATAAAAATAGAAGACTAATTTATTGTACCTTAAAAAGTTTTTAAAGGGTGGTCACTCTGCTTTACTAAATCATATGACTTTTGCAGACTTGCATTTCATGCACACAGGTTAATCTCACAAGGCATTCGGAAGACTTTTGGAGAGATCTTTGGAACCATTCTGAATGAACATGGAAGCTGACAAATTCAACAAAAATGGAAAAAAAAAATTAATACAGACACATTTCAATAACCTTGATCAAGGTTAGCTCCTTTCTTCTTCCTGCCAATGATTTGTGCTTCCCCCATCACACTGTACCAGAAAGAGAAGGGCCAATATGCAGCAAGTAGAAAAAAAATCAGGAAAAAATATTAAAATTTTCCCAAGCAGCTTCTTGAGACGTTCCTGGACAAATTCTTCAAGACCTCAACGGTGTTCTAATTTTGCCTGGGAGAGAGTTAATTTTCTTCATTTTCTAGTTTGGATTGGTGCTGAAAACAGTTGGTAACACAGGGATGTTTTAGTTGTTACTGAGCAGAGCTTACACAGAGTGAAGGCCTTCTCTGCTCCTCACCCCACCCCACCAAGAGGCTGGAGGTGCACAAGGAGCTGGGAGGGGACACAGCTGGGACAGCTGTCCCCAAGTGACCCAGGGGATATCCGGCACCAGATGCTCATGCTCAGCATATAAAACTGGGAAAGAAGGACCAGGGGATGTTGAGAGTGATGGTGTCTGACTTCCCAAACCAGCACTGCTCTTTCCTGGCATGGCTGAACACCTGCCTGCCCACGGGAAGTGGGGAATGAATCCTCTGCTTTGCTTCTTAATCTCAGCCCAGGAGTGTTCTCACTTTTACTCTTGGGTTCTCTGCCCCATCCCACGGGCAGGGAGGCAGTGAGTGCCTCTGTGGGGCTGAGATGCCAGCTGAGGTTAAACCATCTCCAAACTCATAAATGCTTCCACAAACCTGGAGCAACGTCTTTCTACAAATATATGTCATGAAAATACTTTAGACTGATTATTATTTCCTATTGTTTATTTCTTCACCACCACCACCACCACATACATAATTCATCTGATGTGCAGAACAATGAGCAAGGTAACACAGACTCTTGCTACTTGCTAGTGATAATAAGAGATTTTTGTCTCTCTAGACTAATTTTTATCTCATGCCTCTGAGTTTTGAGCCTCACCATGAGGTTTGAGCTTCAAAGCAGCACAGCACGGAACAGGACATGTTTGCCACACATTTTAGCACCAGAGGCAGCTGCTTCTATTGTCTGCTGGCTAGACCCCGTTACACAACACATGGTACAAAGAGCAAAATAGATTAAAACATTTCATATGGGAGACAGCATTGAGGACTTATATAGTGATGGATGACAAAATATTAATTAGATATGGCAAGCTATCCAGGGGAATAAAAGACAAAGAACAGGCAAAACCTGTTCGTCCTTACTGGCTTTGAACTAATGACACATCAAGCAGGAGCTTATTGCATTCAGAGCCAAAGTCACGAATAATTTGACACTTCTCAGAGGACTGTTGATTTTACCAGACATTGAAGGGCAGTAAAAAGTTTTCCCTAGTGACAGAAGTGGCAAAACTGCCACTGATACTGTAATTCAGGCTTGAAGTCCTGGAATCAAATGATTTGAAAGTCTTTTCAATTATAAGGTTTTTTCCTGCCTAAGCAATTATTGAACACCCCTCCTGCCACTGTATTTCTTTTATATTTTATAAATATTTTATATTTATATTTCTTTTATGTATTTCTTGCCTGCCTACTCCTCCTTTGCAGAAAGTGGCAAAAGATGAAAAAAGCAAGTTACTAAGATTAGTACCATTATTTGTTGATCTTTTTTCTCAGCAAATTTGCAAACTGCACAATAAATATAACAAATACAAGCTAGCAAGGGAGGTGCATTAAAGAACTAAATAATTTTAATCAGTGTGACTAGATTAAACAGCTTCTTAAATATTTCAATGTGGCAATCCTTTAGGAAGTGTTTATGACAAGCTTATAACAGCGCCAGGCAAAAGACAAAGTGGAACCTATCCAGGCTCATCCATATTTAAATGTGTGTGCTCAGTGCAAACACGGCTTAGGGAGCCGCGATGACATCTCCAAACTTTCGATAGGTGGCAGCAGGAATGTTGGCAGAGCAACCAGGAGAGACACGGGAGGAAAACAGGGAGGCTGACAGCAAGAAATCATTTGAAGGTGCAAATGAGCTCGGGAGAGAGAAACACAGAGAGGATGCAAGTCCTGCAGGCCAGGATGGGCTATAGGTTGCCAGGCTATACCAAACTCCTTACTCCGAAATATTGTGAGAAGCTGAGTGAAGAAAAGACACTCCCTATAAAACGATTTGCTTACCAAAACTGTGAACAAACTATTCAAGAAATAAAAAGGGAGAGTGGGGAATCTTAGGTGCAAGAAGATGGTCAAATATTTCAGTTACATGAAGAGCTTTAAGCTGCCAGGAATGAGAGGAAAACAGTGGGCATGGATCCAGCCCTCACGAACAGCAGCCTAAGTGAGAAAGGAATGGGAGAAGAAAATATTTCCAACATTTTCTCTCTCCGAACTGGCCCAGGTGCCATGACTACAGCCTGCCTTTCTGAGGTGGAAACCTCTCCATCTGCAGTGCAGCGTGCCCTGCCTGCATGGCACACACGACTTTAGCAGTCCTTGCAGGGAAGGAGGTGTCCCCAAATTGCTGGGGGCTCGGGTGACACGTGCCAGCCCTCCCGCCTTTCAGCTCAGCCCAGGAAGTCAGTTATGGAAACAAAGTGCAGCTCATATTTTCTGCCAACTCAATTTATTCTCTCCATCTGGAACACAGTCCAGCACTACAATACAAGATTAGCCTTTTCCAAGATACCCATCTGCAGAACATAAGCTACCAAAAGGTGAAGTTCCATTCTGTCTCCAGCTCCTTCCTCTTCTAAATACTGACAAACCCCCAAATTTCCCACTGTATCACCCTGGAACTAGACAGTAAAACAACACTTTTTTTTTTCCTCTTCCTTCCCAATAAGACCATTCCTTAGTTTGAGTCTCAGGGGATCCCTCTGGGATATCAGCAGGTATGAGATGTCTGGAGGTAGACAGAGCAACGTGTATATAACAGAGAATGTGGAATTAGCAGACTTTCTTTGGGGGAGAGAATCACTGACAGCCTAAGGTGAAGAAACAGTTGCCATCACAAGCCCTGCTCCAGAAGCCACATCTGAAATCACAGTGATACTCTGCCAAGAAATGGAATTTGCTTAATGTGGCCATTTAGTAGGAAATCTAAAATGCAGTCAAAAAACAGGACAAAGGGATGAGCCTCCCAGCAAAGCAGTGTAGGGAGAACCACCACAAAAACACTGACCACACATGCCAGCAGCTGGGCTGAACATGTGAGATGACACATATCACCATGATCCACCGTGTGTTTTATCCCTCCCTCTCCAAGTGACTGGATCCACTCTGTAAGAGATACCTGTGTACTTGATGTGCAGCATGGAGTTTTTGTAACACAAGCAACAACACATGAGATGAAAATATGCCTTAAGGAACAAGGGAAGAGACCAAGCAAACAGAGCAGGAAAAGAGACCCCCAAAAAGGAGGGAGTTACCAAATCTGCCTGTATTTCTACTCCTTCATATTTCCATACTGCTAGTATTTTGCACAAATGTTCTGCAGTTATAACACAGAGACACAGATCTCACAATCCAGAGGGAAAACTAGAAATATGTCAACAGTGGCAATTTCCATTGAAAACTACATCAACTTTTAGGAAAAAAAATAAACAAAACAACCTTCTGAATTACCCTGACCTCCAGTTTCTTCACCAATGAAGGTTTTAGGTCACCAATCTCAGAATGCTCAGTATTTAACTAGCATTAGGCACACGACCAGACACTGTTGTATCTAACTTGTGGTTTGGGACCTAGAATTGTAGGCTGTCCACTGACAGCACCTGGGGCAGTCATCCATCCAGAGCAATCACATTTTCACTGGTTATGAAAACCCTCTATGTAAATTGTTGTGTAATCCTAATTCTGTTTTTAAAACACTGAATGCAATGCTGTTCCTCACGGCACTGTTACCTTAAAAACAGATTAGTTTTAGTACATGTAGACACTGATGCTTTTTTTTTGGTAACACCTTATGCGCAAAAAACTTTTCCTGTCCCTGCCAATATCCCAATTTGCATGCTTTCCGTCTCATCAAATGAAACTGCTCTCTGGAAATTGGGGCATAAGCTACCACTTGCACTCATGAATATGTGCTGCTGCTTTCATTTAGCACTTGACATTCTAATGTGCTCTTGAGCAGCTCTGCAGGTGAAAAGGCCAGCCATTATCAGCAGCCACGGGAGATAAGAAATATATGGGAAAAGCTTATCTGAAGGCCAAGAATTTCAGCTTTAGCAGGTTTTTCACACTATTGGGTCCTTAAAAATAAGCATAGAAGAAGCTTTTCTCCCTCTGTCCTGCTAGAGATGGATCTCTGCATATTCACAGCAGCCTCCCCAAAGGAGTCCTGTGCTGCGTGTGCACTGCCCCCTGCACTCCACAGGGTGAGAACTGAGACAGGGTGACTCTCCCACAGACACTGCAAGGGCTTCAACGTGTTAAAAGGTGCCTCAGTGCAACAGGACTCAGAAAAGCATGTGGGTGTCTTCACACCTGCTCCACAACAGCATTAAACACTCTGAACTGTCAGTGTAACAATGAAAATAAAGCCATTAAAGTGACCTCTTGAAATAATGTGTGCAGTTTAACACAATAATTCATTAATTTGTAATTTATCTCCAAATGCACATTGAACATATCGACAGAATTGTATAAAGCACTTTTCCTGGTTGAAATGCATTTCCTCTGGTAACTGCAGGTTTCAAGGAAACAGCCTCGTTACGACTCCATGGAAATGGAGAAGGTTCAGCAGAAGATGGGTCACGTTGGCTCTGCTCACATGATGAACACAGATCTGGGTTAGAGCCTTGGGCTCCATCCACCACGCTGCCTGTCACATGTGGCTGGTCAACTGAGTGCTCTGCAGGGTCATATTGTGTTTAACTTAATCAATTGACTCAACCAACTGAAAGGGCTCTCTCTTGACTGAGGAGTTACCTGGCAAGAAATGCGTACCCATTTCCACATGAGATCCTGCTCCCATGGAAGAAAGGTAAAATTCCCACTGGCTTCAGAGAATTCAGGGTAAACCTACCAGCAACTTAGACAAAGGGAATTTAATCATATTTTTAAATCCAGGAGATTCAATTTTACACCCTGTTTCGAAATTTTACCTTTCTTTATTCTTTTGTCATTTTTCCTGCCTGGCATTGGTTTTCCAAGGAAACCCATTCATCTCTCTATTTGTGGGACTGACAGAGCTCATCACCAGCTCACAGAAATGATGGAGATAAACAACATGCAGTTTATTCAGATTAATGGTTCTGACAACTCTGAGCTCATGGCAGGAGCAAACAAAAGGCCTTTACAAGGTAATGATGCCTATTGCTCTGGTAAACTATGAGCAACTTTTACAGGGTGGAAATTGGCAATAGAAAGACTCACTATCTGCTAAAGGCTTTTATTAATAATAAGCCTTCCTAAAGAAAGCAGGGGATTTTGAAGAGAAATTGCCAGCCTCATCTCCTTTATCTGGGGTGCTCAAGGAAATGGTTCTGCCAAGAGAGTAACTCAGAGGAGAGTTTTCGAGCAAAGGAATGGTGCTCAAGGAGTAAGGCAGCCAAAAAACCTCACTGTGTTAGGGCACTTGCTAATCAGCATTCATTAAGACAAAACCAAGTAGCATAAGTTATTGTAATGATAACTGCCTGGTAGAAGTTATGTAACACACTACCCCAAAAGGCCACCAATAACTAGTATGGTGCTAGAAACTCAGTTATCTTCAGAAAAGCCAAGCCTAAAACAATCCTGGAGGTGAAACTCACGCTCCAAGTCCTCCATAGCTAGAAAAACCCCATGTACAAGGCAATGACAGAGTTATCAGCTCTGGCAAGCTCTTGCTGAAACACATTTGAAATCAGCTTCTCAGGAATGAGTAAAATGTGTGTTCTGCAGTGAGACACATAGGAGGTTGTCCTTCCATGGACTAAATTCAGTGGAGATGCCCATGGATCACTGGACAAGTGGATCTGAACTTACATCTGTTTATACCTGTCCAAACTGGATTCAGCAAATGAATCCACAGCAAGATGGTTTATGTTGGATGTATCTTCTTCTATGAGAGACACTCCAGCAAGCCATGAAATGTGACGGCGATTCTTTAATAAAATGTTCTTAGTAATTTTCATCATTAATCCCATCTCTGTCTCCTCTCACCAACCCAACACTCCAAAGCATTTACATATGAGCATCCTCAGAGGTGCCTGCCGGAGTTCTCCAGCCATGGCAGCCAAGCACAGCACACAGAATTTATTGGAGTAATCCAGGAAGGCAGGAGCAAACTCTGGTGTCTTAAGATGTGATGCTCATTTCACCTGTTCATAAAAGTGCAAGAATAAGTAAACAGTTTGGGGTCAGGCATTTGAAAGCTGAGTAGGTCAAGATTTCATATTCTGATGGAGAGAATTTTATTCAAAATCTGACGGCACTTCAGGTTTGCTGGGAATAAAAACAAGCACATATGAAATGAATAATTGAGAAGTGATTTTGTGTGGCCACAGCTCTGTAATACATTTATGGTGGCTACTTGTAAGAGCTGAGTTCAAGTAGACTGCTTTGGATTTGTATCCCAGCACTGTATTCCATTCTCATTGGAGCTGGTATAATCCTGCAGTACTTTGATTGACAATAGTGGGATTACTCCAGATTTGCATGGAAGGCAGGTTGGCTTTGAGCTGCATCATATGAGCAGTATGAACTAGGACACTGGCTACTTAAACATGTGGCACTCAGACAGAAACCTTTCTACAGTGTTCAGGTAACTGAGGCAACTAAGGCAACAGTGAGGACAAAGAAACCTACACAAATAACCAACACAAATAATGACAAGATTCAGTTATTTACAGGAACTTTCCAGATTCACAAGAATTAGAAATATGCCTATGAAAACTATATTTTTCTTATTGATTCTGCAATCATTAATCACGGTGCATAATATGAAAACAATCATTTAGATGCAGCTGGAAAAATAACTTATCCACAGCTGAACTGGAACCAGCTCCTTAGAAATCAGTAAATGAGCAAATTTTTAATCATTACTAAGTGCAAAATTATGCAGAAGTGCTCAGGGTTCCCAGACTGCATTCTCTCCAGCTGTCTTTAGCAAACAGGCTGGGAAAAGGAGGAATATATTTTCACTGCAGCTATTGCTGTCTGTGCATCTCTGTCTTACCCAGTACGCCAAGACCCTTTACTTCATCCAGAATACAGAAGGATACTCCAATCCATCTTTTCAACCACACAGGTGTAGAAGCAGACTGTGTGCCCATGGGGAGATGTTCTTCCCTATTGTGATGGGTTTGCATGGAAAGGTTTTTGGGGGAGAAGGTTTCTTTGTGAAAAGCTTCCCCTATGTCCAATAGAGCCAATGCCAGCTGGCTCCAGGAGGGATGCCCTGCTGGCCAAGGCCAAGCCCATCAGCAAGGATGGTAGTGCCTCTGGGATAATGCATTTAAGAAAGATGGGATAAAAAGGTGTAGCAGAACAGCAGCAGAGAGAGGAGTGAGAATATGAGAGAGAAGCAGCCCTGCAGAGCCAAGGTCAGTGCAGAAGGAGGGGCAGCAGGGGCAGCAGGTGCCCCAGGTGCCAGAGCAGAGACTCCCCTCCATCCTGTGGTGAGACAGCTGATCCCTGCAGCCCAGGGAGATCCATGGTGGAGCTGAGATCCACCTGCAGCCCACACTGGAGCAGGGGGATGCCTGAAGGAGCCTGTGATCCCGTGGGAAGCCCACACAGGACCTGTGACCCCGTGGAGAGAGGAGCCGAGGCTGGAGCAGGTTTGCTGGCAGGATTTGTGACCTCACGGGGTCCCACACTAGAGCAGCTCATGAGGAACTGCAGCCCGTGGCAAGGACCCACGCTGGAGAAGTTTGTGAAGGACTGTCTCCCGTGGGAGGGACCCTATGCTGGAGCAGGGAAAGAGTGTGAGGAGTCTTCCCCCTGTTCAAACAAGCAAACAGGTTTGACAAAAGCTGCCCCAGAGACACTCTGTCCCCACCACAGAGCAGAGATGTGATCAGGCCAGCCTGTTATTACAGCAGGCAGCTCTTGCCCCGTGGCTGGTTGATCTTACAACACAAGCATCTAAGGGCTCCTTCCTGTGAATAAGACAGCAAGATTATATTTCATGATCAACCCAAATATAGTATGAGAGAAATGTTGCTTTTATTCATAAAACACAGCCATGAATCAATAGTATAATAACACCACTCCTGAAAAGGAAGAAAAGTTTCCTTTAAAATAACAAACCAAACTGAAGTATGATTCTGTGATTCTAAATTTTCCTTGAAATGTAATTTAATTGTACCATGCCAAAGTATGTATTAGATATTAAGTTAACAAAATACACTAAAATATTAACTTGAACTCTATAGGAGCGCAGCAACCTATCCATAAGACAGGACCATGACTAGCAGCACATTTGTTTTGGATCCTTCTCAAACACTGGTTGTTTGCTAAAGCACAACAAATTGATATGTTGCTCCCTGTGCAGTATAGTTCGGATTTCACTTTGTGAATAACAAATCAGACCATGTTTAATGTTGGAGGAGCACCATTAAAACACCTTGCAAATGTCCGTGTCACAGTTGTTTCGCTGCAGATTCTGCCCCAATGAACACACAGCTGGTTCTCATCATACGGGGCAGAGTTCAGATAAAAGGAAGATGAGACATGTTGGTTAATCAGTGAGAAGACAAAAAGAAAAAAAATTATGCTTCTGTCTCTAACTGTGTTTTCTGCATCACTGAACTCTGAGACACAATGTCATTTATTTCAACCATATAAACCATGACCACATATTTGCGGATGCAATTACTTCAACTGTATACTCACTAGCTTGGAAACAAGCCCCATTTGTCTCATTCCTCAAGGAAAATAGGAGCCATAATGCAGAAGTGGAGAATAGAGATGTCACATCCATTCAATTCACCCTCGCAGCTTCCTTGTCTCCTATACCAATCCCTGTTCCCGAGTTCCTGGGGACAAGTTGCTTACACCTTACACAAACTGATCTGTAGTAGGATTAGCTTTGTGGGATAAAGACACCGGGGAACAGGGAAAGAGGAAAAGGTGCCAAAGTGGACAAGCATCCAAATTCAAATACAAATCCAAAATACAAATTAGAGCTTCCTAAGGAGCATCTGTCATTGAGGAGCAACAGCTCTAGTCTCTAATGCTCTTTGCAAATACTATTCCTATGCTAAATAGCCTGTTGCAGGACATTTTCCTTATTCAAATTTACCCATAATAGAAAGCAGCAGTTTACTACTTAAGAGTAGAATCGTTCCAAACAGCTTTCTGTGCATCCTTCCAGTCATTAGCAACAACACCATAAGCCTTTCTTTGGACAAATAGCAAATTTATGCAGCACTGAAGTCCCTGAAAATACCAGAGTATGTTCTCAAGGAAGAGTAGAAGAATTAGTAAATGCTCATGCACGATTTCCAAACCTCACTGAACTATGGGAAGGCAAAGTCCAGTGTCAAGATCTAGATTCATTTTGTCCTTGAAGATTATTAAGTTAGTGAGCAAAATGAAAGAGTGATAAAGGGGAAAGAGCAACCCAAAACATAAGAAAAGAATCATTTTCTTGAGAAGAATATTGGGGGAACGAATCATTGTGTAAATGCAGCATGAAAGATACCAAGGCAGAATAGCTGGATGTACCTGCAATGGTGACATCCATCCTAGTCCCAGGACAGGGACAGAAATTTATTTTAGTGTCTTTGCTGCACAGATACATTCTTAAGACACTAACACTTCAAGGGCTGAAAAATTAATAAAAGCACACACACAAGGCATTAGCATTGTATCTGTATGTTGAAATGCATTTTCACATGGTCATGCTGATAAAAGCAGATAATCCAATTAATGATATAAATAATTACAGATGCACTGCATGGAAGAGCATGTTATTCTAACAAAAATTGCTGTAATTACCGGAGGTGCCCTGCAAAGTATTATCCATTCCTACTGGCTGAATCTTAAAACTTTGACTCAGCTGTTAATAGACCATCCTAACAAGGAATGTTAGCTATGCCCCTAATAAATAACCTTGGAAATAAACGACCAGTTTATCAATGAAGGGCACTGTCCAGCTTTGCGTAAAGTCAGCTCTCTACACCCTGGACATAAATCCAGTGCCCAACAGATAAAGAGAAGGCAGCCACATTAATTGCTGGAAAAATAGCTGTAACATCAGTGACAAAACAAGGAAAAGGGAAATCACTAATGCCCTAGTGGGTGTGGATCCCAGAATGATCTAAGCAATGCCAAAAAGTAAACAGGTAAAATAAATGTGAAATGCTAAGAGGTCACATAACTAACCACATTAAAAATTTTCCTGTTCCTCCTGAGCTAGATACTTGAAAGTAAGTACGGGAAACCTGTTTTATTAGAGGCAGCTAAATACAAAGTCTAATTCCAACTTTGATATTTCCACCACAAAGTCAGTCATTTTTACTGAATTTCAGCTTTAAAGCCATACTGGATAACAATAAACAGCAATATTTGAATTATTTCTGTCAAATTGGCCTAGAAAAATGGGACCTACTTGACATCTCCTATCTATTTAGCTACAAAAACTGATATATTTTTATACTGTAGATAAGCAAAAAAAGCTAAATGCTGCTGTCTAGAGACATTTCTTTAGAAGTCCAATGATAACAGAACATTACTGACAGAACACAGATATAAGAAAGAAGATTCTTATTACTACATGGCAATTTTTTTCTCTCTTCCCTCTCCCTCTCAGCCCTGATATCTTTGGACTATCCAATTTATTCAGCCTTTCCTCAGAGCCATGGTTTTTAGGCCTTGATCCTTCTGGCTACCATCATTGAGGACTAGTTGGTCCAGATCCTTCCAAAGTGCAGTGTGCCAAATGGATCAAATCATTCCAGAAGAGGAGGGGGAAGCCTGGGGCATTTCTATCCCTCACTGCTGGAATTCAGAGTGGACAGCTCAGATGGTGTTTGTTATTTGTACAGTAGTCACCACTGTGGACTGAAGTGCAGTTCATGACCTGCTGAGGTTCTCCAGACTCTTCCTGCAGAACTCCCTCTGGCCACTCTGCTCTGCTGCTGCAGGGATCGCTCCCACCTCTGCTGCCCTTGTTCTTACCAAGTTGTCTTCACATTTTTTCAGTTCATTTCCCTAATTTGTAAACATTGCTTTGAATGCTAATCCTATCCTCCAAAATGCCTCCAGCCCTTCAGTCCTGGTGTTAATCTGCAAATTTAATCATCACGTTCTCTGATACCTCACTGAACTATTAATGAAGTTATTAAACATTTGCAGCTTGTGTAGCCCTGTCTGACACAGGGATGTAGCTCCACATATGGCAAATTTAGGCCTTCTGATAACAGGGTTTTAAACTACCTCTTCTGATCTCCCAAGCTGAAGCACATTCCACAGGAAATAGTGCAGGATTCCTAATTCAGAACACTGTTATCCCATGTATGCATCCTTATTTTTCTGATGAAGAGATAGGTCATAGTGTGTTCTTTTCAGTCTCACAGTCTTCATTCCTATAGTGGAACCACCAATGCAGTTCCATGAATTTGTGAACAAATAGGCAGGGAATAGATGATGAAAGATTCATAATAACTGATAAGAACACAAAAGTTTCTCTTCCCTCCTGTCTGGGAAGTTCTGTGTTGAACTGATATGTGAGTTCCTTATATTTTAATTGTTGTTTGCATGTTGCACATACCTTGAGACTACAGTAAACATATTTTATTGAATAGAAAATAAAATATCCAGGAATCACAAAGTTTTATATATCACACTAGTGAAAGAAGATAAAAGCACAGGACCTACTATGCAGCAAAAGGATGAACTGCACTGCTGGTTATTTCTAATTAGAGGATCTGTAATAGCCAAAAAGCAAGATGCTGAGCATGTACAGTACACCCTCCAACTCTGTGCCTCTCTGTCCATTAATCCCTGCATTTGTAACAAGGCTGTACAAGTTCTTTCTGTGTTGCAAAAGACCTTTCCTTTTCTTTGCCCAGTTGCCCCTTCATTATTTACTAGGCATAAACGAAGCTATAAATGCCCTAATATGTGCATCTGCACTCGCTGAACAAAGGGCCTTACAAGTTTTAGTTGCAAATTTTGGAGTTGCTCCATATCAATCCCTAGGTCCATGTCCACTCCCACTAGTCTCTTCAGAGATGTTTCATGTGCAGGTCTCTGTAAGGCTGGCATTGACAAGCACTGCCAGTGGTGGGCAGATGACACACGCTTCTCTTAAGGGAAGAATGGCCACAGTCTCAATTAATACATTTATTTTTCTCTTTCCAATATGCCACCTCTCAAGGAGTAGCCACAACAAACCCTATTTCATGAGACTTCTGCATTGGTATGCCTCTGGTGCAGCAGCATTTGGAGCATGTCCACAACGTGCTGCATGCAAATGGCTCTCCCATGAGATTTTCAAAGCAACCCTTATGCCAGCGGCACATGAAGACAAGTTCCAGTAGTTGTGTGACAGGTGAAAACCACTTTTGCTCTGTGGTGATAAAAAGCATGAATAAATGCATATTATGGCAGGAAGTAAGACCCTGTCTTTGGGTCTGTGTCAGCAGTGAAAAGGTTTCAGTGTAAGAACTGTGGTGTTTTGGCTGCATCTGCACCAGCAGAAGCTGGTCCTTTATTTGCAAGTATGAATTACCTGCTGTTGCAGCTCAGTGCTACTATTAAGAATCACTTTGGCCAGTGTGATGAGGGGAGAAAGGCTATGAATGGAAAACTGTCTGGACTCCAAGCAGGTGTGAAGTCTGAAAGATGCAGATGACAGTTTGATCAGGCATCTTTCTTCAGGCTGGGTCCTTTGGTGTAATGGAACAGACTTGCTTCATGAAGAACTTCTAATGCTGCTAAATGGTTATTTACAGACACATAAATAGCTGGAGCTCTTGAAAATAATGAACACAAACATGAGAGTTCTTTTTATAGCCCCCCTGCCTCTATTCCTCATGCATGGGCTACAAGAAAGACTTTGTAACCTCTGTATCTTATCCCTGGAAAAGCAGAGAAGAAAAAGAAATCAGTCAATGACACCAAACAGGCTACAGCAAACACTGACTTCCAAAATGTGTCTGATGTTTTGGGATGCTTCTCTTTTTGAACATTCAGCTTGAAAGACAAGAGGGGGACTTTGCCTTCCCAAAGTGCTGAGCATGCACTGTCTGTAAATCACATCCTCTTTAAGATCCTGCGTGTCAGACAGAAGACAGCTGTATTTGAAAATCTGAGATCAAAGTTTTACTGACCCGCTTTAAAATATCACTTGGTGATAAGTTAGTGCTGCAATAGAAAAGCAAAACCTGTAACTAAACTTCCCTAGAACTTCCAACTACGAGAATGTACAGATTCAAACAGAAATCTAGGAACAAGGATGGCTAACTATCTTTTTCAAAGTCTCCCTCAGATATAAATATAATTAAATCTTGACTTGGTAGTTCACCTGGGTGCTATTTTTGCAAATGCCTCAGACCAATACACAAACCATGCAAAACCAGGTATTTTGTAGGTAGAAATTTTGAGATACATGAATTAGATGAAGAAATATTTTTGGTGAATAAGACCATTTAAGAAAAACAAATAGA
The DNA here is from genome assembly GCA_035047865.1 of Dendrocincla tyrannina. Taxonomy (NCBI): domain Eukaryota; kingdom Metazoa; phylum Chordata; class Aves; order Passeriformes; family Dendrocolaptidae; genus Dendrocincla; species Dendrocincla tyrannina. The sequence continues at coordinate 5,056,626 of JAWWMP010000005.1, read as the reverse complement.
GAAATTACATGATAACTTTTGTTGTTAATTGGATTTGTTTCAATTTTTCTATGTCTATAAGGGGGGAAATAAAATTCCTCTACTTGTAAAGCAGGGTGAGAACTCTGGAGAAAGGAGCTATACTACTGGGAAAAAACCCCAAACACTGAAGATATCCAGGCATTTTTGAGAATATAATTTAAAGAAAGGACTAATGCTTATTTGCTCATCCTCTTCCCTATCTGCTCTCTTCCTACACATACTTGTAGGAAGCCAACACTGGAGAATAAGAGCACCAACCAGGCAAGACCCCAGGAACTGTGCTCTTAAAGCAATGAACAGAGACACCAGAGCTACTTCTCAAACATGGAATTGGAATCACACATGTGACTAAAGACAGAACTTACAGTGGGAGCAGATCTAATGCAAACATGTCAGAGTTCTGAAGCTGCAGGCGAGTAGGAAAACAGTTGTGACCCAGCATGGGCACAGACACGTTTCTTTGTTGTCTCCACGGGCTGGGTGTGATCCATCCCCACGCTCCTGAGCCATTCCACTCTGCCAGAAGGCAGCTTTCCAGTTTTGCTAGGAGTGATGGCATATTTTGTGGCATTAGACTTCAGTGACATGGGAAACTCAATTTGTAAGCATTTCTTGTAACTCTGTGTTTAAGGGACATCCTCGGGGCAGTTTTCATGTTTGTACATTGCAGTGATTTTTGCTTTGTTCTACTGAACTGTTTCCACTTATGGTTTTACGCATCACAAAGTTCATTCTTGTTTTGACATTCTCAAAAATAGAGGTGAGATGCAGGATATGGTATTAAAGTACACAACATTAGTAAATGACCTCATAATTTAAATGCATTAAAGAAAAACCAAAATATGCTTCTGTACCTGTACCATTGTCAGTTTTGACTTAGTGACAAGGATACAAACATAAAAGTTCACTGAACAGTTTCATCAAGTTATCCATCAATGGCAGAAGTCTAGGTCTCCATTCCTGATTGTCCATGTTGTATCTCAAGTCAAGCATCTCTTTATGCCCACATCAAAAATACAAGTTATTTTCTATAAATATTGCAAAAAGAAAGTTAACAAGGTTAACAGGAGTGTCATATGAATGAGTCATTCTCATGCCCAGAAAGAGACAAAAGATGAATGTGACCAATGAGTTGAGTCAGTAAATTAAAAATTAGAATGAAAGTAAGTGAAAAACTCATTTACACCCACTGAAAAGGCTGATACTGTCCCCAGGGGATATGGAAATACACACAGGTCTTTGCAGAGAAGGGAAGTTTACTCTAAGTGAATAACAGGTGCTGACTCACTGGAGATGGTGAACCTGAACCCAGTTTCACTGGTTTTCAGATTTCCATCCAAGCAACTTTGGAAAGAAGAGTGACTTTGCTTTCTACATAAACATTTCTGTCACCTGTGTCACTGTTCAGTCTGCACCTTCACTCTTGCACTGTGGGGGAGAGGAGGGAAAGAGTACAAAATAATTGAGTGTTTTTGCACTTGATCAGCAGTTTCTCCTTCCTAACTCCAGAGTCTCAGATGTTCATGTGCCTCCAAAATTCTGTGGAACCCTTCTGCCCACGGAGAAGGGTGGAACAACAGGATCAGGCATTTAGCCATCAACTTAATAATGTGAGAGATGACACTGTTACAGTACTACATGCTGAGAATACTGCCTAAGGCAGATGTATGCCAAGAGGAAAATGAGGAAGATGGATTTCTTGCTGCCTGCAAAGGAAATGAAGCAAAGGATATGTATGGTAGTCAGCAAGACCTGCATCTTATCAATAAAACATTAACCATGACAGCTGCAGGTGAAAATGCCATTCCACTGAAGTGTTGTTAGTTTTCTCCAAGCTTTCTCTTCTTAAATATGCTTACTGATTATATAAATATTATCATTATTAAAGCAAAAAGCCCACAGAAATACATATCAGATCCCCTGACAGAGGTAGCACAAAGTATCTGCAGCGTTTCCTAATTTTCAGTAGGATTTGTGCTTTTAAGTACTTGTCTCTTAGAGGAATTATTTTCATCCACTCAAAATAATTTACCTATTGAAAGGCTCCTGATTTTATTTATAACTGCATACTCCAACTAGAAAGAGGAAGTATATTGTCATAAAATATTGGGAAATTAAGTATCACAGTTACTCAGCATCAGAACTCAGCCCCATTGGTTTGTAGAACTCTTACAGTGAAAAAAGAGTGTTTAATTGTTGCTTATTAAATTCTCAGGTTTAAGACTGACATTGGGAACTGTCTGTTTGACCTGACATCATCTCCATTTTATCCCCACCACAGTGAGTGACAGACTATGATCCTGACTAACCCTGACTCCCACTGCACACATGGCACCTGAGTCTCCTCCTTGTTTCATCGGTGTAAGTGGAGCAACTCCACTGAAACCAGTGAAATTATGTGATTGCAAAAGCTGTGGAGTATTAGATGTGGTTTGAGAGCACGGCAAAAAACCAAAAAGCACGTTTTCCATGACCTGATACACCTGCCTGACCTCATGTCCTGCTGTATATTAATGTGTAGCTCTGCCTTGCAATCAAGTTTGTTATACATAAGTAATCTCTAAGTCCTTTTTAAATGATCTGTAAATGAACTTTCAAAGGTATAATTCTGTTTCATGACAGAAGGTCTCACTACTGGCATGAACCAGACTTCAAATAAGACTTTATGAGAGACTCTGAAGACTTAACAAGCTGCAGTGTTATCTCAGTCTCCAAAACACATTGGCACAAGATGATCTGTGAAACAGGGCCATATCTTTGTGGTGAAGCTGTAAGTGTAGCTACTTCAAATATTTATAGTGCAGCTTACCTGGAAGTGTGTAAGGCCTGGGGTACAGCTCTGACCTGCCGCTGGACACTGGGGGTTGTGTACAAGTGGGCTCCTCAGCAATGACCGTGGCTGTCTAGTGTTCCTCATTCCAGAGTCACCGAGGGTGCTGAGCATCCACAGGAGCTCAGGAGGGGAACACAAACACTACTAAACCAACAGCTGTAGTTATCCTGACAGTCCCAGATGCAGCCCATGGATCTGCTGAAGACAATCCTCTTTTGTTTTCAACTGTGTTCAGTATTCCATCCTGGGAGAAGGGGGGATGGATGCATTTTCTTGCTCCACTGGTTCCACTCTCCTCTTACTGTGTGTTATTGTTGTCACCTATTTGTGTTTCCTCGGACTCCCTCCAGGCTCTCTGGGGCCCGAGTGGACTGTTTGGTGATCACATACTGTGCCATATGTGGTGCCACAGGCTGGCACTGCACACTGAGCAGTGTGTATTGTGTATTCTGATACCTCCAGTGTGCCCCTGTTTGAGCATTTATCTGTGAAATTACAGCAAAAGAAAAGCCTCTCATTTTGGCTCAGAAATCTAGGTGTATAAGTATAATCCATAAAACCAATTAATCAATGCCTGACCACTGTCGATCCACAATTTTGACATGACAAATATTTTTGAACCGTGTGGAGAAGAGTGAAATTAGTGTTCTTTTATGTGTCTTTGACTGTCCTTCCAAATCATCTTTATCAGATTTCTGAATAGCTGTCCTTACACAGATAGGGGCTCAATTTCACAGATGCATCTTGTACCATTGTTATTTTAGAGGCTGAGAGAATACTCTACCACTAATGTACTGCCTTCTGGATTTCTGTTCCCAACTAATTTTGAATTTTAGACATGCTTTCCCATTATTTCTTACTACTCATTGTATTCTCTTTTTCCACAATTAAAACAGAGCTATTTGATGTGTTAAACATAGACTGGTTTAAGATGAACAGAAAGCTAATCAAATATTTACATGATGGTGATTTGAAGATGTGCAGTACAAACACACTGCATGCTTCTCACTGGTTCAATTAAAAACTTCTGTTACAGAGGTAGTTCATTACAGAGATTTACTAGATGAGGATTGATAAAGCAAAAGAAATAAATAACTGGTATCTCCCTCTGTGGGCTCTGTATTGGCTGTATGAAGAGCTGCTCACAGGGTTACAGCTGACCACCCAAAGGGAAGGTGCATTTCAGCTCCTGTGCAAAGGGAATTGAGGAGGAATTGATGTTGGTTTTTCTGCATCTCTGATGATGGGAATTCTCTCTTCTTCTTTAATGTTGGGGGAAGATGAAAATGTCCAATTGTTTAATGGTTTTCACACAGCTGCCATACCAAGCAAGTTGTAAAGATAAACCACTCATGAGTGGTAGCTGGAAAAAGATACAGTGAATTCTCTCTCTGTTTAGGGGTTTTTGTTTGTTTAGGATAGTCAATTTATTTGAGAATTTATTCCTCAAGAAGAAAGGTATTGCACAGATAAGCATTTTTATATCCTATCTGCCATATCTCAACAAGATCTAAAGATTTAAAAGCTTCACATGCATGATTACAGTCTCGCTTATGCCTAGGCAATTATTTTCCAGATTTAAATGTCTCTGTTGATAATGTGTTTTTACATTCCTTAAAGAGCTTTAGCCAGCCCGAAGAACCAACTAACATCAGATTTCCCTTTTTAAAATGGAAGAGAACTATAATTTTAAAACGCAGTATTTACTTGGTTCCCATTTAACCGGAATTTGATGTATTTAGAAGCCTCCTAATTTATATTCAGGATCACCATTTCAATACCAATGATCAAAATTTCATACATATTTGTGCTCAGCAGCCACTGTGTGCATACTGATGAGCCCTTCCCAAGGCACTCCTGTGCCACTCACGTTTGCAAACGATGTGCTGGCATGGTGGTCCTTCAGGTGAAGAACTGCACACAGACACACTGTCCCCAGACCATTCCAGTGATACTGTCACTCCAAGCCTAAGATAAAGCAGTGAAAAGGGGATGCCAAATGCAGGGGGGGGGGCACAGGCTCTGTGGAAACTCCTGTGCTTGCAAGCCTCTCTGAGGAAAAGCAGCCCCTTCTCTTTTGCTGCCAGGTGAGGTCCTGGCAGTTTTTGCAGCAGGTTGTTACACACCTGATTGAGAAGTCTCTATTTTGTTAAACAGGCTCTCTCCTGAGAAGGGAAAAACCAAGGCTTCTCCCTGAAGGGAAATAAGTTCATGTTACCACTTGCCTCTGAGCTGTACCACATACCTTTAAGATAAGTACTGAGTACCCCCCTGCCTTGAGATGAGACGAGGTCAGCCCATTCCCACAAAGCTGGTGGCTACAGATTTCATTCCAAGTGACACGTGAAGCTCCCGCTGAGATCAGGGCCTGCCATGGGAAGGGAAGTGTGTGGGCACCGTGACTGCTCCACCTCTGAGAACTCCTCAGGTGGGGCAGAGGGGAGGAAGAGTGAGCACCTCCAGGAGGAATGACTCCAGCCAGGCAGAGAAGGGTTTCTCAGAGCAGCCTGCCATGGCTTTTTGATGCTCACACCAGAAACCAGCAGAGAAGGGCACTGAATTCAAAGCTGTATGGACTGGAGGCCACTTGTGCCTTTGCCACATGAACTGTTTGTGAAATCTTTCTTCCCCAGACCCCACATGAGCAAAGGATCTCTTTCTTTCACAGGATACTGCTTGTTAGAATTCACATCAGAATGCTTAATGGCTATCTAAAATGGAGAATAATGGCACAAGTTTTTTGACTGTTTCAGGCTCTGCTGTGCAGAACACAGCCAAATCTACTCTCTAATAATGTGATTTCAGCTGCACTGTAGCATATCCAGCCTTGCATATCTGTGGTCCTGCTCTTCATGGACTGATTAGCAGCTTGTCATTGTATCACAATGTGTTTTCAATTCTGCCTCTTTTGCTAGTGTCTATATTCTACACAAAATAAAGGACATTAAGCTGTTTAGGTGGCAAAAAAAAAAAAGGCCAGGATTCTTCCCTGTAATTTCTAGAAAACAGTATTTGCTCAGCCACACTGATTTCTAATACAGAGCCAGGCTGAGTGCCACAGTGACAGCACCCTTCAGGAGCTGCTGTACAACACTGCAGGTTTTTGGGTTGTATTTGTTGCTTTGTTTTGCAGAGGACTGCACCAGGGCTTGGCTGGCACACTTGCTGCTAAAAGCTACTTATTACTTTCACAAGACACCTAAAAATTGACTAGTAACATTGCCTGTGAACTGCATGCCCTCTTTAATGAAAGTATTTCCCCATTTGAAAAAAAAAGGCATAACATTTGCCTTTAACAGCTCATTCAGAAGAGCTTTCCTACAGAAACTGTCCTGTTTTCACTCAAGAGCTTCAACCAATTACAAAGCCTCTTCACACAAGTTCATGAGCCCTTTCTTGGCAAAGTTTCTAGATCTGTGGATTTGTTGACTGTGGATCTTCTACAGGAAAATAGAATGATCTGTATGTGGGATAAGGTAGAGGATATGGGGATCCACAGTGCTTATCAAAAAAACACTTATTTTAGCAATTCTTCCCGAGTTTATTTCAGTTCTGTGTAACCACCAGTATGTACCAGTACTGTTTATACACTGAGACACTGGTAAAAAGAAGCTCTATTGATCCTAACCCAAGATATGGAGTTTTAAAAGACCACTAAACACAAGGGGAAGGTACAAATTAATAAGCTCTGGATTGCAGCCTTAGCAAGAGTCGTGCTTGCATTTCCTTATATACCTCACTATCACCCCACAGCTTTATTTCCACTAACTCTGTCTCCTTCTTGCATTTTGTACAGTCCCTTCTCTTTTTCACATTGCACAGCTGCTCAGAATTCTGCAGGAGCCTTAAATTGTGTCTCAGAGGAAATAAAAATACTCCTGTTAGATTCAGCAGACGAGCCCTGCCAAGCAGGGGAGGGTTTGTAAGTACAAATCAACTCAAATTCAGGTTTTTCCCCCATAGCTGCTGTACCTGTAGGGGTAGGGATGATCATACACCTGCCCATCTGCTTCAGCCCTTCTGACAGGCTTGGATGGAAAAAGTCAGCCGCCAGAATACCTGATCATTCAGTCCTGGGTTTAGAGGTGCCATTCTGAATCCAAATCCAATTATTCTGCATCGGTATGTTAGCCAGGCAAACTATTTTATTGCCTTTTCTTCACCTTTCTCCTCTCATAGGAAGTTCTGCTCTTGTCTCTCGGGGCTTTTGCTTCAGTGGGAGATGCCAATTTAATAGAGAGATTCTGTGATGGGATATGACTCCAGCTGTCAAATACAAGGATCAAAGCCTGGACACCTGTTTTCATCTTCTGGCTCTATCAAATGAGCACTCAATCTCTTCCCATGGCACTTAGCCAATAAGATCACTGGTGGGTCATTCCAGAGTCAGCATCCGAGTGTGCAGTTGTGCATTAGCACAGCTCAGCAGGTCTCTCCTTTGCAATATTAGAATTTGGGGGAAATGCAGCTTGGAGAGGACATCCGTGCAAAGCTATCAATGTGCAAATGCATCAATGCAAACACTAATGTAGTTTGGAGTGCCGGAAAATAGCAATTACTAGCATGTGCTGTGAATAAGATATTCCACGGGCTGAAATATGCAGAGATGTGGGTGCACGTTTTCCCTCTCTGATTTCCCTGGCTGCTTTTCCAGTGGTGGTGCCTCAGTTTTTTAGCATTGCATAGGGAAAACTATCTACTCACAGTTGGATTCCTCACTGTTAGTTCCATTGCTATGTTAGTTTTGTATGTCATGGTTTTGCTGCAGAATCCTTGCATTTCCTTTCATTGATACCTTGAAGATCTGCAAAATCAAGGTTCACATGCTCTTCCCTGAGCACCAGAGCTCCTGTTCTCTCCCTTGCATTCTCTCTAAGCATGCTACCATATGACAAGCTGAAGAAGAAACCACACAAAACAGATTTTCCCTTGCAATACAAAGCAGGCTCAATTTGTAAAAAAACCAAACTTATCAGAGAGAGGAACCTTCTCATGCCAAGAGATCTCTGGATGCTTCAGGAAAGATGAACCATTCTTTAATGAGGAGTTGCAGTGCTGAGCGCACAGTTGAAAAAGATCAAATATGCTACACCTTATAGGGCATAATAAGGAAGCAAAATCCCATACATCTCCAGGTGAGGTATCTCCTTGTGCCTTAAACTTAAAGACTATATAGGAAATATTTTTAATTTTACCTAGTAGCAGCTTCCAGCATTTAAATCCCACTGCAAATCTTGCCCATTCTACAGCTGATTCATAAAACTCAAATATGGGCTGAGTACATGGGGACAGAGATTAATGCTTGCCCAGAGTGACACTTCCCTCAAGAGTGGATCGGTCAGGGAACTGGAATCCATCAGGATTTTCTGTCCAGCACTGTGCATTTTCTAGTTGTCTTTTCTTTTGCTGGAAAGCACTGACTTACTTACCTCTACCTGGAGGCTTAGTGTGCCCCTCTCACACAAGCCTGTCTGTATTGCCAGGCACATTTTCCACTCAAAAAGACAAAGCCTGTGGGGATGAGTGGGTTGTTAGAGCAGAACTGTGCTGCAGGGTCTCCTGTGTTCTTCCAAGTGTTCTGTGGTGGGTGTTTGTTTTTACTTCTTTCAGAATCCATAATGACTCCATCCTTTCTGCTTTTCCCCAGTGTTACCCACTGCACATGAAAGCAAAGTCAACAAGATCTGTGGAACTAATATCATACTGACTTCCCAGGGATAAGTAATCAGAATTCGAGCCATCAGGAATCAGCCTAAAAAATAAGGTGCTCCAAAATATCTGGCAACAAAAAGCCTTCATAGACATAAACAAATGGCTTTTTTTTCCTTTTGTTTTGCACACATTCTTTTTGATCCTTAGTGGACCAAGATATAAACCCAGTTATCTTTGGGAGTAAACCTGGACAGATAAATGGTCTGATGTCAATTAAGTCCTAATATTAAGATGCTGCTAGGATGACTCTTCTCTCACTGAAGTGAAATGCCTTCCCTGCCTACACCAGGAGAGAACCATTGTGAAAGCTTTTTACTGATCTTCCTGGAAAATGCTATTTATTAAAATAGTAGTTCACTGTTTGAAGTCTGGTGCAGAGGTTGGATTCTATCCTGATTCTGAACTATATGGATATTTTTGCCTTAGGATTTCCTCTGTATTTTCTCTTTGCCAGGATGGAAAGGATTTAATTTAAACTCAGGCAGTGAAGATTTTAATGCAGAATTTAGACCTGGTGAAAAAAAGCTGCCTGGAGTAGACCCATGTGGCTGTGATGAGAGAAGAGGGTTACAAAGTCTTGCCTTCTATTAGTGGATGAGTTTATGCTTCCCAGCCACTTCCAGTTTTTACTGATAGGACTTCACCCTTTCCAGACCTCCTAGCTGAGTTAAGTGGGCCAAACCTATCTCTGGTGGAGGCTCTCAGAGTCTGTGGTATTAGCACTCTATGACTGACGTGCTGCAAAATCAGATTAGGCACCAATTTCTCCAATGGCCAATCTCAGTAACCCTCGTGCTGCCACCCAGGCTTACAATTCCCTGCTCTCTTCTCTGTAGGACTCCATTTTAGAGAGGTCCCACTAATCAGACAGTTTGGCTTTTTACTGGAATGAGCAGAACATAAGCTATTTTTCTCTTCCAAACTGATTTAAATTGTACAGTAGGTTCATTATCTATAGCATAGCTGCACACAAAATGCTTAATTGGTCTTTGGGACGTAGGAAGCAAAACACTGCCCGGTTAGAATACAGCTTGGAAGACATTTTCCTGATTAGGAATATAACTGAATCATGGTTCATTACCAGATCTCTATCCAGAGAGGGAATCTGGAGAGGTGGTTTCTAAATTATGGGGTTTATATTAATGATGTCTAGCCAAACAGACAGCCTGGCTGTGTCTCTGTACATGTTATCAGGATCTCTGACAGAACAAAGCTACTGACTAGGTAGCTCTTAGTAATTACTCTGCAGAGCAAGAGCTGAGGTCTTTTGCTTTTTTCTCCCTACAATTTTCCACTGAAAATGGGATCATTTTACTTAATCTTTTGTACTGCAAAGCTGGATGGAGTTTTTGATCCGCTTTTTGATGACACTTTCTCGAAAATGAACAGCTATATTGCATTCTTTTCTTTTATTGTTCCAAACTATTTTGAATCTTTACAGATGAATTTATTTCTCTTTCATTATGTCTCTCCTGTAGATTTGTAGTTGTCACAGCTTCTGTCCTCTTCGCCACAAGAACTGGGCCTGTCCTTACCTCTCTCCAAGAAATGGAGTGGAGGGGATACACTACCCAATTATGTTTCCACGGGATTCAATCAGCCGAGCTATGCTGATTTACACTCGCTGAGGTCTTGGATGACTATCTCTGAAATAAGCTGTCTCCTTGGTCAGAGAGATTTTCAGGCATATTATTTTACATGGGCGGTTTCTCCGGTAAATGAGCCAAGCCTGCCTATCTTTGAAGTTTCAGTCTGAAGTGGATCATTTCCTGAATCATTCACTGTATTATCAATGCTATTTCCATTAAAAAAAACCCTTCTGTGACTATAACTCTTATCAGACCATTAACATTTGCCTTGAAATTCCAGCTAAAGCTTAGGCCAGCATGCAATTTATGAGAGGAGCTGGAATTCTGTTGCTAGATTTGTTTCCTTATTCCTTTGCTCTTCCCTAATTCCTTTGAAACCTTCCCAGGGAGAGATTGCAGTCCCGAAGGATGATAAATGAGGGCTCCAGGATTCCCAGGCAGAGGCTGCAGAAAGGCAAAGCATGAAGAGAGAGAGAGAGAGAGTTCTGTTATGCAGTTTTGTGCTTCAGCTCTTCCCCTCTCTTGCCTTCTGGCCAGAGAGCATTCAGGGTCTGTGGGTCCTGCTGAGAGGGTGTAGAATAAAGGATATGCTATGTAGTGTCATTTTTCCTTCTATCAGTAGCACAAGGGTCCCTCCCCTTAGCCTTTCCCTCCTGTTGCTGTTAGATTTTGGCTCAGTACTAGATCTTTCACTCATGTTAACAAACATATGAGAGCAAGCTCCCTGAAACTTCAGTGTCTGTAAGCAAACTGTTCCTACCAAGAAAAACTAAATAAGCTGTAGTTGGTTTTAACACTTTTGCCTGGGACCGCATGTTTAAAATTCTGGACAGGTTTGGCCTTGGGGCAGGTGGTGCAATGAAAAGAAATGAACATTCAGTATCTCTCCAGGAGAATTTCTCCTAAAGCACTGCTTATAATGAGTGCTTGCTACTCTGCTGGTTTATGCCAAGTGGAAAGGGAAATGTCAGACTCCTGATTTATTCTGTATTTCCTTTTTACCTGTGGAACTTCTTGATATCATTCTTATTCAGCTTACTTCTGCACTTCGTGCAAGCAGAGTGAACTTGAAGGAATGAAATGTTTTAAATAGAGAGCATTTCACTATCTACTTTTCTCCCTTCGGGTGCTGTTCAGCAGGTGCTCACAGACTGAACTGGCTCTGATCATGGAGGTCACAGTCAAATTCACCTGTGCTGCCTTGGGAATTCAGGTTGTGTTCCACAGCACCTTCTTACCAGAATCATATAACTTCTCTGTTGAAACTTCATGATATATGTGTCTGTCCTTTCCTTGCTTTCAAAAAATCCCAAAGGATTTGAAAAGACAGAAATTTCACCATTAATGCATTTCAGATATCAGTCTAACTGACAAGCTATACTTCTTAGCTCTCATCTAACTTACAATGTTTACCTTAATAATTAAAAATAACAATCAACCTTGACAGCATTTCCAAGGGTTGACAACCACCTGTGAGACTGGATCACTGAAGGCAAGGCCAAGATCTATGGCTTCTGTAGCTGCTCCCCAGCCAGTGCTCTCTGACGAGGTTTCTATTGCTATTTTAACCTCTTTTTTAAAAAAAGAGAAATCCAATATACATGCTTTGTGTTATTCCCAACAGAGCAATCTCTCCTCCAAGGCATAATGGAAGAATGGGTTTTAATAGCAAAGCTGGACTGCAGCACAAAACATTGCTGAAAAAATCAGCCACAGTTCTGATTAAAGTTGCTGCTCTGAGTACCAAGGGTTACAGTTACATGGAATTGAATTTTCAAACAGCAGAAGGTGTTTTGCTTTTTCCACCCAATTAATTTCCTTTTTATTTTTTAAAGCATTCCCCTTTGAGATTTTTTTCCTTCTTTTTATGGATACTCAAGGATTTTGGAGGAAGTTAACTGTGATGGCACCAATGGAAATCCTGCATGCAGATCTCCGGGGGATTTCCAAAGGCTCACAAGCTCAGCCAAACATTTTCATAAATATTGCAAGGAGGTCGCAGCAGGTGAACTCTGCAGAACCTCAGAGAAAATTTCCACTGCAAAACTCCAGCAAGCACAGCTTCAGCTCAGCTCGTTACAGGCACTGACTCTGCAGTGGAAGTGGAGCTGGTCCCCTAAATGGCAGCCCTTTTGCAGCAGAGACCCGAGGGGGACACACACCTGCATTTTGCTGCTTGCCTGCAGCGTGGTGGGGCAGGGAGCTAAGGAAGGGGTTCTGTCCTCCACATCTCAGCACTGTTCCCGTGGGAGGAAATATTACCCCAACTTTCACTGTCGGCTGTGCACTCTAATGAACGACCTTTGCAAGAAACATTCATCATAAATCTGTGTCCCACCATTTTCACTGTCAATCTGCTCTTCTCACAATGCTGGGTTTCTTTCTTTCAAGGGTACAGGGAAGGTAAAAACTGCAGTGTGAGGTGCAGCCTTGGGAAAACCACCAGAAGGAATCTAAGTGAAGATGGAAACAGGTCCCCAAGGTGTGTGATTTATCATCTCAACAATTTGTGTTACTAGGACTCACAACATAGATTCCAGCATCTACTGCCTGGAATTTACCATCCCTCTATCTGAGCTGGGAGGACAAGCAGGAAATCTTCCCTACTGCAGCCAAAGTTCAAAGCCCAGCCTATTAGCTCACATCACTATTAATTTCATTTTACATTAATATATAATATTGCTAATGCTTCTCTGTGGATTTCTCACATGTTAGAAGAAGCAAATAGATGTTTAGTTAACTAACAGGATTCAGAGAGTCTAAAATAACCACTATAGAGTCACCCTGGCTTCACTGGGACTTTGTAAAGTTATCAAGGAGCCAAATACAAGACAAAACCAGTAGCATTTCCCTTCCCACATTGTGAACAAAAGTATATGAATTCAGACTTAATCCAGGTTTCCCACAGGAGTCAATCCTTATCTTGTTTTTCATCTCTAAAACATGGTCTCACAACCTCCTAACTCTTCCCAATTTCACTTTCATGAAAAGAAGCTGCATGGAAATTTCTAATCTAATTAGTTTGTATCTCTCTGACAATTATTTTACCAAAGCTCAAATTATCATAAAACAAATTGTCATTTCTGTCATCTCCTCATTAATAACTTTAAGACCAATGTTTTTGTGCTCTGACAGTTTATCTTTTACTGCTGTCACAATAAAAACATTTTTTGCAAAACAATTAGCAAACATGAATGGTAGAAGTCAAAGACAATTTGAATAATGAAAAGTACACTAAAGTAGAGGGTCAAATTTTTGAATAATTATTATAGCACTAAATATAGACCATAATTTGGGAGACCAAGGACCGAAATGATAAAGTGGGAAAACCACCTGTTCATATTATATGGGGGAAATACAGTGAATTTAAGAGGGTGGAAAGTAAAGCACATTATCATAAACAAGTTTCTATAAACTGGATTTCTATAGGCAGCTGAAGAAAAAGCACCGAAGCCATGAGTACATGTATGACTTTGGCTATCATTCAGACTTCTAAACACTTGGAAAGACACCAGAGAGATCTGGCAGAGAGGCACAGAATTAGTTTTATTTTTCTCTCTAACAAACCTGTCTCTACGTGTGATAAGATTTTAGGAATAAGAAGCATAAATCCCCAGTGATTATTTAAGGATGTCATTGAGCCCTGTAATTCCTGCCGTCTGTTAAGAGCCCCATGTTTAATTGATTGCGATGCTTCAGGGGTGGGACGATTTATCTTGGAGCTCCATCTACTGATGGGACGGCGTTATTGGGAGAACCAATAACACAGACAAACTGAGCCCCTGGTTCCAGCCAGGGCAATCCCGCTGCGAGGAGGGACAAATAAACCAGTGCCCGGGGCAGGGCTGTGGTGCATTATTGCGCTGCTCTGCTGCAGCCTGACAGGCACCCACCGCCGCAGGGCCAGGTGGTCACACCTGTACAGACACTGTCCAGCCTTTGGAGTGAGCACAGGCAACCAGATCAGAAAATCTGGGTCCCAGGTTCTGGGATGAAGGCAGCCTTTTCCTGGGCTATCACACCCCACCCCAAGTCTGAGGAAAGCACTGCATAGGCTGAGCACATTAAAACTGAATTAATATTTGTCACATACTTTCAGGCTTCTCTAGAAAACACAAATAGAAAGCTAAGTATCTCTGCCTAAGATTTTACTGAGACAGCTCCACCTTCACTTCAGTAGGACTAAATGAGATGTATCAGAGTAAAGTAATTGTTTTTTGGTCCATTATCATTTTCATAAAAGATATTCAGCACTCTGTTTCAGAAAACAGAAATCACTCAAGCTTTTGTCTTTGGTATTCAGCATGAAAAACCACTCAAAATAGGTTTAATGCCAGCTGTCTTTAAAAACAACTAAATTGGTTTGTCAAATAAGGTATACCTGATTGTTACAGGGACACCAAGGAAAATTAGACCTGTCTGAAGAATAACAGGGCATTTGGAAATAGACCACATCTGAAATTCCAAACTCTGGAAACAAGGCAGAAAGAACACTTCCTCTGAGATTTTTAACTGTATAGAGACAGAGCACTGACTGCATATTGAGATCTGGAGACATTTTTCTTACTGTCTCCCTATTCTTAAGAAAGGATGGATGAGATGTGACTTGTACCCCTCTGATGGGGCATCTCGCATTGATCAGAGAAGTTCTAAGAGCTGCTTCATTTTGCAGCCCTATTACTTTACATGGAGCAAAGTGCCCAAATGAGCATGGTCTTTTGCCGTCTTGAACACAGCTCAAGGTGTTAAGAGTGGTCTCCACAAAGGAACATGTATCACTGCAGCACACAATGAGGAGACGGCAGCAACACTTCCCTCCATAGCCTGGGGTGCCCTGCTGGAGTTTTATGAGGAATTCACTGCAGGAAAAATCTCTGGAAATGCCCTGGCTGTGCTAGCACTGCACACAGCCTGCTGGCAACAGAGAGAAAAGGGGATGTGTGGGTCAAAAATACAACATTTTTCCAACAAAGAGAAAGAATACTGCAGGCAAGTGCAGTTACACCTGACAGCAAAATGACCCAGCCAGGCATCATGTGCACTAACCTCTGTCCAGACTGGATTCTACTCAGAGGAATAAGAATACTCAGAGAGAAAAACTAGGACATTGAAAGTCTTCTTTGGAGATTTGTTCATATAATAAAGCACAACACAGATCTTTTTGTAGGATTCTATTTCTATCCTGAGGTCTTTACTGGCTATTAATTAAAATTGTATTGTCTGTTTACGTAGACAAAGACATTCAGGGGCTCAAGTAAAAAATAAAAAGTAGACTCCATATAATTAAAAATAATTCTGAAAGATGTTTAATTATGTGTTTTATCCTCTCTGAAAAGCAATTTAAGTGCGTTTCCTTTGCTATCAATAATGACATTAATGAGACGATTTTCAGCCGTCTCAAGAGCCCAGTAAACCAAGGGCCCCTCGGGCACATGTGCTGTGCTCCGAAAGGCAGGGCCATGTACACAGAGTGTGCAAACACAAAGCAGAAGCTTCTTTTGGGTATGGCTGTGCTTCCTGAAACAGTGCTCTCGGCTCTATTCTTTCCAAATGTATTGTACATTTGCATCTTTCTTTATTGCTGTGCCTGATGCACTGTAAACATTAAAAGCTCTGTTGATTTTACAGGTCACTAAGAGCACAACCAGCAACAGGGCAAAGTCATCACTGCAGCCTTTTCTTTCTCCTCATGAGTTTTGCTTTGGTTCTACCCTTGCACAGGGAACACCCACCTAATCCATAATATTCTGCTAATTATTCCTTGCCAAGAATCCTTTTACCCATATGAAACTTCCACCTGCCACTGTGACAGAAACAAAGCATAAACGCCTGGCATAGAGGAACAAGATCTATCAGAAACTTGTAACATTTTCTTGACAGAGCTGTCTAGTTCAGTTTGAATTTCTAGAAACAGCACTCTGTCGACAAAGCACAAGCCCCACACCTCCCCCCCAACCCCGTTCCATGAATCCTTTATCCAGATCCATCCACAACACAGCAAAATTTTTGTCACGAGTTTTCAGAGGCAGCAAACAGCAGCACATCAACTCCCACCAGGGAGGGCCCTGGCTGGCAAACAAAACCTGGCAATGCCATGCATGAAGCTGTGGGTGCCAGGCTCCTGAGCAGGGCTAGTGCTGCCAGGGGCTCTTAGTCCTTGGTGCCCTCCTGCCCCTGCCCTCCCATCCCCACAGCGTTTAGAACCACAGCACAGAACAGCCCTGCAGCGCTGAGGGGGCTGGAGCAGCCTCCTGGCTCAGTGAAGGGCTGTGAAGCAGAGGGCTTCAGGACATGTATGTTTTGAGAGACTGTAACGCCCCAGCTCTAACCCACCTTCTCTGCCCCTCTCGTTTTTGCCCCTGAGTTGTGGTCAAACAAGCCACAGCAGCCACCAGCTGCTGCCTCAACCCCAGGTACCACAAGAACAGCAGGCACCGTGGCAGTGCCAGGTTCTTTGCTGTAGCCAAGACTTCTCAAATGGCAGAAGAGCCACAATCAACCCCTCCTTAGTTAAAAAAACGTAACCTTTTCCTTAGTGGCTTCTTCCTCTGAGGGCTGGGATCCTCCCAGCCTGTGCCAGCTCCTCCCTGCACCATCTGCCTGGATGGGCTCCTGTGTGGAAGGAATGCAATGCCCACTTTGGCTACCCCACATTTTGCATCTATTTTCTATTTCTTCCACTCTTCCTGGGCATTTTTCACCCCCAGGGGTGCCAGACACAGCTATTCTCTCCAGACATAGCACTGAGCTCTGGGTTCTCTCTGAGGTGACCACGTTCTTCTTCCCACCTCAGCCTCTTCCCTGCAGTGCACGGAGGGTCCTGCCGAAGCACCTGGGCTGGCAGGTGTGCAAAGCCCCCTGAGCAACCCCAACCCGCACACGAGCAAGAAAGCTGCCATGAAAACATCCCTCACCTTGCCCTGAGGCACAGGCCAGCCCTTGGACACCAAAGACACAGCTGAGGGCAGAGACCATCACACCTCCTCCTGCACAGCAAAGCAGCTGCAGGGCAGGAGGAGCACCCTGAGGGAGACCGAGGGCACCAGGCAGAGCTTTCTGCTGCTGCCATGCCTTTGTCTTTAAATGGAAATACTACATTTGTTTAACCTGGGCTTTCATAGTTCAGGCACAAAGAGCAGCGAGTAGTGAGGGCACCAAGGCAGCAAAGCTGCAACATGAACAGCAGGAGCTGTGCTTGCCCTGCGAGGTTTTGAGGGGCTGAATTTGAGGATTCATCTGCCCTTGGGCTTTCCCCCACAGCATTTGGACTAAAATTTCCAGCTAATGTGTGCCCCAGCTCCATGTTTCCATAGGAAGAGGCTTGTCATTCAAAACCTGCCCCGGTCAAGTCACGCTCACGCCTGAAAAGATTTAGTGGAGCGTCAAAGTTTAGAAAAAGAGAACTGAGTATATACACTTTATATTCTTTTAAGTCATCTTGGAAATCCAGTTATGCTTTCAACAGTCACTATTTATGCCTGAGTATCTGTCTGTACATATATTACATGCATTACATGCCATCTGCCTGCACGTGAACATCTCTGAGACAGATCCTGCCCTGCTGGAAATACACATTTGTATGATTCTTTCAGGAGTTTTTATTTGCTCTTGACATTTCTGACATCAATGTAGGGCGATTTCATTAAATTAAGTAGAGTTGTTTATTTCACTCTAGGGAGAAGTCAGGGCACAGTCTTCTGCATTATGTCAGTCTAAAATGATCACACATAAGGTCAGGTTTTGTCTTTTACCATTTTTGTTTCCAATAATCCTCACTGAAGAGAGATGGATATCAACCAGTTTCTCCTTGCTTCTGCTTGGTTTAACACTGCCTAAATTGCATGTGTAAGTATCAACAGCACCAGGACTGTTATACAGCATCCCATTGCTGATTGCCAGCTATAGAGGGGAGTTCTTTCTGAGCAACAAGCCTATTGTTTCCATTTTTTATTTATTTTATGTATTTAATCAACAATACATTCCTATATTCTGGAAGTCTTATTATGAGCGTAAAGAAATTTAAAATAAAATTTCCCTCCTCCTTCAGGTTCTCACATAAATCTTATTTTTCTATTAATCATCTACTGTAGGACTGATCTAAATCAGACTGAAAGCCCTGAGCACAATATCTCTCATTTTCACTTCATTCTGTAAATCTAACCTCTATTCTTCTTTCTGCTCCTACACATACTCATTCCCTCTCATTTTTTCCCAGATGCACATTTTCTTTCTAAATTATTCCTCATTTACTCCATGTCTGTCTTTCTTCACCACATGCTCTGTTCTTCAGCTTTTTGTTCTCATCCTTTTCTCCCTGTGAACCCCACTGCCATCATGGAAACCAGTGTAAAAGGGAGACACTTTGCTTCATCATTTTTCATACACAACTCCACAGAGTTCAAACTGAGGAAATTAATAATAACCTTTTTTTTTCTTTAATATAATTTCTTTAAATCTTACTTTGAGACTTAGGTGTAATTTTCTGCAAGGTACATAGTCTTGTGATTTTTCCTTTTTTTTGTACATTCCATTACAGCCAGTCAATAATTTGCACCCAGAAAAATCACATACAGGCACATTTTGAGAAAAGGCAAATCAGCATATCCCAGGATCTCCTTATAAGGCCTGTATTTCATTTTTTCTCTGTGTAAGTTTCTTTACAGTGGGTTCTCTCATAACCCAAGGCTGGTGGAGTAGCCATTTCCCCACACCCACTTTGGGAGTATCCAGGGCTATTACCCAGGTAGCTCAAGGTGGAAGCCAATTATCACATGACAAATACAAAAGAAACGGGCTGTTTATCAACTGTCCATTTGATAGGACAAATTGCTGTAAATCATACTGCCCTCATCACAGCCCTAGCCCAGTGAGTCTGAAGAACCTTACCCTATCCCAGAGAGCGCCTCACTTTAGCCCAGGAGAAGCCACCCACAATCCCAAAATCCTAACTCTGTCCTGTGGAGCTTGGAGGGATGCAATGGAGGCTCCTGAATGAGATACTCTGATAACAGACTGAAATCCCTAATCCTGCAAGTCATTTAATTGCAGTGTTTTCTGTCCAGTTCTGCCATTTGCTCTTCACAAATCTGGTTATTTTCAGCTGTATTTGCACTCTAAACAGTGCATGGTTTCATAGTAGTAACACTGCCACAGCACTATTACATGCATGGATGTTTAATGGTTTCTTTCCTTTCACAGAAAAGTTTATATGTAGAATTGGTTGTAAAAAAACCCACAAACCTCCAAACTATGAGGGTTTTATTTTATTGTGGCAAAGCCTAATAATTCACATAGAACTGGGTCTTATCAAAGGACCTTTATGATGAAAATACATCTTAATAAGAATTGCTTTGTCAAGCACTTTGCAATTAAAGATAAAACTACCCATAAAGAATATGTAACATGCAAATGGAATGAGGATATAGAAATGGAAATTATCATATGTGAGGTAGAGAAAAAACTCAAAGAGCTTAAAGCACTGAAATTGGAAGGACGGGATAATCTCTGTCTCTGGGTTCTGAAAGAACTGGCACATGAAATTGCATGTCCAGCAGCAAGGATTTTTAATAAAGCTGCTGACTGGTAGCAGAGCACTACTGAAAGGCAAACCTCTTGCCAGGATTTCAGAAAGGGGAAAAAAAGGATAACCAGAAAACATTTGAGTGACCTCAACAATATTCAAGGCTCCAGGATGTGTTTTTTTAAGAAAAATATCTATGTAAGTAGAAAAAAATGGAAAATGCAAGCTAAGTTTACCGAGGGTGAAGTGGGTTGACTGAATGTATTTCTGTTGATTAAAACCACTGTTTGAATCAGTAGAAAGTGGTGCAGATAATATCTAGTAGGCTTCTGTAAAGAAAGTTGTGAATAAAATGCTAAAGCAGGAAAACCCCTTGGCTGTGCTAGAAGAGGAAGGTTGTCTGAAGGGAGAGTACTATTATAATTCTTAAAGGATCAATATTGGAATCACTCTTATTTAATGCTTGCAGTAATGACTGTGACACAAAAGAGTATGCTAATGAAATTTTGCTGAAAGCAAACACTGAGATATATTTCTAACACAGAAGAGGATTAAAGGCTCACACAGGAAAGAAATAGATACTGTGACAACTGGAATAACAGAAATGGAATGAAATTTAACAGCATATAATGTATGTATGAAAAACCAACAGCAAGAGCTCAGCACTTGAAAAGCAAACACAGAAGAAGGACATCAGCTGAACATAAGCTACCTATGAGTCACTGGTGTGAAAACATCTGTGGGAAAGCTGAACACTATCCTAAAATGTGCAAGGTTTGGTATTGCTAATAGACATATGAAAATACTCCTACAACTGTACAAGGTGTTCTGAAACCTCACGTCAAATATTTGGTTTTATTCTCCATGTTTGAGTGCCAGGACAGGTGGAAGAGTGCTATAAAAACAGGAAAGCTTGTCTTACTGAGATAATGAAGATAGTTCATCTTCTTTCCCCAGGCTTATTATCAAGTTGCTAGCAATCCATAATATTCACTAGTTCACCGTTTGGAATCACAAGACTGCAGGATAGATCAATGTCAGGATAATGTTGCCAATAAATCAAGACTAAAATATGTAATCTTGCAAGGATGCTTGTCTAATTATTGGCTCTGTGTAACCACCCATAAATCACACTTTATTTAGTACCTCAACACAAATATTCATGATAATTTCTATTTTTTACAGTAATGGAAACCCATTTAGATAAGATTTCTGATAGATAACGATGTTTTATTTGCTTTTTAACTATTTGCTTTTAAAACTGTAACATGTAACAAGTAACACTTGGGAAAAGAGAAGATTAAGATCTGTGTACCGACTGAGACTTGTCTGAATTAAGACTATGCACAAATATTTGAGTTATGATATCATGTTGTTCCTTTATGAAAGAAAATTAATGACATTGTTTTTAACTTGGACTTTTTGTAAGAGACGGATATTGTCTTATAATTGGTGCCTATATTTTACCTACTCTTCTATCCCTGGTTAATAATCTAAAATACAGTACAGATTTGTACAGTACAGACATGTACAGATTTTCTATTAAAGAGCAGGAAACCTTTGGATGCCTGCCAGCAAATATTCTGTGAACATTTCTGCCAACTGCTAATAACAGTAACTATCATTAGCACTTCAACCTTAAGAATACAGTGTGCTCAAAACTATCAGACTTATTTGGTTTTGTATGAGTTATGAGGTAAAGAATGCTAAAATAAAAAATAAATATTCTGAATGTGCGATTTCAATAAGGTTTGTAGATAACACACTTTTGTCAGGAACACTTATCATTATGTGAATGTATCAATTCACTTTATTATGTGTAGTCATGTTAGTGTTTTCATTCCATCAAATAGTGAAAGACAAATCTTATAGTAAATGTATGAGAACGTGTACTGTAGGACTGGAATACAGCATGTTCCAGGTCAACGTTATCAGAGTTGTTGTCCATGGGAAACAGGAATAGTATGTTAAGGGACCAGAATCCTAATAAACCTTAAGAGAACAGTCCTGTTGTGTGTAAACTGACCAGAGTGTGACATTTGTGGGTTCAATCTACATAGAAAGCAAGCCCTGTTTCAGGAACAAAGACATTTGTGGTGGTAAGGGCCAAGGTTGGCCGAGGCAGAGCAGAGCCCACAGCACGTCCTGCCCAGATGGGTTCTGTGTGTGAAACACCCTCCTCGTGCTGAGGCTCTTGCACTGAAATGCCAAAGCAGGATTGCTGCACCCCCTGCCAGAAATACAGCTCCTGTCCCCAGTCTAAATGGGCAACTTCTGTAAGACTTCAACCCTCCCGTATTTCATTTGAAATAAAACCCTGTGTGTTTGCTGCTGCTGTTATTTTAAGGATGATACACGTGTAGAAAGGAGAGAGGACTGCTGTTGTCCAGCCAGATGTAGGCAGCATTACCAGGGATCACTGCTCATCACAGCCATGAGGGAGCAAGGACTTCCCACCACTGCTGACCTTGTTTTTCCTGTTATTTCCTATGTCTGTAACAGGCACAAGAAGCACAAGTCTGGGAGGTTCCAAGCAGCTTCCTTACAGCTGTGGCTGGATGGGTGAAGGCTGCCTGCTCTGCTCCTGGGCATGTGGCTGCCCTTTCCTTGTTGCTGCTGCTGCTGGGAGTGGATGGTGCCTCGCAGGGGCTGCATCTCGGGGCAGAGCAGTCGCCCAGAGACACAGCCTGCCAAGGAGAGAGCTAAAGAAGGGACTGCCCTGAGCGGCCACTGCTGTGGAGGTCAATCTTTCCAACAGCACAACCCGGCAGCTAAAGGCAACCTTTTGTGACAGTTGGGTCCCACAGCTCCAGGGAAATGGAAGAGATGATTTGGTGTCTTTTTCTATTTGTTTTCTGGAGTTGATCAAACTAAACTTTCCTGACTTAAAATCAGTTTGGGTTTAGATTCAAAGGAAATACTGCTAACAACCTATTGTCTGATTCTGTTATTTCTATGCTTCATAATAACTTATCTTGCAAATATTTCCATTTATTGTGATGAAAGACAATCTGATTTCATGACGGCAAAGTATGAAATGCCAAGAAAATATGTCTCTTTGGCTTCCTTCTTGCTTCTGCAGTGCAAATACTTCGGGATGGATTCACACCAGCATCCTCTTAGCATTATATCTGTCAAAGCTGCTGGTCAGCTGTCTGCTACTTTCATGTCTTCTTTGTCCAGAATCCCTGCTGCCACAGGTGATTTGCCATCCACTGTTGAATAAGTGAGCTCCTTTTTTAATTTGCTGCATCAAGGAGGTAGAAAAGGAGGGTCCCCTATTAATGCATTCATCTAATTTTGCATTCTATTTTTTACTTTCTGCGTTGTGCTGGTGGACTTTGAAGTTTCAGGAGCCAGCTGAGGTAGCTCATCAACACATCATATTGAAAAGAGAGAAATGCAAGTTGTCTTAGCACAGCAAAAAGGTCTATTAGGGCAGAAGAGTTTTATTTCCTCAGTTTGGAGAGAGGCAAGCATTCTTTCAACTTGTCTTTTTGTGTCCATATTTGCAGAAGTCCTCTCCTGTGAAAATATACCTCAAATATATGTACATATAGATATACTATATATATAATGTAGAAGGTTCAACTAAGCTGGAAATATTCTGTTGTCATTTTTCATGGAGAAATACTACAGAAATAACAAAGAAGAGAAGGAATGCTGCTGAACAGCCACCTTCAGAACAATTGGCTGGAACCAGCTAATGCAAATTCTTCACTGCTTGTGCTTGTATTCTCTTCCCCACTACAAACCACGGTATGCCTCTGACATATGGGGTCAAGGAGCCAGCAAGAAGCTTTATCACCTCTCTGGAAGTCTATCAGTTCCTAGAATCATCCCCAAAAAGAAGATGATGTTCTATTGGCAAATACCAGAAACCAAACCTAGCATGCCCGCCAGAGGTTAATCATCACTATTCTTGTCTGTTCTCTCTCCAAGGTAAACATTTTGATGATAGTCTTCATGCTATGCTGATAAGTAACTACTATTTGGTCATTTCATTTTTATTTGCTTCACTGAAGTATCTGTGAAGGGTCTAGGCTGAAGAAGAAGAAATTATGGGAAACAGCTGGTTTTATTTATCTTGCATTGTTTAAGAGACTTCAGATATTCTGAAATCTAATTCAGATGTGAGGTGGAGAAATGCAGTTAGGAAATGTTAGGATATATACCCATGCTGACAATCCCAATGGAATCCTGCCCACAGCAAGTACACTTGATGGTTGTAGTGGTCTTTCAGCTGTCTCCTGCCTTATCCATCTATTAGCATTGCTTTGGGCTTGCTGACAAGGTAATGTGACAATTTCAACACTAAATAGGTGCTAAGCAAAGATGACTCTAAACGGGCCACCTACTTACTGTGCTGAGCGTGACTGTTTCTGCATGAAATCCTTTTTTTGCTGTTCGGGAGGATTCAAATGTGATTTTCTGTTCTTTGTGTCTAAGATAATATGACAAGAACTATAGCTGAGGGGAAGGAGAATGAGGACTTTGGATTACAAATGTGTTTATTTCTCTAGGCAGAAGAGTGATTGACAAGCCTAGTGGCATCCAGGATAAAGCCCACTAAATTTGGGAGCTTACTGAAGCAAAATGGTGCTGTAGCTAAGGCACCCCTGCAGCTGCCATAGCTCCACCAGAGTGGACTGTTCTTTGGGTTTTCAGTTCTCTTTTTTCTATTAATGCCTAAAAAGTGACCTTCTAAAGAAAGAAAAAATTTCTTCTAAAAGGATAATTATTAAGTTTCTTAGACATGAAGTATAAGCAAGCAATCAGACTTTGATGATACAGTGATCCCACTTATTGCAAGCTGACTGAACATCTCCTACAGGAGGTTTTTAGCGTGGATCTGTTTCTTCTAGATAAGTATCTTTAAACACTCACTTATTTGAGGAAAGGATCTGTGTGTGTATATTTATGTCTCTATCATTCTCTTCCCCTTAATGCATTTTATTTCCTGCTTTTATGAGAAGTATTTTAATGCAGAATAAGAACTGGTACATGTTTTGTTTCCTTGCTGGGGTTGATTTCTCTCCTGGTCCACCTGACCCTTCTGGTACTCGTGAAACAACCAGATCACAGAGTTTCCAATTTAATCACTAGTGCTTTTTTCTTAAATAAAGCTCTTGTTACAATGAACAAACAGCAGTGTTACTAATAAAGTCTCTGCTGTTAATATTTAAGAACTGTTTTCCTGCTATATGTTAAAAAAATCCTTAATTTTAACTAAATTTTAAGTACTTGAGCTTTATTTTAGTTGTGTTTGTTAAAGAAACCAGAAGTGCTTTATAAAACTTTCATAAATTTTTAAGACCTTAAAATATGTATAAACCTCATCCAGTTTTCTCTGATCACAGCATAGAGTTTCACCTTTCTGATACAGGAGATCAAAGTCTATTTAAAACTTGTGTAACAACAACAACAACACCCCAGTGGAATTCCTGTTTGGATTACTGAAGACAACATTTTAAAAGAAAAGATTTGATGCTGAAAGAGCATTGAAAAGGTAAACCTGTTAATATCAATTTAAACAACTTAACTGCAAGCAGCTTTAAAAATGGTGTAACCCAGGCACATTTCAGCCATTTCAAATTTCAGGTAGATACAGTCTAATCGTATTGAACTGCTTCTATGCTCCACTTTTCCTCACACTTACAAAAAAATGTTTACTCCAGTGCAATTTCACAGTGATTAGAAGGGTGGAAAATACAGGCTCCAGAAGTGCCTCAAAGAAGTTTATTCATTGTCATGTGGGCTTGCTTTGGGCAGATCACACAAGCTCATGGGCATGTCAGCAGAGAGCTGAGCCCTGCAGTTCTGTGACAGCACTGACGGATGAGTGCTGGTGTCAGCTCAACACCAACAGGGAGATTTTGTAATGCAGGTCAGTCAGAGGATGTTTGAAATGCTTTAACATTTTTTATAAGGAGCCTCTAAACATGAGGATGCTAAATATGCTACTCATTAAAATGATATTCTGGGCAGGTGAAGGTGAGAGTCCTCCTTGGGCAGTTCTGCTTCTGCATGTAAATCTTACGTCAATTCTACCCTGACTGATGGCCATGAACACAGTACCAAGCAATTATAGTATAGAAGAGCTGATAATACCATCACTATATCAATTTTTATATCCTGACTTATGGCAGTACATAATTGACACTTCCAAACTACATAGATCATTTTTGAATAGAGCATTTTACCTTCATAAGTGATGTCTTAAAAATTCAAAAGATACTCCTGATTTCTATGCATAAGAAGATGTGTATTTTGAACCAAGTTGGGAAATCCTTGTTAAAGGAAGTTTCAGACCGAGCAAATTTCTTGATTATGTTGCTGTTGCTCTGTGAAATGTCAGATCTAAGCAGAACAATTTCCTTGCCAAAAAACATTTACTGTGTAAAATGTTAGCTGGAAAGTCTGAGAAGCAGGAAGAAAAAACAAAACCCAATTTTCTGCTATTCACTTTTAAAGCAGTCTTTTGATTTATTCCCTTTTAGCTAAGTCATTGTTTTTCCTCACTCATGTACAAAGCAAACTGCACACCAAAACCACATACTTTATGATTCAGAAGTTGGAAACGAGTAGAGATGTTACTGCTATTGATTTTAGTAACATGAAGTCAGCAAGTTGCTTTCCTTTCATTTTGGCAGGATGATAATTGTTATAAATGCTATTTTAATACATACTTTATGCTAGAATCTCGCCGTATGTTACATAAAATGCTAGAGTAAACTAAGTTTTAGAGAAAATTGTGCCTCATTTTCTTTTAAATATGAACAAAGAAGAAAATTATAATAGACATGAAGCTGCATCCACATGCAAGTCTACACTTCATTCCAAAAATGTATTTTGAAATTGTTCTGTCTTCTCTTTGTGATGGTCTTGCTTATGGTGTCTGATTAAGCTAACTCAAACATATATACAAGCACATAATAGGATGGGACTAGCAGAATTCTTTGGACTACCTGCAGAAACAAGGATTTACCTCACAAGCAAAGTAAAATGTTCTCTTTTCTGTAAAAAGAAAGTCCAGTTATGTTTGAAACAAACTATATAGAGAATATAATAAATCCTGAATGTTTAGGTGGAAGTTGTTCAAAAGAAAAATCCACATGAATTTGAAAGGTGCTGCTTAATTAATGGAGAAACTGTTACAGCCCATGGCTGGTATACTTTTTTTAAAAGAAAAGAGGCAAATTTCAGTATATTTGAGTAAATGTATCAAATAACAGTATTATGAGACTCAAACTAGAAAATTACTTGGGAAAATGTATGTAGCCTACCTTTCTCCCCCACTGCTCAAGTATCCAAATGCACACAGGCTGGGTATCTGTCAAAAGATATAATTACAGTTTTTTAAAATGTGCTATCCATCCTCTTTCATTCTACAGCTAAATTAGCACATCCTCAGGATACAGTAAAAATATGGAGCATAAAATTAGGACTATTTTATCTGTCTGTATTTAATACAGAGTCAATGTTTAGAATGAGTACGGGAACATCAAGGCCCGGGCACAAGCGAGCAGCATTTCAAGACTGTATTTAAGAGCAGCTTCTATTGAAGGCACATCAACCAAGTGCCTTTCTGGACTAGGAATAAATGGTAATGCACACATGGCTATGCACATGTGGCTTTCTGGATTGCCTGCAAGTGAGGGCAGGGAGCTGATTCCATTGCCTTGCTGCCTCCTGCTCCCAGGAGGAGCTGCCGTTCCTCACCCAGCTCCTACAGAACACGAAGGTGACCTGCCCTGTGCCCAGGCAGGCTTGGCCTTGCTCCTGCACAGGATCCCTGGCTGCATGGCTGAGAGCCCCTCCCAAAAAAGCAGCTTCCGAACACTCCGTCTGCAGCCAGGATAGTGAAAACTGCACGCTGAGATTGGCACTTTGAGGAGTGGTGTAGGGATTGTGTGCATTTGAGGATTTGGGTCTGAATTCTTTCAAGAGCAAGTCTGGTTTGTGTGCTGGCACTGCACTAACACAAGCACCTCCTCGGGAGGCAAAATCCGACTCGAAACCTCCAGGACTTGGGTGCAAAGTCCTCCTGGGTCTGTTGCAAAGTGAGAAGCCTGAGCTTTGCTGGCTTGCAAGGGCACAGGGCCTTTGCCAGACACTGCAAACCAGACTGTTGCCAAATCTGTCAAGAGCCTGGTATGCCGGGGCCTGACCCCCCAAGATGTTGAAGGGTGCACCCAGCTCTTGCAGGATTATTTGCTCCAAGGGAAGGGCTTCTGCCAGGCTGCTGTGAAATGCAATCCACTGCGTGTTAGAATTGTTTCTGAGCAAGCAGTTACATGTTACCTGGTTCTCTTGAAACTTAGTAGGAAGCTTCACAACTACTTCGTGATTAATATTTGTGGTGTTCTCCTTAATGAAGAACAAGCTATTGGCACCTTAGCATTTTAAAACACAATAAGCTATTGTAAAGGTGAGAAAAATGAGCCGTGTTATGCCTTACATTGCAAAGTGAGAAGTTTTCTCCTGACATGGGCTACTGTGTAAACCATGGGTTTGCAGCTACCAGCAGTAACAAATACCGAGCACTTTCTAAGCAATACTAGAACTGGAGCATTCTTGTATTTCTAATTGTAAGCCTGTCTTTGTTTCCAAAGAATAAGGAATTCTGAGCAAAGGAGACAGCTCTTTTGAGTGACATACGCTTTCCGCCTTCATCTTAGTACCTTCTTTTGAAAAACAGAATGATGAAAGTGGATCTTTTCTGCTGAGGCAGCCACTCCTCCTGATCAAGAGAAGCATGCTGCAAATTGGAAACAAAACGGGACTGAAACCCTGTGCATATTAAAAGCGAATGCACGAGGGGTGTGCAAGTGGGTGCCAGTGCTGAAGCGCCAAAAGTGCAAACAATGCCTTAGGGCAGAAAGGCGCAGCGCATCTCCCTCCATGGGTGCCCCAAAGCTCGCCGTGCCCGCATGCAGCAGCACAAGGACATGTGCTCAGCGCCCTGCCCCTGCAGGCTCGGCCCCCCAAGGCCGAGCTGTGCCTCCCGCCTGTACCGCGGGGGGCTGCAGGGGGGCCAGGGCAGCCCTGCCCGCCCGAGGGACGGGGACATAGCGCCTTCCCCTCCCGCTGCCGCGGGCCCTGCCGCCCCGGGGCATGGGGTGGTGCGAGCCGGGGCTGCCCTGCCCTATAGAAGAACAGCCCCGGGGGGCGGTAGGGTCGGGGCTGCCCTGCCCTATAGAAGAACAGCCCCGGGGGGCGGTAGGGTCGGGGCTGCCCTACCCTAAAGAAGAACAGCCCCGGGGG